>VXBO01007196.1:0-47465 GCA_013400135.1 Rhinoptilus africanus
TGCAGCCCGTCTCCGCCGCTCTGGGCGGCAGCGCGGGGATAAATGAGCCTTTCAGAGCGCGGAGCCCGAGCTCCCTCCCCGGGGAAGGACGGGAATTTCCATCCTGTAACGGAGCGGGAACGGCCAGGCAGAGCCACCCCCTCCCCGCAGCCATTGGCACGGGGGCCGGGGGGCGCCCGCCCTCTCGGGCCGGGCCCCGCCGAGCTCGCCCCGGGCGACGCCGGCACCCCCGGGGCGGGCNNNNGCCGGGGCCGCGGGCACGGCAGGGTCGCCCTCCCGGTCCCCCGGGAGCAGGGCTCTGCCGGGCGGCCGGTAACACCTCCGGCGGGAGAGCTGGGGGGCCGAGAAGCCGCATCCCGCCGCAGCGGGAGGGTGCTGCACCGCGAGTGGAAACGGTGATTAAACAGCAGCTGCTGTAAATCACGGGTTTCGTTTTAACAGAAGTACAAGGTAAAGACGCAAAATCCTCCTGAAAAGCAGCGTAATTCGGGCTTTTATCGAAGTATTGCCTGACTGAACCCTCTCAGTTTAATAACGCAAGAAAAGTCCTCGGCAACCCAGCGTAAATCACCTCATTTTGCTCTCATGTAAAATAGTATTTTATTCTTCATCGTACTAGAGATGAAAGCGCTATAGAATAAAGAATGCCGTATGTCCTCAAGCATTAAAAATAGAAATAAAAAATACTTGGAAGATAACTTCTGTACGTTGCAATCTCTGCGGGAGTTGTAGAGGTAGAGTTTCCAGAAGGGGGAGATAAGCTTCAATACATGTATTTTTTTCTGCAGTATTTAACAGAAGCGCGCATTTCTGCTGTAGGAATGCGTGTTACAAGATGTCGAGCCATTCACACTAGACCACGCAGAACCAGTTTTTTGTTTACACCAAATCTCTTTACATTGGTCTGGCTGCAGTCACCTCAGCCCTCTAAGCTCCTTCTGTGTTTCTCCCCTTCCTACGTCCCCTCTGCCTGAACCGCAGCAGTGATGTGAGATTTGCGGCACAGGTCACGCTGCTGCCATCCACGCTGTCACACGCTGTCCTGGGAACTGGGACTGACTTTGGCTGTGTTGCAGAGGTGTGGGCTTCTGCCCGTGGGCAGTCAACTGCAGTTGGGCAGTCAACTGGACAGTCTGCCAGACAGTCAACTTCATAAAACAGCTAGGAAATAATGGTTCCATAAACCCCTTGGGAAAATTTATGGAATGACGTAAATCCATAATTACAGCAGTTGGTTCTGTGACAGCCTCAGTGGACACCCGCAAACACGCACATGCGGAGCGTTCATTGTGCGATTGTGTCCTGCTGTCGGAGAACTCCCCTGCCTCTGTTCGGGGTTGGTGGCAGTGCCATGAAGAAGGTAACATTTGACTTCTCTGTAATGTGTGTGTTCACACAAGCATCGGTACCAAGTGGCTGGGGGTCCTCAGCATCAATACGGGGTCTTGCTGAGGCACATCCCTTCCCAGTCTGCCCAACTTGTGTATTACAGAGTTAATTTCTTCGGGAGACGTGCAACAGCTGAAGCACACAGCACGGCAACACGGTACTCCTTCCTAATTACAACTACTCACTCTTCTATATAACAAAATTTGTACCTACATCCATATGCATTTCCCCGCCTGTTTTTTCTCACCATTCGAGTTTGGGGCTGGGGTAGAAGCTCTTAAATCCCAAATGGCTGGCTTTGCCAGAGGAAGCAAGCCGAGGAGCGCTGTAAAAGAAGCTTTTACCAAAGAATGGTGGGACATCTGCTCTGGGCTTGGTAAGTGCACTGTGCGGTTCCTGGCGCTCATTTGACTTGCAACGTGCATCACCAGCTGGAAAACAGAAACATCAACATCCTCCTTAGCCTGCTTCAGTCCGAGCCAGCCTTGCCATCTGCTGGGCTTATGTTCTCCAGGCTTTTGATGTATTTAAGGGCTTCTAAGGGCAGCAACCGTTGTTGAATGCCGGTGAGATACTTGAACTGAATCAGAATCTACTTTGCCTTAAATATTTCCTCAACAGAAGGAGCTGCTGCAATAAACTTGCCTGAGCGTGTTCAAACCAGGATCCAAGTTATGTCAGCTTACCATCAACTTACCTTCGTCTTACCCGTACTGCCATATGGTATAGAATTTGTCTTTTATATGTGGCTTTACAAACAGATCAGCAAAGACAATGAGGTCATTTAAATGTCACTAAAGTCTTCCACGCGATCAATCTGCAGGTTCCTGCAAGGTCACTGTGGCACTGTCGGTGCGCCATACATAGCAGATGCTCACACCACCAGGCTGGTGCCATGAGTGCTGCCACTGGAGCTGTTTTCCCCATCTCACATAGCCTCTCAGCATCCCAAAACCCAGCCACACAAGCCTGGGGAGGAGGATGTGCTCACACACGTGTTTCCATTTGCCTCAGCTGTAAAATGTTTAAATTCAAAGTTCTGTCCGCGGGTAGCTGAATCTCTCCACCTTTCTTGTGCAAACTCTTCCAGTTTATGAATATTATTTATTACACCCCTCATTTGAACTCAACCAGTAAATAATTGCTGTTCATTCCCTGGTCTTCACAAGGTGAAACAGCCACAGTACGAAACATATGAGCACTTCATCCTGGGAAACCCATTGCCCATGGTTAATGCAGGAAAGACCTGGTCCATATTCCCCATCTGGTAGAAGAGCCCCAGCTGTGGTCGAAGAGGAGGAGTGAGGAGAAGCTTTAACCACTCAGAAATACATTTGTCTCAGATGGGCACTATATTACTTGTGGCTTTTCATAACCAGGAAAACCAGGCTTAGGTGTCTAAATATTACAGAAGGTTGGAGGCTGAGGATCCTGAGCCAAAAGAGGCTCTGTAAGGAAAGCACCAAGACCTTTAATCCGCTTTTTAACTCTTACTGCTTTATACATTCCCCTGTTCTGGTGGTGTCTGGGGATTCCCACTGTGGTTGTCAGTCCTGTCTAAGCATCATGCTGGGGAAGGCGGGCGTACCCCAGGGTGAGCACCGCAGCGCTCAGCATCGCAGCATTCAGGGTCTGTGCTGATCTACCCTTGGTGCTTTTAATTGTGGAGTTCATTGTTTAGCTCTCGTGCACTTTATTACTGATATTTTGGGGTGTAAGTCAGTGTAAAAGGCTGAGATCAGAGAAGACTGCTGAATTTCTGGAATGGCTCTTTGCAGCCGGACTGTCTGATCAAGGAAACAAAGAGCCGTCTGTACTGCGGTAGAGGAAAACCAAAGCAAGAGCTCTCCAGGAAATTTATTACAGGTTTAAGAAACAGATTTCATTTTCTTCCACAAAAAAAAATCTTTAGATCTGCATAAAAATCAATGGGATCATGGTCTTGATGTCTTCTAACACCTTTTAAGTTAAATGTGTTTTTTACATAGCATATTTTAAAATAATCCAAAATTACTCCGCCTCTGTTTTGTTGCTTTACTAGCACAGACACACCTATTTAACAAATCTTCCAGCAGCTTCTACATAAACGTGATAAACATGACATTGTAGTCGCAGCAGTTCTTTGCAGGTACACATACTAACATCTGAATCTTACAAATTAGTTTGAGGCAGAGTTTTTTAGTGGATTGTAATACTCAATGATATCCTATTTCTGCCTTTGAGAAAAGTTTAAAAGTGTAATTTGTATCAATATTCTACTTTTTGAGCTTCCATGCCTGCAGGTGACAGTCAAGTTACACACACAGTTCACTGTGCAAGCCACGGGCATATGAATGGACTTTTTGGAGTGAATCCAGAGGAGGGCCAGGAAGATGACCAGAGGGCTGGAGCACCTCTCCTATGAGGACAGGCTGAGAGAGTTGGGGGAAGAGAAGACTCCAGGGAGACCTTATAGCAGCCTTCCAGTACTTAAAGGGTGCTTATAGAAAAGCTGGGGAGGAAGTCTTTATGAAGGAGTGCAGAGATAGGGTAGGGTTAAGAGTTTTAAACCGGAACAGGGCAGATTTAGATTAGAAATCAGGAAGAAATTCTTTCCTGTGAGGGTGGTGAGACACTGAAACAGGTTGCCCAGAGAAGCTGTGGATGCCCCATCCCTGGAAGTGTTCAAGGCCAGGCTGGATGGGGCTCTGAGCAGCCTGGTCTAGTGGGAGGTGTCCCTACCCATGGCAGGGGGGTTGGAACGAGGTGATCTTTAAGGCCCCTTCCAACCCAAACCCTTCTATAATTCTATGAATGATAGACAAAAAGGAAAGGCAGAAGTTAGAGCACAATAACAGGATTTGTCAAAGATGAGCAGCACATAACTGTTGTCAGGAAAGTACAGGCCAACCCTTCAGAGGCTTGTCTGCGGAAGAAGATTCCTGTGTACACATACAGCAGGACGGCATTTTTTGAGGGTGAGACAAAAATCATGTGGTTAAGTGTTCATTCTTTACTTGGGTCATTCTTCTGAATAAGCACAAGGCAGTTCTTAATATTACTGTAGGAAATACTGTATCTTTGCATAACAGAAAAGACTTTATTACTCCAATTAATTGTTTCCTATCAAGATAAATCTTTATCGTTGTTACCAACAAGTCAAGAACAGGACATACCTCAGACACCAAGGAGCTCATCTTGTGGGAACAGCTACTTTTAAAGCCAGCGGGAGGTTCTGGGCAGATTTTTTCTGTCCAAGTCATCAGTTGATTTATAGTTGCATTTCCCTATAGCTGTGGCTTTTACAATAATAATGCAAGCATTGAATATCTTACACTAAACCCCATTCACAAATTGTCAGAATTACATAAACTTCAATAAAAGTATTTGGGAGAACTGCCTGCTTCACTGGTAGAGGGTAACTCAGGATGTCCAGACATATCCATGGAGTAAACCTTACGATGAAAAGCCCATACTGAGACCTGTTTTCACTGATTGCTGGTTGTACACGTCTGACTTTGAAGGAGTCTGGTCTATACCCCTGCAAGACTGCCTCCCACGTGTGACCATGCAATCCTGGCTGCAGTCATGGGAACGCCTGCGTTGGAAGGGGCATCTGGAGCTCATCAGGTTGAAGCAGGTCCGGTTAGATCGAGTTGTCCAAGGACTCGCGCACGTAGTAGAAATGGGAAAATTAATTCAGTCCAGTTTTAAGTTAAATTCTTGAAGAAGATGGTGATTACAGACTTCAGGAAAATGTACAGGGAGGCCTCTGGTGAATCATCGTGTGCAAGGAGAGAGATGAGGCTCAGGAGAAATATTTGCTCCTTAGAGTGGCTGCGAATTCATCAGTGGTAGAAAAATTACATGGCTGCCTCATGAATCCTCAGTGAAAAGAAAGGTCTTTTGCAGAACTTTTCAGTTAAATTTTCAGCTAACTTCCCAGCTAACTTCCCTTTAATCCTGCATTAGTAAATCGTTATTAGGATATGTACTACAATGCTCCGCTCAGATAAGAAAGGTTCTTCAATGAAGAGAACAATCTTGTTTTTTCCTTCCAGTTTTGGAAATGGCACCTTGAATTAGTGATAATCCTGAAATTAAAGGAATGGACTTGAACTTTGAAATGTTTATTTTTATTTGTATCCAGCACGGCCTATGAAAAGGAGTTCCTCAGGACAAGCAAGGCAGCAATGTGGAGCAGGCTACTGGCCTAGGAAGGCCTGTGGAGAGCTACAGGGTGGCTTACAGAAACCAGAGGTCTAGAGCCACCACAGCTGACACACATAAAATACACAGAAGCCTGCGCGTGCAAGAGGTTTTGATCACAGAAACAAACTGATTGGCCCAGGACACTCTACAGTTACACAAAACTTCCTCACAGGTGAGACAGAGAGAGGGACAGAGCCACAACTCAGCGATGGCAGAGCTGAACACCCGTGGTTGCCGTGTCTCTGCCCATTGACCGTAGTGGTGGAGCCTTGAGAACACAGCATTCCTGAGACCTGGCTTCTCAGGTCCACACTTCCCCTTCGAGGTGCCCGACCTCAGGGAAGAAGCGCCGTGGCTTGCTGCAGGCAGGGCTGTGGACTCTGGGCAGCACCTACCTCATCTGCTCGCTTGCAGCCCACTGTCACCAGTAGGGCAATGGATTTACAGGGGTCAGGCACAGTGAGAGAGGTTCACCATTGATGGGGTCATCCCACAGCTCACCCTGGGGATACTTCAACAGACAAACTCTTGCATTACAATCATTATATATGCTAAAGTAGAAATTAGTTGACTTTCATCAACAACTGATCGGTGCAAGGGCACTGGAAAGGATCAAGCACAACACTGAATCCCTGGCTCACATGGAGATGAAATTGAATTTGGCCAGAACAGTGAAAGACCTGCCAAGTTCCTGTGAAGAAAAATGTCCATCCAAGTCCTTCTTTGAGTTATATTTTTTACAGCAGGTGCTCATCTAACTCTGCTTTTGTGAGGCATGACCTTGTTTCTAGTGTGGTTTCCTTACTTCTGTTCTTGTAACTTTGCTGTAATTACAGCACCTCTTCGTTGATTAAAAATCTCATCTATGAGTTCAGAATTTCCCATTGGCAAATAGAGAAATGTTCACTATGTGTGCCCTAAAAATACCTAATGCTGTTGAGGCTATATTCATCTAAAAGGCAAAGTCCTCCCTTGTTTTGTATTGGGTGTGTTTTCTTGTTTTTTCCTACTGGCTTTGGTGACTTTCCATTTCCCTCCATCTGGAACCTCATCTACACTATCAGCTTCTCCCAGAGCATCCATTCTCAGGATGATCTTGCCTACTAAAATCACATTGCTTTAAAAAAAATAGCTGCAATTAATTTCCATGGTGAGTCCTGACTTTGGCCAGGCCAGTACATTTGCACCTCATCCGCTCTCCAGCGTGTCACCCCCCTGTCAGTGCCCTCTCCTCATGTTTCATGGGATTATGCGTGTCTGGATTGTCACTCCCCATAAAGCATCCAACAGTTCTTCAGATGGAAGTCTGGATCACAGACCTCCTGCCTGTAGGAATCTGGAAGGAGAGCGAGTCCTTGAGAGACTGTGCCCAGTGGGCAACACTGGTCACGCAAACCCACTGCCAAGAAACCTGTTCACCTGCTTCAGCATCCTCAAATCCTCCATCTTCGCTGGGTCATTCAGGACTTCCATACACTCTGGACAGCAGGTATGATACTGCTAGAGCTGGGTCCAGGGAGAATGCATTTTATCAGCCAGCTTAAGCCACCAACTAATTAACTAACTTACTAATCATTTCCTCCAGCACCTTATCTGGCAGCCTCTTATTTTTGTATCCATGTCATTTTTTGTGATCCAGTTTCATGTGGTCCAGCAGAACATCAGGAAGATAAACTGGGATGCACATTATCTTCATAAAAATACACATACTTTGGTCATCCTGAATACATGATGAACATGGAACATACTTTTTCCTGTTAAGATCCCTTTGGTGGCCGTGTCTAATGATCCCACCATCACCTCAGTCACTTTCAGACCTACTTAATGGAAGTATAATTTCTTCTTGCCGTTTCTCTTCACCACGTATGTCAAGAGTGAGTCCAAAAATATCAGTGTATCCCTCTCCACTTAAAACACCTGATCTTCTCTCGAAACTACGCTGCCATACCTGAGAGCGCGCTCTCCAGCCTGGAGATCAGTGTCCCTCCACTTCGCCTGTGCCCGGCACCGAGTGCCCCTTTCAGCACTTTCCTTCCACAAACCCTGCTTTCTTCCACACAGCTCTTCCTGCAGGAACTACGCTCCTCTCCAGCTCCTGTTCGTGCTGCGGAAGCAGCTGTGAGCCATTTAACGAAGGTAGATCTTTGTCCGTGTAAAGGTATCTCACGTTTGTCATTATTTTAACTAGTGAAACCTGAAATAAAGCAAACTTTTATTTTAGATGTAGTTTCAATGAACAAAGTTGAAATACAGGGAATAAGCACTAGGGAAAAGCTCAGATATAAATGTCCTGGCATGTTTTTAATCCTTTAATTATACTTTGCATCTCAAGTGCTTTTTAAGAGGAAGTAAAATCCGGTTAATATACAGCCGTGGATTTCACAGACGTACATCAGAAAGGTGCTCTGAGCTCCGCTTCTAGAGATACAAAGCAGACAGCTCATGAAGGTGTGGTACAGGTTGCCCAACTTCTTTAATTACAGTTAAACTCTAGGCCATTAAAAAACCCCAAAATATAAGTATGATAAGGGACAAAACTAAAAGTGAAAGAATAAGTGCATAAAAAAGGTAATGCACGGGAAATAACGTTTATTCTTGTGAGACTCAGAAATACATTTGGTGCCAGCCATCTAAATTACCGCCAATACCAGTGGTAAATACGGGCAGAGATATTCCTCAGTGAGCCCAGCCAAACACAGGGCGGCCAGATACCTTCAGAGACGGATTCAACAAGCGGCCAGTGTCAAGGGAGGGATGGAGCACTTCTTCTTTGATGTGCCGCGACATGAAATTGCACGCGGAGCCTGGGTGGTCAGACTTCAAAGGGAAATGTGATGCCTCCTCCTATTCAGCTGCGGCATTTTTCAGTGCTTTTGCAGAATGCTAAACTTCCTTGTCTTAAAGAAGTTCAACTTTTTCATATTTATTTTTAATTTTGCTTCTGAAATTCAAACCGTCTTTAAACCAAGTATATTTTGTATCCTGTGAAGAAAAAGGACCTTCGCTTCTCTGTCAATCAGTCGAACATTTAGCAAAGAAAATAGTATGATGCTTCGGCTTGTTAGTGCTCCGTTCCTGAATTGGTTGGTCGGGGTTTTTTAACTTTCAAAAAGCAAAAGGATTTAAAGTGGTTTTTGAAGACTTCAGATATTTTTCTTATTATCTGCCAACAGCATCTTTTAAAAGTTACAAATATAAACAAAATAACCATTTATTTCATATCCTGGGTTAGTTTTTCAAACTTTGACTATTTTTTCCAATTATGCACATAACTTTATTTTATACTCTAGGTAAACTTTACCCCAATTTTCACTAAAAGAAATTAGCAAAATAGGACAGTAAAATACTGTATACGCAACACGTGCCATAAAACTACTGTATTGGTAATTTCAGGTGCTGTTTATATCACAAATCAAATGAGAATTAGTCTGTTAAATTTATCTTTTCCTTCATTCTTCCAGATAAAGATTTTTATCTGCAACCTGAAAGCTCACTGTAACATGTACTTTGAAGTGATTTATGACAGAACCTTTAAGAGAAAGGAGAGAAGTAAAAGCCCATTTGATGCACATATTTTAAGGCTTGGAGAAGTTGTCAGCACTCTTTATTCTAGCTTTGTGCAAACAAAGGCAGAAACCAAGATGAAAACGGCTGCATCGATCTTTTAAATTGTTGGATATACAGTGCACCTTTCAGAAGACAGCCAGTCTCGATTAAATGACTTCAGTTGACGGAGATGTTCCAGTAAGAAGTTAATCTTACAGTTTAAGAAAAGCCCTTTTTAATATGAATTGTCTGTTTTCAGTTTTAACTTTGGTGAGGTAACAGATGAAAGCAAATGACAGGGTTATTTTAACCTCCCTGCTCCCTAGAAAACACCCTGTGGGAATTGCATTCCTTCGAGACACTTGTGCATTTTGTGCACTTAAAGGTTTTTTGTTCGTGTATTTTGAATAGCCACTTAAGAAACTGGCTATCTACAGGTGATTTTTTTTTTTTTTAACTTTCTAACAAAAATGTTGGCAACTGCCTATTTGGTGAGCTGACTTCACCCTGGCGAGGCCCCACCTGGAGTGCTGCACCCAGCTCTGGGGCCCCCAACACAAAAAGGACATGGACCAGTCTTTCTTCATAGGAGAGGTGTTCCAGTCCCCTAATCATCTTTGTAGTCCTTTGCTGCACCCTCTCCAGCAGTTCCCTGTCCTTCTTGAGCTGGGGAGCCCAGAACTGGACACAGTACTCCAGGTGGGGCCTCACCAAGGCAGAGTAGAGGGGGAGGATGACCTCCCTCCACCTGCTGGCCACACTCTTCTTGATGCACCCCAGGATGCCATTGGCCTTCTTGGCCACAAGGGCACATTGCTGGCTCATGGTCATCCTGTTGTCCACCAGGACTCCCAGGTCCCTTTCCTCAGAGCTACTCTCCAGCAGGTCAGCCCCCAACCTGTCCTGGTGCATGGGGATGAGGATTATAGGAATCTCATTAGGATGGGACTACAGGATGAGGGGTAGCGGTTTTAAACTGGAGTAGGCTAGATTTAGATTAGATATCAGGAAGAAATTCTTTCCTGTGAGGGTGGTGAGGCACTGGAACAGGTTGCCCAGAGAAGCTGTGGATGCCCCATCCTTGGAAGTGTTCAAGGCCAGGCTGGATGGGGCTCTGAGCAGCCTGGTCTGGTGGGAGGTGTCCCTGCCCATGGCAGCGGGCTTGGAACGAGGTGATGTTTAAGGCCCCTTCTAACCTGAACCATTCTGTGATTCTATAACCCAAATACCTGTTCGAGAAACTATTTATAACCTTCTTTATAGCCCATCCCTGTAAGGCAGCACCCTGGCTCATCCCTGAACCTCTTTTCTTTCTGTTCCTCTCCCATCATCATTTTTGTGGGCATTCAAATAGCTGTGTAACTTCCCAGCTACTGCTTGGGTATTTCAAGGTCAAAGCACCCGGGGATCACAATCTCTTTAGCTGTAAGGGCCTCCCTGGGAAGTCACAGTCTGTAGGTTATTTCTGGTACAGCAGCACTGGAACATGCGAGTGCTACAGTCTCCTCCTGCCCCTGATGCACTTCACTTCCCATGGATGTTGTGATTACTGCCTAGTATTTCACAGTGCTTCGAAAATGTGCCTCTTTTTAAGCGCAGGGTATCGCTGTAACTTCAAAGTTACTTTGTTTTCATCCTTTTCAGAGCAGTTACCACAAAGCCAGAACTCTTCCTGAACTACCTAAGGAGGGAAATACTATTAAAAAAATCAAAAACTTGTATCATCATTTTATGAAGGTTGCAGCAAGCACATACTGTGGAAATCCATATTCTGTGTAATCTAAAGGAGGTCTTTAACTAGAAGTCACGAAAGAAAGAACTATTATTAGCTATTATATACTACTAAAGAAATATTAGGATGAAAGAACTGGTTCAGTTTCTCACTCTTTCGTAATTCTCCGTGTTCACGTGAACAATTCCCACCATTGTTCTGTCTCAGTTTCTCACTTACGCAGGAGGGATAAAAACACTGCAATGCTTATTACCTCACACAGCTCTGCTATTACTCTAGTATTTTTGCACCCAAGACACTTTAATGTTTGTGGTTTTTTTTAGAGCTACAAACACACTACATCCAGTTAAGAAGAAGTATCAACTCAGAAGCTCTTACTATACAACAGCGTATTTTATTGCTAACAGAGACAGTAATAACAAAACTACTCAACATGTGTATAAAGTTACCCGTTTACAAACATGACTACAAGAATGAAGGGTACTAAATGTGCAGTTTTCACAGGAGATTTTTCAAATCTTTCTCAGCAGCAAGAATTCTCTGTATTTTTAATGGGGAAATCATAAAAGAAACAGCATGATGCAGATGTTGTAGTAAAGGTTAATACATTCCAGTTTTAATACAGGATGGATAAAACAAATAACTTTGGTTTATCAGAACTGTAGTTCCTGTAACCTTTGTAACATGCAATTTTGTTCGACTGCTCAAAGCATCACCATGAATGCTGCCCAACCTGTAAAACAGTAATTTCTCCGCATAACATGAAAACACTGAACGATATTCTTATTAGTAATCAAATGCAAGATGCTGAAGTGTCTCACAAAACGCACTGACATTTAGGTTTAGAAAACAGCAAAACCCTGTCTCCAAATGATCTCAGGTAATAAATCACATTGGCTTCATTGGAGCCAGGATTTCTTAAAGAGCCAAACGATTAAATTCTTATCCCTGTCAGTAGTACTTGCTCTTCAGAACCACCCTATCATAAGAAAGGCTACATGTATTAAGGCCTTTTTGATTTAAAGAATATATATTGCTGTAGTATATAGAAAATTAAGCTTTGTAGAAAAAGTATTAAGGCCCCCTTTTAAGAAAATATGATGTTAAACAAGCCTGTAAATTAATAACTCAACAGGTTATTTTCTGCAAGATACCTCTCTAAAGAATTTTAAAAAATTAAGTTACTTGCAGAGAAACAACGGGAAACATACACTTTCACTGCAGCTCAGTAAAAAAAACCCAACCAACCCCAAAGTGTACGCACTTCAGATTGCGTCCCCCGTGCCGGAGGGATCCATAGTGTTTCCTTCTTTGGCACGATGCACTGGAGCACCACACCAGGGGCGGCTCCGAGAAGCATCGTCCTGAAGCAGTGCTGCATCCAACGTGCTGTCCCTGCAACAGGACGCGCGAGTGTCCGACCAGTCCTGCCCCGGATGCACAGTGTATGGTCCATGCTGTCTATAAATCCGCTTTCTTCAGAACTAAGTGACTTTGTCTGGCCACCACAGGACTGTCGACCTTCGTAACAGCCTAACGGAAGCATGTTGATTTTACCAAGTTTGTACAATACATACAAAACAGTAGTTCTAAATATTGACCTCATGCAGTTATTTACAAAATTCATTTTTATGTACAAAATAAATCACTATAATTCCAGTTTCCCTTTCATATTCAGTGTACAAGCTACCATAAAACAGTGCTATAATTGATAAATCATGACATCATTTAGAGAGTATTTATAAATTTGTGTCTCTCAAGTGATACTGCTGTTTAAGACAGTAAAAAATGAGAAAAAAATGTAAAAGTTTTAAAAAATACCAGACGCAGATGGACCTTTTATGCCTTGAAAAGTAACAGAGCTTTCTAAGCATTATTTTTTATGCGATTCATCACAAAGTGTTCTTTATATTGGGAATAATATTCGTTTCTCTCATCTTTTTCTTAAATTACTGCTAGTCAATCCAGCCGTGTCCTACAGAACTTCTATTTCCATTATTCCTGGATAGGATTAAATATAGTACAGTATTGCTAGCTGTCCCCACAACAAAACCTACATTCTTTAAGTGCAAAGCAAGATATGTGTGTTTTTAAATAAGGCACAGAATATCCATTACTTCCAGTGTAACACATAATCTGCATCAGTGTTAGACATTGAAAATGTTCATATAAAATTTCAGTCTTTCACGGGTTTGAACTGTTTCCTGAATCCAACTCTCTTCTAGTCTCTGAAGCCGAGTAGACAAGCAGTGATACTGAAGGTGAGACATCATGTATTTGGGAACAGCTACTTTGTAATGGAGGAGATTCAATAAAATCATTTTTAGGAGTTATTCTGTAAATAAGGAAAAATAAAACACAGGGAGACAATTTTAAGCACAGCGTGTTATACTAGAAAAAATGCATTTTTAGCAATGAAATTATAATATATATTAAGCTATATTCTTTTCAAGAGAAGGCAATTCTGTATACTTCTCCAAGCTTAGTGTCACCATTTCTCTTTTTCAGGCTTGTCACCTCTCAAAAGGACTGCACTGCAGACACACGTTTCTCCAGCATCAGCATTCAACAATATAAAAAAATCCCACAGGCTGAAGCTCCAGCACTCAACGCTTAAAAGGGAAAGAGGAATCCTACAAAAATATAGAACAGCTCACACGCTACAGATGCGTGGCCACGTGAAATAGATTGTAAGAATTACTGTAATCTTAACAGCTACTGAGGGTTAATTGTCTATAAAGAATATACCGATTCTACAGAAAGAAGAACTAGAAGACTTACAAAAATAGTGGTAATACACATAAACAAGCAAAACATTGAGCTGAGGAGCCTTACCTTCCTTCACCTACTCTCTTCATACTCTCAGTCAAGCTACTCATATCACACGTGCTGTCGGCTTTGTTTCTTTTTTCCACCTGATCCACGGTCAGTTTAGAACTAGATAACATTTGATCTCCACTGTTTTCACTGTCCTCGACCCTTCGGGCTGATGTTCCCTCTGCCTCTGTCTCTTTCTCAGATGTCTCTGGAGAGGTTTTAATTTCTGCAACAGTTTCTTGGCTTAAGTAATCGTGATTAGTGATTGCTACTGCCGAAGTTCCATGATTTGTTGTGCCACCCGTACTAGTCCCCATTGACTTCGAAATGACTTTCAACCTGTGTGAAGTTGATTTGTAGTGCTTCTTTTTATGTTTAACTTTGGAATTGTGCCTCAAGAAAAATTCACATGATTCTTGCAGCACTCTTCGACTCTCACTGATTGGACTGAAAGAAAAATACAAGCATGTAACTGAACGAAGTGGATAACCTCAGGTATAACATAATATAGCTCTGTACACAAGAACGTGAAAGAGCAGCAACCAATGATGCAATCTGAGCTGGACGTTAATGAACATGAGGAAAAAATTATATGTGAAAAGAAAAAAAACATCTGATCATAATGGCTCCAAATTATGTCTGTGGAACAATTAAATCAAGCAGATTTCTGTATTTCTTACTTCTGCAAGTAGGTCCAATGACTTCAGTAGATTAATCATCTAAGAGAGGAAAGCAAGATTAGCTCATAAGCAGCTGTATTACCAAATTAACTTTACATAAAGTAAACCCCATTCAAGTGAAAAAAGGTAAGCATTATAAAATTGACATCATTATTTTCAAATTCTTATAGCTGAAAGTAGTTAAAATCTGAAACACAAGAAAAATAATACAGGAAATGGAAAAAGAGAGGAGAGGGAAAGGAAGCTATAAGCTCACCATCAAGGAATGTAGATGTAAAATTAAAGGAGCTTAAGGACTGCTGCCTTGGGAAATCGAAAAAAATAAAAAAAATAAAAAGATCTAAAGCCACAGTATAATTTATGAGTAACACAGATAATCTAAGAAGAAATAATCAAGGAATAAAAGGGGATGGAAAAAGTGACAACTACAAGAAATGGAGATGACATTTAAAATCTGTTTAAATCCATAGATATGTTTATTAAAATTATGTAATAAAACTGAATTATTCTGTTTCAGAAAAAAAGTAAGGAACAGTAGATTAAAACAATAAAAGTGATACTAAGGAGGGTTCAATGAAAAATAATTCTAAAATAAGACAAGCCTAGCAGAGGAGAAAAGCAGAGTATGTTATTATCGCACGACAGTAAACACAGCTAAGTACTGTGGCAAATGAAGTAGTCAGAACATGTGAAAGGATCTAAACTGATGGCTGAAGTTATCTCCTCTCATTCGACTAGAAACCACAAACGTATTAGCCAATGCTAAACACAACAATATGTCTTTTGCTCTATGAAAGAGAACAAATCAGCAGAGAAAAATATTTTCTGTCTTCTGAGAATGCTGTCACTGCATACGTAGAACTTCCACAGACTCCAATGGAATTTTGCTGATGCCCATATGCAGCATTTAGACTCCGAAAAAGAAAGGTTTTCAGGACAGCATTTTGATTACCTGAGCTATATTTAAAGAAACATGTCTTAAATCCAACTTATTTTTAAGTATGCACTTTAAAAACCAGGAATAATAATAATAAAAAATTGTTCTTACTCTCTTTTGCGGTTTCTGTTGAAGAAATTGGCCCACTCAGAACAGGTCTTTTTACTTCCCACCCAGAAGACTGGAGATATGCCAACAATTAATGTCAGCAAATATTTCATCAGAAACAAAAATATTTCTGGTCTTGCTAGTGCCTTTGCCTAGAAGATAACAAAGTTTAATAAATGCAAAGAAGAAAATATACTTGGTTTATTTTTTAAATGCAGAAAACAAATAAATCATGTAAATGAGAGACTCCCTCCTTATGGCTGTTGTTCTTTGTTGAGGCTTGTACTGCGGACAAACGTTAGACATGTACAGTCAAGTCACACCTGGTTAATGTCTGCAGCTGAGTACACAGAGAGGAGATTAGTCAGAAGGAAATATTTTTCTTTTAAATTGAAAAGAAAGATAATTTCGGGGGGGTAATAGTATTAGTAACCATGTTCTTCAGAAACAGTTTGTATGTATCCCTTCAACTTAAAAGAAACAGTAAGTGGATGAATTGGGAGTTAATCAGATTAGACAGCATCTTCATGGAGCCTCAGGGAACTACATCGTAGTTTTCTGTTTATTGCAAAATTAATCCATCTATTTGCAGAACAGGATCACAGGAGCCAAGACATTTAACCCAGTAAGAGATTATTATCTTCTGCTCCCATGCTGCAAATTTAATTTGCATTACCTGGCTTATCTGCCAGTCCCATGTATGAAAGTCACTATTTTTGTTAGACAGGTAACATTAGCTACTTAAACTGAAGTTTGGTTTTATTTGGTTTTGACCTGGCCAATGTAATAAAAGCCTACAAGCCAGCTCAGGTAAGCCAAGGCCGAGGATGCCACTTCAAGCTCCTCCAGAGTTAGCACATAGTTGTTTGCTACAGGGACAGATCCC
Source organism: Rhinoptilus africanus (assembly GCA_013400135.1). Taxonomy (NCBI): domain Eukaryota; kingdom Metazoa; phylum Chordata; class Aves; order Charadriiformes; family Glareolidae; genus Rhinoptilus; species Rhinoptilus africanus. Next base: position 16,287 of record VXBO01007196.1, read on the forward strand.
ATTAAGTATGTCTTGGTGTAACATTCCCTGATGCTATTTACTCTTTCCAATAGGTTGATTAAAGGCTGAGAACACATTTAAAAAAAATGTTATTATGCCAAGCTGTTACATTTAAGCACTACAAACCAAGTTGTTTGGTCTTTTTTTTAAAAAAAAAAAAAAAGCATAAAAGCCTTGTTTTCAACCTTATCTATTTTGGACCATTTAGGTTGATACAGAGCTCAGTGTAAAACCTACCAAAAACAAAGTGCGCTCATTAAGAATGGTAATGGAAGCAAAAATAACCAAATCATCCGTGAGCTGTTCTACTCTGTTACACTGACTTCAACACAGAAGATACAGAGAACGTCTAAGAATGTAGAAGAGTCAAGCCTTATCGCTCCATAATGCCTCTGTTTATATTCCTCTTTTTAATGATAGTTTATCGCAGTAAAAGCACAGACAGTAAGTGCAAAGCAATGAAAGATGACATGAGACACCTGCATTTCTCTTAGTGATGGTTTCGTCTTTTTTGTTTGTTCTTAAATGGAAAGAAACAAACCACAAATTACTTGAGATTGCAGGGAGTTTTATGTACTTACAAGAGATTTAATCCATAGAGAGCAGTGAACATTATGAAAAGGCTTTTAAAGGAAATCTAAGAAAGCTGTTTTTTTAAGAGTCAAATGTTAAATACAAAACCTCTGCAATTTAAAATGATGATGAAAGCAATTTTAAATCCAATTTAGACTCAGTTTTCAAGAATCATTATTTCAGCTTCAACTGAAATCGATGGAAATTCACCTTCAGTACTCTGAGACTGAGCTAAGCACCCTAATACTGAGCAATTACTTTTAGGAATAGATACTGAGAAGAATGATCATCCCTCAACACAATTTGTAATGTGAAGTTCAAATATTGTAAAGATTATATTTCTCTTTAGAGCTGTGAGTTGGAATTTAGTTGCTGAGTGCTATCAATACGATTAGTGAAATTTTCAAAGCGAAAGTACAATACCACTGATTTTGACTTAAAAAGCAACGAATCACTACATTTCTTGAACTGATTACCTAATGTGAAAATAATTTAGTAACTGCACAGTAGATATGGTGACACATAAAGGTTTTTGTTAATTTACTTCACCATATTATCTATAAAGGAAACTGCTACTTGCCTGGTAAGGACAAGGAATATGGTACTGGTCACAGTGGTCAAATACCCAGGTCGTTTCCCAGATTTTCCGGTTTACCAGCTCATAGACGTAACATCCAAGAAGAGCTACGAGTGGCACCAAGTATAAGCCACTAAAAACTCCAATTCGGATCATAAATTTCTTTAGCTTCTCCTGGTTTCTGCCGTCATGCTGTATGACTTGCCGCACGTGATTTAAAGAAATAATGCCAGCTAAAAGAAGAGAGAGACCGAAAAACACACAAAGGCACAGCGGCAGAAGCACAAAGTACAGAGAGGCATCCACATCATAGAGACCCACAAAACAAACTCCACTGATATTGTCCCCTTCAACTTTGTTCATTGCAAGGAGCATGATGGTTAGAAAACCGGGTATTCCCCATGCAACCGCATGGAACCACATGGCCTTTTGTGCGATAGCTTCACAGCTCCATTTTCTTCCCGCTGCAAGGAACCAAGTGATTGTAAGAATCACCCACCATATAGTTCCTGCCATAGTGAAAAAATACAAAACCATGAACAGGAAAGTACAGGCTTTGTTCTGGGAGCCAAGAACAACTGTTTCACCAATTTCTAACTTGTCATCTGCCTTGTTACAGGCAGTTCTGTTCCCAAGTAAAAATCCGATAAAGTACATCAGAGAGACTATGCTGTAACAGACGGAGTAATATATGATCGGCCTCTCTGGGTACCTAAACCTTTTAACATCAATCAGAAAAGTCAGGAAAGTGAAAAGAGTAGCACAAAGACAAAAGATTGAAACGATTCCAATGAAGCTTTTTGCAACATCCAATTCATAATTTTTGAAGTACATATTGGGACACGGGGGTGCACACTGGTCAATTCCTAGAAACTTGTAGCCTTGTCCATTGGTAGTGTGTAAGTGTCGTGGACACCAGAATCCATAATCCCTTCGGGCCTGGCCTGGGGTCTTCTGAGTTCCATGTACGTTTGTGGTTACAGCAGCAGTGGCAGGAACAGTCTCATCACAATTGACCAGTCTACATAAACAAATAGAAGACAAAAATACCTTAATACCCCTCATTCTCAACTATCATTATTTCTTAGAAATATTAAAAAAAAACCCCCCTCATTCTAAGCACTGTTAGTTTTTATAGATAATGCAAAATGTGCATTATATGAAGAATCAGGTGGCACTTTAAAAAACATTCAAATATTTTCGGTTTAAAAGACTATCCAAACACAGCTGTTAAACTGCAGTTCTCTAGCTGCTGTTTTATTGCTTATGAAATACCACTCAAATTGCAATTGTTCTTTTAGAGTCTTAAATTCTACTAAACTTCTACATACGTGCATAAAAATATTTACAGTAGTTTTTTTTTTTTTAAATCTGGATAACAGACTGTTGAAGACAGCAAATCATCTTATCAAAATGCAAGTTTAAATCAAGGAACAAAGAAAGACGACTGACAGTATCTAGAATTTACTGATGACTAGTATATTATTATTATGATAATTTTTTTGTCATAATAGTTTGTTGTCGACAACAATAAACCTACCTAACTGAAAAAGAAAAAAGCAGAAAAGATAAACATTGCAGAAAATGATTGCTATTTTCACATATTTTTTTTTCCTCGCTCCATAATGTTAATTTTAAAATTGCACAAGACTCAATGGCTCAAGGGTTTAATAGGACACAATATGTGACCTTTTTATGTGCTTAATATAGGATTAGCAGTGTTGGACACATATTCAAACTACGTTATGTAACTATACCTCAAACAAGTAAGCATTTACTCAAAACGGGATTTATATTTATATGCATTCCAAGTTTAGGCATGTATTTAAAGAGAACAAGTTCTGCGTTTTAGCTTTTAAAGTAAGATTCTGTTATTTCAAAACGTTCTTTGTCAAATGCTGTTATGAATTCCTCCATGTCAGTCTGCAAGCTCAGCCTGAGCTAAGAAAACCTTCAGTTCTTTGTTTCTCTGCATTATCACGCTGTCCAAATAAATGTAGACTAATCATTCAGAAAACTGATTTTGTAGCAGATTCTTTCATTAACCACGGGCCCCACCAGCACGCGCAGGAACAGTGCGGACTTTATTCACCCATGTCTTAATAGGTATTTTGTAGGTCTGTAAAGAATACAAGTTTGGGAATCTCAGGATTCCAGTTACTGCCCATCCTCATGCCAGCTCCTCTTCCATGGGCTCCAGCCGCAAGATCTCTGCTGTTGTAAGAACATCCTGTGTTACGTGGAATTCTCTATATCGGCTATTGGGCACAGATTATTTTGCATATGAACAGAGCAGGTTCATTTTCAGTAAATGCTAGCAATAATAGAATATTTTAAAGCTGCAGTGATTCCTGCAAGAAGTGTATTTTAATTTAAATGCCATTTGAAAGATACATTGAATAACTGGGTTCACTTGCAATTTTCCCGATTTTTCGAAACAATTCTTGAAGATATTTGCTGCACTGAATGGCACTACTCTTGCACAGAAGTTGATGCCTTCTTGTTTTAAAATCGCACAACTTCAATTTTTCTGCAGTGCTAAGGGCAATGCCATTAATGCCATCTGTCATATTCACTCCGGTATGGATTTCTAGCAAGGCTTATGGCACAGGACCACTGCCCCAGCTCTCCCTCAGCCCCATCACAGATTAGCAACTGCGTGGGGGGTAGAAAAATGACTTGAGCTTCCACTCTCTGCTCCTTTCCTGTGCTTCTTGCCCTGACATATGTTAAAAAAACAACCCCAAAACATCTGGTCTTAATTTATAAATATCTGCAGCTGAAGGTCAGAATCTCAGGAAGATTACACTGGAGTGTTTTCAGTAGTTTCCATTTAATATATATAGACTCATCCTTTCCCCAAACTGTCTTCTCTCTGGAACAGACACATGAACATCTTAGAGAAAAAGATAAAACTTTTTAAAAAAGAGACTTTTGGCAGGCAGCACAGGAAAAGCAACACAAGATTCAATTTACACATTTAAGTGGTTCGGAATAAGATAAGGCTTCTACTGTGTCCATTCAAATACAGAGTATTTTATATTGCATTATTTTACAAGCAATTACTTATAAAACCTCTGTGAAGTAAGTATGATCATCCCTAGTTTAGAGATCAGAAACCAAAGCAAAAAATCTATGCTGAAACATTTAATATTTTAAATAAACTTTTAAATAAAAGCTTATTTTTGCTGTAGAACTTTGTTGCAAAAAAAGTCACAAGCAGAAAATGCAGGTGATCATTCATATAATGAAAAAGTTTTAATAAAAAAACCCAGTCTTATGCATAAGCACTGTAGGGGCACCAGTGATGAGGAAGCTGCGGGAAGAGTGATATTTAACATTCTGCCTCAGATTTTCAACTTGGTCTACGTCAAATACAAAAATATCACCCCCACCACCTGTCAACACGAAAAACAGCCCACCTGGTACATTCCAGCTCTTCAGGCCATGCGATTGCAAAAGTGTCCATCAACTTCTTACAGTCCGAATACACTCTCTCACAGAGGCTCCGACAAGGGTGAATCACATGGACTTGCTCCAGGCAGGCAGGGACAAAGGCTTTGCACAGAAATGTGTGGACCTCTGGTGAACAGTGAAGATTCATGAGCGTAAGAAAAGGCTACAGGAAAGAAAAAGGCTTTGGTTAGTAATTTAAAAAAGATAATTCATGGCATCAAAACTAATTTTCATCACTACAGCTCACATTTATTCCCCCGTATGTTTGAAAAGATACTAGAAAATAGTGTTTGTTCAGCAGTTTGAACTAGCAAAACCCAGTGACCCTGAGCAGTGAGAAGCACTTCTAGCCTCAGCCCCTGCCCTGGGATCTTGGCCAATCTGTAACTATTCAAACCTGATTTTTCCTGTGTGACAATATTAGACATCTGAAAGGTATTATGAAAGCCCAAGATTTTTTAAAAATAGGGCAAAACATTGAGTTCCTACATTCACCAGTCAGGTTCTAAATAAGTGCCCTGAGATTTTTAAAGGTGTGTCTGTCCTTGTAGTTCCTGATAAATTACATTTTCAGTCCTAAGTGATCATCATCTTCTCTCATGCTAGAGAGGTTTGGGTTTTTTTGATTAATGAGATACAAGTATCATTGCTCCTCATTTTTGAAACATTGCATTTCAAAACCTCGACTGAGAATTTCTCTACCTGTATTACCAAGCACGAGGCAGTAAATAACTAATGACTGCTTTCACTAGAGAATTCACAGAATGGAACATCATGCAATGTCCTCCCTGCCCCAATTAATTCAATCCATTATTTACAGTCAGACAGACTTCTAAGGAAAAAAAAAAAACAAAACCAACACAATCAAACCCCAAACAAAAGAAACAACCTTCCTTCTCTACATTTTATCAACTTTATCATTCGGAAAAATTATTTTAGGCAAAAAAACCCAGGCATCGCCAGTTCCTTTTACATAGGCTTTTTGATTAAATGCTTCTTGTGTTTCAGAAAAAAGAAATCTCCTTATCACACATAAATAGCCAAATTCATGCATCGGGAAAGCTGAAACAGTATTTAACACACTTTGAAATGTGCTGATAAATAGGCACACTGCATGAAATGTTCAAAGAAGGCAGAATTTTTAGTAAGATTTTTTATTTAGGAAGAATTTTATTTAATTCTTTGCCACTAACAGCTATGGCTCTCAAATATTCAACCAGTGACTGGTAAAGGAAGGATTAACTTCTGAGCCCAGAATAGCTTTTAAGTATGCCAAATATGTATACATCCATACCCCAAAAGCAAGCCTTACTACTGAGCATGCAGTTTAAAAGGAAAGACATTGATAAACAAAATGGAATATCTACAAATTCTCAAGGGACCTCAATAATAAACACAGGAATGTGTGGGGAGGGGGAAAAGGGAGAAGGAATATTAATAACACAAAAAAGCTTTATGAAAAACCAAAAAAAATGTTTTTCAGAGCACTCCGGCTGCGTGCTGCGTCTGCAGATGCCATTACAGCAGGCGCACACAAGTCTGATCCCCCCTCTGGATGTCTGCTCCGGAGCCGCCTACGAAGGAACCCAAGACTCCAGTATTTTATGACAAGGAGAGATGTATAGCTCTGGTATAACGTGCTCCAGCTCCACGCGTTGGATTGTTTCCTAAATGCTACGCAGCTTCAGATGAAAAAAAAAATAGTCAGGAGTTAACTCTAAATGAATTGAATTTCCTTTGCGCAATAATGATGCCTGTTTCCTTTTCAATTAAAATTTATTTCCTCCAATGTTTAATTTATGTTAGCTCTGTTCTTCCTGGCACTTAGTGTAAAATAAAGATAATAGATTGGGTAGTCATACACATCTCCTATAGAAATTGCGTTTACTTGTGAAATTAAGTCTTGTAGAAACTGGCAGTTCATCTCAGTTGATAAAAAATAAAATTACTTTTCTACAGAAAGTGTCGAGGTGCCAGTCAAGAACTTTTGCAGAGCCAGGTAAAAGCGCAGTATCTTCTCTAGAAAGTTAAGAATTAAAAACCAAACAAACCAATATTCTTATCTATGAAACCAACTTTATCTAAAGAGATATTTTACTAGCTATTTCAATTAGCAACTAACAATTTTTATAAAGCATTTTCCAACATAGCTAATAAGGCTACATTTCATAAGTCTGCTCCCTTGATACAGGAAATTAATATAAGGAAAGCAATGTCTGGTGAAGAAAATCAGGACATAAACCCAACCTTTATCATTCTAACAGAATTTCTGTTATATGAAAATACTTAAAAGCTAAAATATCACAAGAACACTACACAATAATACTGTATCTTAGAGGTAAGTAATGACAAGCAACAATTAAATGCTTGCAAGAGTTTTGCTACAGCATGTTGTCATTTGCTAAATACTGTTGTTTAACATATTTTATTTAAGTGCAAAACTACCCTAACACAGAGAAATGCAAAACTGTAGGAAAGAAGCTACGCTCAGCCTGTAATGTAACCAGAGTAGAAATCCATGGACTTGGTTGAGGAGTAATTGTTCTCACAGTATTTCTTTCAGCTTGCTAAAAATATTTTCCTTTTGACACCTAGAAATATGAGCACAAATTAAGAGCAGGGGGTTTGGTGTTCTGAAGACACAAGCAGACCTTCTGAGTCAGGTCAAACACGCAGTTCTCACCCCGGTGGATAGCAACAGGGGTACAAGACAACAAACTGACACCCCTCCCAGTTTCCGACAAGCAATGGTTTAGGAAACTTTACTAGCAGCAGCTTGTAACAGCAGCATTGTGTTGAAAAGACGCCAACAGACCTCCCTTCTTCCCAGAACACATCTAATACCTTTCTCAACCATTTATGTTTATGCTCTGTAAAAAACCACAGCAATAAATTATATTGCATAATTTAATCAGGCATCGCTGAGAAAATGCTGCATTTTATTCGTTTATTATAACTCCTGGTTCTGTGACCTAGTTTGTGTTCTAACAGTTAACAGATTACTCTCCACTTTTTCCATGCCATTTTGCCATCCTGCTATCTTTTACATATTATTTGTATATATTAGCATAACAATGTTTTACATTTTGATTTCTACTCCTTTCAGAATATATTTTGCCTTCTATTTGCCTTGACTACATTTGAACACTGACCTCACATTTCCACAGAATTATGCACAGCGGTGACAGACTCTTTTTCTGAGTGACAGTAACTAATATAGTTACTTACAGTTATAGATAGCACATCTAATTGTATGAATAGCGGGGGTTATTTTTCCCTGTATTCATTACTCTGCACTTACCATCCCATCTCACCTACCATTTTCCATCCCTAAATCTCACCTACCATTTTATTGTCCAATTGCATCTATCACAAGACCTTTCTGCAACACTTTAGTCCTTTTTTTTCTTAGCAAATTCACTATCCATCCTCTTCCAGGTCACTTATGAGTGAGTTGGTGCTGGAGGTTTCAGTACAGATGACTAGGGGGAACCACTCCACTCATTTATTTGCTATAGGACCAAACTATCAGCTAACAATTTCATACCCTACTTTGTGACAAAACATTTATTTATTCCTACTTTTCTTCTTGTTCTTTAGGTTGGCATTGGAAAAGCAAGTTCCCAGTGGGTTACCAGCATAGTTTCTTTTAAAAATACAGGTTATGACCATGTCAAAGCCTTTTTGAAAAATGAAGTATGCAGGCTGAATCACCTCTTTCAACAAACTTATTGAGCTCATCAAAAAAACTCCAATAGATTTTACAGGCAATGACTTCCCTCAACCAAAAAAACCTCTATAAAATGTAAAATTTTACCTTAGGCACACAAAAATAGGATTTGTAGTATATGAACTTATTTTCAGAAACTGTCTAATCTTACCATTTAAGAACAGCAAGAAAGGTCATGAATTGTGCCGGGAACTCCGCTAACAATTGCGTATCGTTAAATGTGGGCATCACGTCCAGCTAGCCCATTTGGAAATGTTTCATTATAGAAAATAATAGGTCTGCATTTCTGGGCAGACCGTGAAAGCAAAATCTCACCAAATCCAAAGTGCTCACTCTTGCTGGTGGATATTGTGTACGGAAAAAGTGTAAAATCGAGATCACAAGCTCACTGAGAGTATGAATTGGTTGCTTCAAGGCTGTGTTATCTGTATCATGGGTGTCCCAACCACCAACCATTTTTCACCCAACTGGTTAGCTGGGTAACCTGCACACATGCACATGTTGATGTCTTGAGTATCCAAGTCCGAGATTAAACACGCAGATTCACCAAGCTGGTGAATCTAGAATCTAATACCAAGTTCCTTCTCTCTTCAGGAAGATCAGGATGTGCAGGTGGCACAAACACATGAAGAGACACTTGGCATATGTAGCATTAGCAACCATTGCCCTGTCACATGATGGACAGAGATGAAAATCTGCAGATTTAGTGATGGCAGTGCTAAAAATAAAGTGAAACCAGGCTCTTTTAAAACCAAGAATGGAGCTTCACAAAGCCAATACAAGTCCTAAACCAAAAATTCTCATCTTCCTGCCAATGGGGAAAAAGCCACCAGTAAATATGAGGCAATCTAGACCACACTAACAATCTACCAAAAAAGCCTCCAACAAACTAATCATAAGCATGAAGCCAAGGACGATGGAGTCTGTAACACTGGGAGAAGCGTTGCCTCAAGCAATAGCAATGAAGAACAGAGGACTGTGCACTGACAACGCAGTGGAAAGTTTGCATTTCGGAGTCCAAGAGGGGCATATGCCCTGCACAGAAACCCCCCCGTGCAAAATAGTCTGAACTGAATCCTGTGAAGCGCAGAGGTACCCGCTGTAGACTGTGAATATGGTCAAACAATCCATGGGAGTAGGGCATCACTAGCCAGTAAGAATATCCTCTGCACCAAGCAGAACACCAACACCTTCCTTAGTCTGGCTTTTTGCCTTGGACAAAATAAAGTATCGAAATACTTTGTAAAGAATTTGGGATTTACTGTCTCAGAAATTCAGTTATAAACTCATAATAAAACAACACCAAAACTGGGATGAGCGAAAACAAATGGTGCAGAGTACGGAATAAATGGCTAGGTGCAAACAAGCTCTTAAACGTGCTTTGCCAACAAGTAAATTGCAACCTAGAACTGTATGTGAATCTCATACTCAGCATGCTTCTCTGTTTTGTGCTTGGAAAGCTTACAAGCCCAAGACACCAAAGAAACAAGCTCATTATTCCAGGCAGACAGTGCAGATGCTCTGTTCTGTCCTACCTCATTTCAGACTTATCCTAGAGAAAAGTACTACCAGGGATGATGAGATGTCTGCAGGGTTGGGATGTGTAACTACTAACGTATGTCAAAACAAGTAAGTGAAAATGTTCTCCTGTACTCTGCTGATTAATGTCACAGAAATGTTTAAATATTACATAAAACAGTGGATCAAAACATCGAGGGCTTTGTTACAATCAGCTATGGTAAACCTTGATTGTAAGAGACAGGAAATATCTTGAATTGCTGAGATATACAGAGGACCAGAGCCTTTGTTCAGCCATTGGAGCCAGTTATTTAAGGCAATAACAACCTACACTCACAATCACTGAGGTCTAGCCACCAAGTTAAAACACGTAACTTGGTTAACATAGTTAACACTGAGGTTAACTAAGTTAAACAATGACACCAACTGTTAAGCAATGGTACCTGTTTCATGATTTGATACAAATCTTGTGACCTAAAGCAACAACATTACAACCTCGTCATTACATAACTGTATTTTTCAATCGTGGATTCGAGTTAAATCTCAGTTTCTACAATCACACTACCCTGTGTACCCCAAATTCCTACCTATATTAAAGATACACATTGTTACTCATGAAACCATTTACCTGCTTTACAGGAAATAACATCTCACCTCAATGATTAATAAATAATGATTAATAATTTATAGCACCAGGCTCAAACACAACTACTGTTGAGTAAGTGTCAGTATAGAATTAAAGTACAACCTCAAAACCTAAACACAATATATTTTACATATGCACTTTCATATGCGATACGTTGGAAATACAGCTGCTGTCAACCATGGTGTATAGAAATGGTCTCAAAAGAATAGGCAGTAATTACTCTTTATACTCAGAGCTACACTAACAATTAATCTTCATGGGATCTTTAGCCACTTTTATAATGATAATCTGTTTCAATTAAAAACAGTTAAACAAGTATGGCACGGTTGATTTAATCCTACCCTATTGTTTCAGTAGAGCTATTCTCAACTGGATGCGAACGAGATTAGCATCATACCCAGAGAGATTAATGCCTTCGTACAATTCCCAGATGGGCTGGCACGGGTGATAATTTGCTCATGGCCACAGTGAATCAGCTGCCAAGAAACTCTGACTCCTAATTCATGCACAACAAATTAAGTCACGATAAATAAGTGTCCTAACACATGAAGCTAAATGAAAGATGAAATTTTCAAGTTTTATTAGATTCAAAGCAATTTTGAGAAAAGACGAGGTTCTTCCAGTTGGCTGCTATATTGATGGATTTAGATCAAAGGCAAGTTAAAGATGCTTTTAAGTCGGTATGTAAGGATTTAGAAACTCAGGATGCTAAGGCAGTTTAAGTGTCAGCATCTTGTTGCTACATGTCTGATAGAAGTTGCTACTTCAAGAGCAGAGCTGCAAACCAGAAATGTGGGTGCAGCTTACAAATATTAGTGCAATATCAACCATCCTTTAAGCTACCAATGGAGATGGTATCAACTAATTTGCTACTGATTTAGCGGGGGCCCCAAATACTCCATATCACTACCTGAGCTGTGGGTAATAATTGACCATTGCTGCCAGCAGCAAGTATCAGTCCTAATCTGTATTTTCTAACCTCAGTCAAAATTATATGGGTAACTCCTCTAAAACAAAAGTTTTTCGGGAATAAAATTCACTGATAGGAATAAAATATTTTAGATATGAATAAATATAAATTCAATATGCATCATTAGCACATGCTAATTTGACAGAGGTAGAAGAAAACCATTGAAAGCACATGAATCATTTAACTTATTAAAATAAGCTGCTTTTAAACAAAGCGGCATTACTTTCTACAACTTTCAAAATAGAATTAAGGCAAATAATATCCATGTTTAATTTGTCAAACACTTTTAAAGATGTAATCAGTCTAGCATTTACAGAGGTAAGAATGATATCTTTTGTCAGAGTAGAAATCAGGTTACCTCAGTAGTTTAAGAGACATAAATAGTTTACATTTCCTACACAAGGACAATCTAGAGTTCAAGGGGGGGTGGGATCAAGAAAGAAAGAAAAATGGAGTAAATAAGCAAGTGGACTAAACAGTGCTGTTCTGCAATGAAAGATGTTTGCAAAGATACGAGCTTTCATCTTTGACCTTCATCTGAACAGCAGAGGCAGTACATGCACTTGGACTTTCAAAGGCAACAAGTTATTTTAGGGATCAGAACAAAGCATGGGGCAGCTTCCCTCGCCAGAGCTGACGAGCTGAACTGTTCCCACCAGCCTGCTCCTCCCACAGCCCATATAGTATGGGAGCTGCTGACCAGTCAGCAGCTGAAGCACCAAATTTAGAAGGGAAAGTCAGGTGGCAAATGACTTTAAAAATGCTGTGCTGTAAACTCAGTGGCTGAGGGACTGACCGCCCACCAGCCAGGTGCCCGTGCAGTGCAGACCCCGGAGGGCCAGACCCTCAGCACCCACCTCAAGCTGAACCAGCCAGCCCACAGTTCAACTGATCAAAGAGCTGAATTACTCATCATCGACATGTTCAGTATATTTGCAACTGAATATATCTGTAAACTCTTCACCATCATGCACCCCTACACCTATATATGCAGTTTGTTTTTATACATACTCTGCTGTGAACCTTCATATTAGCTGTTCAAAGTTGATGGGAGTATAAATGAGAAATCCAACAAGAGTGGATGGGAGAAGGTTTTCAGAGGTCAGGAGGGTGGCGAGAGGCACGCTTATTTTAAAAAAAAAGCAAAACAAAACCCAAATAAAAAAACCTTTACCACCACAACTGGGCACTAAACTTGCCATTGCCAGTAAATACAGTTGTATACACAGAAAGGTAAAGCAGGCTATTCTGCTTACTTCTGGAGGCTCTGGGCTGTTCTGTATTAACTAGCAACTACAGCATTTCTCTCTGTAGTAAACCAACTTAGTTGCACGTTTTCCGTTAAGTATTTCTTAAGTGCAAAATAAAACTACATATATCCCTGTATTTCTTAACTCTTAACAAAGGTTAGAAGCAATATAAACAGGAATATTACATCTCACTAAGAGGTTACTCTGAAACAAACGGAAAGTACTAGTATTCCAATACTTTCCAAAATGGCCTATTAACAAAATTCACTGCATTTTGTGGTTCTAACCTAAATTATAGCTTGATCCAAATTATAGATCTTCCAGCCTCTGCAATTTAGAGTCCAAAACAAACATGAGACAATTTTCCCAAGCATTACAGAACTGAACTATTTATGCAACACTTTCAATTATATATGGTTTTATCTCCATGTATACTACAAAGAGCGTAAAAGGCAGATAAATACAAGTTAACTGAAGGAAAGTATACTGCGGGCCCTCAAACGTCTAAAGTCTAGACAAAGCTTCATTACAACTGGACTGTGGTAGCTGAAGTATCCCAAAATAATCTTAAATTCTTCATGTATTTGCCATTATGGCAGTAAATGGATTTATTACTGAACTTTTTGTGTAGAATACAATCTAGAAGATTACCAGTAATACTGTTGATAGAGTCCCTGTTATCTATAGAAAAACTCCTCATTTGAAGGGAATTCCAGCAGAAGTCATTATCGACCTGGTTCAAAAAAGTCAGACCAGATTCATGTTTTCCCTGTCTTTGTGAGTGTGGAGATGGACTACAGTGTAACAGCACCACCCAAGTTACAGGGTAGGAACCCTGCACCGTGCTTTCTTCCTTGCCTGCTTCACGCATAAACTAAATCAGCACAATCTCAGTCATTACAGGATTGAACTTCTCAAGCAAACTTCTGTCAGTCTTCTGTGAAATCAAGTAAAGCAATCAAGAGCCAGAGCCATGGAGAGCACTGGTTATAGAAACAGAAACTCGCAATGCTCAGCTTCCAGGTACTTCACAAAGTCCTCAAAAGCATTTTCCCTATCCGATATCCACCCAGAGAGGCACCTGAGAATGACATTCACAGGATTCAGGAAGCAGAGATATCCTCCCAGCCTGAAGAAAATGCTCAAGAACAGAAGAATCAAATCACATGTATCTCTAAAAGTCAGGCAGCTAACGCCAAGCTCCGAGGCAGCATTTATGCAACTGACTACTCGGAACCCTCAGGGACCCATGTTCATACACCTCCTTTGCCAGTCTATAAAATAAAAATTCAAGCAGCCTTTTAAAAAGAAAAAAGAAAAGACAGCAAGAGAGAGAAACTAAAGCTGCTTTAGTCAATACCTTAGCGACTGGCATGCTCCTAGGAGAGAAAACAGGGGTCCTGTTCCACTGAGTTTTTAAGTATTTTAAATAAGATGATACAGGATCAACAGAGAAAGCAAGAGACATTTCTGTGCCAAAAAAAGTGCCACACAATCTGCAGTTAGAGATTTACCTGTCACTGACAACTCAGCCTGGAAAGGACAACCAGTCCTCTTCCCCACAAGATACTCAATTCTCCTTTTCTAAACGCAAGCCATGCTAATACTAGGAGAACATCAGAGCATTTGATGACCTTTACCACCATAGAGTTACCAGGATGGCAAGAAACTTGGTTCTGTGGATGCAAAAGGGTCTGAACCAGCCCAGCCATGTGCCTTTTTTACATGGCTGCTGATCCTGCTCCCAGTTCATGCAGGAATACAGCTATATGCACAACAGCTTTGGCTCAAATCTGACCCCCTTAGACCCGAGGAAGTTCTGGAAGGAGCCACACTGTCATCTGCGTCAAGTTTTCCACTCTTGGCTGCCCTGGTCTAGCCACGCTATTGTTTAGATGAGGACAGAGACATTGAATATAAACTGGAAAATCACCTGGCTTATGAATTTAATTCCCATGCTAATGGGGAATAATGAAGTGCCACCTTCAACCTACCAAACCCGACAAAAAGAAAAGTAACCACGTCTGTTGATTTCTTGCCTACAACTCATAAAAATGAGACATAGCTTGTCTCACGGCCAGCTGCTCAATGTACGACCAGCTAGAAATAACAGAATGATAAGACAGAAGAAAGAACTGCAGGTAGCGAGGTAGATAAATGCAGCTTCACGGGCTTCAACTCAGTCATCTCACTTGTACATGCCTGACTGACGTTGTCTCTTACATCACAACAAAGTGAACGGATCCGTGAAAGTCTAAAGAAATCTGTAATTTTAATTATTTTCATGCATTACTGTATCAAATGCTTTCTTGAACTTCAAATAGACTGGCTTAGTCCCTAGAAAATCTACACAAGTCACCTCTGCCATGCACACGAGTTGACAAGGAGGACAGGATCTTCTAAATGAATTCTCAGTAACACAGGAGCACAGACAACAAGTCAGACACAGCACTAGAAACAAATGACCTGAGAGTCTGAGCCACAAACCAGAGACAGTTCAAAGGAACAATGGAAGACTGGATGGCAGCCTCAGTTTGTTTGTGTTTGGGAAGATTTCACTATGTAGCCAACTTCCTATAAACTTAGAATCTATCATCTGATGTAAATTTTGATCCAGAGCAATTTTCTGTAAAATCACCACTTCACGCCAAATGGAAAACCAGGCCTTCCACTTTAAATTCACTTCTACAGCTATCATCTTCACTACAGCTTGAAAACATAAAATTATAATTATTATTAATAATTATTATTCAGAGTAGATCATTACTGTAATAGGAAAAGCAGTACTTAAGATTTTTAAAAAGATATACATAAAATATCTTTTTTTTAAAAATGTGATACTTCATTCCTAAGTATTTGTGGGAAATAGTTCCTATTTTCCACATATTTCTTTGTGGCATTTCTGTTCAGTTATTTATTTTTATGAAAATAAAATGTCTAAAACAATTATAACCTGAGCAGTTATAGATTTCTGATATGTAGACATGTGTATGCATCTTAATTAAGTTACTTTTATATATTAACTTTCATTTACTCCTAATTTTGATTTATTCTGAGACACAGGCCAACCTGAGAGGCAAGAAAAACAACCTGCTTTTAAATAATGTTTTAAAAATATCCAAATTCTAAACGAGCAATAAGAAAGCTGGTAAGGAAAGAAGCCAATTCCTCTACTCCATTACTTTATAATCACTTCTTCCTTCCTCCAAATGCATGATATCCCCATACAAGAAAGGGCTCTCTTAAAGCTAATGATGTTACTACAGGAGCCTCTTTCTGCTTGCACTGCCTCACACAGTCTCTCCTCCATCCCTCCAAAACCTCCACCTGAATCCTGGACAATTTTAACATCCTGCCCCTCCTGCTAGTGAGAGCAAAGAGTCAAAGGAGACAGTTTCCCAACAGTTATTGCTTGCTGTAGCACAGAAGTAACTTATGACTACTTGACGGGACACCCTGGTGTGAGCTTTCACCCACCCCTCACCGCCAGCACCTCCATCACACTGCAGAAATCTTTGTGCATGAGAAGCTGGTGGCCATGTTATTGTACTGTAACCTCACAGGCAGTCAAGGACTCACATCTGCTTTTCTTCTCCTTCACAGATCCCTCTGATAAAGAGGAGGATGCATCCACCTCCTTATCAGAGGCATACGCAATGGCAGCTCTTCCTTCTTCCCCCTCCCCCAGCATCTCATTCCTAGACTGCTGCAGGCAAAAGGCGACGCATGCCCTGGGAGGGGTCACCCCTGAGGTGATGCTGCTGAGGTGGCACTGGGGAAGGCAGGCAGAGAAACAACACTGTGCATGTAGTCACTGACAGGCCCACCAAGGACATGGAAAAGGATCAGAGCAGCACTTGTCCCACCCTGCCACCCAACTGGTAAAGGATCAGGAGGCTTTATACATGTGATGGGGGTGACAGTTTCTGCAGGAGATCGTCCGCTTCCCTCCAGAACTGCCAAGCTATTGACTGTAGCGGCAACCGGTGGGGCAGATGCAAGAAGGCCTGTAAGAAGTTAGCCCAATCCCAGAGACCTTCATCCTCATCAGTAACTGCCATTCACCCCCAACCACAGGCACCACCCTAGGGAGGGTGGCAGGCAGCATGCTCGACACAGCACGGTGACTGCTGGGACCCCTCCTGTTCTGCCCAGTTCTGAGTGCCTGTATTAGCCAGTGTTTCCTTATTATCAGCCCACAGTGCTCATTTCCTCCCATTATCTTCCCTATTTCTCCTATTCTAAAAAGAAAAAAATAATCAAGGCCACCTGTTCTTCTACCCTTTCATCTTCAGATCTGTGGGCCATGTTAACCTTGAGATCTGTGGGCCATGTTAACCTTCAGCATACAACATTTTGTTGTAGCTCCAAGCATAGTCCCCAGAGAGATCCTCCACCCAGCTGGCTTCCTAAGCTCTGCTTAAAGTGGTGCACCTCCTACCTTCCTAGCGAGAGCATGAGCTCATGTGAAGCTGTACAGAGCTGGGATGTGGAGTCCGGGTAACTGGGTATTGTTAGGCCATCATGAGGCTGCACAGGTACAGTCACTCTCTAAAAAGCTGCTTCTAATTTTTGTATGCAGGATAAATGTGTGGAGAGTTTGGCCACTAAGTGCTTTGTGTCAACAGTTACTGGGACTGAAGAAATCTGGTTGTGTAGGCCCTCTGGGGAATGCAGCACAGGCCAAACTGGGAAGGATGCAGTTATTCTCTGAAGTAACTTGATCTATCAGAAGTTTAAGCCCAGGAAAGATGGACCAGTCTTTTTTTTCTCCCCAGGAAGTTCTCATCTGTCTCACTACAGGGATGAAAATGAGTAGATATCTTTGGTTAAGTGGACATCCTTTCTGTCCTGCAAAGACTGATTATCCAGGCCTGTCTCTTCTTATGTCTCTACATCACAGCAAGTTTCTCTCCCTCCATTTATAGCAGCTGCCTACACAGCTCTTACGCAGCTCTGCACAGCCCCTTCACAAATCCCCTTTTTCTAATAGCTAAGCAGAAAGCAAGCAAGTCTTCACTCATCTCCATTACGTAGTTCAGGAGAAGAGAGCAGATATACACATCTTTTCAGCTGGCAAGCAAATTACTAGTGTGATACAGCAGTCACAGCTGCACACAATACACAAAAAAGGTCCAAAAAGGCAACAGGAGACAAAGCAACCATGTTTGCCCCAAAGGGCTAGTGAATCAACACAAAGCAGCAAACTTTGTGGTGCAGACACTCCTACCGTCTCCTTCAGAACGGGGTAGAACAAAAAAGATGACAGAAGATGACAGTTTTAGAAATTGTCATATTTAATCACTGCATTGTCACACTGGAAAAGATAGCACTGACATCTGACCATATCCCCTATACCATGCACTCCTTCCCTGAACCATTCGCTGAATTAACTGCAAATTTATATTTAGTGAAAGCAAATTAAGTGATCACATAAAAAAAATTTAACTGACAGAACTCCAGTATGAAGCTTCTGAAGGTACTTCTTAAACCACTTCAAACTGGTTTTGTTAGTTTAAACTGACCCTAGTTCTCACACAATTTCTCCTGCTGCTGCAGACAGCTGCACTAAACACATGCACACACACACTCTGGCACATGGTCACGAACTCGGAACTGAACGGAAAACTCACTACTGAATCGTTTTTCCAGTCTCTGAGGTACTTTATTGTTCTCTGTGGGACATTTTCCAGTGTTTTGTATAGTCTGCTTTAGAAACTCACTGGCAAGCCTTCTGTCTTTGTACTTCTACAGACCTGTAGATCCTACCCAGGTCAGGAAGTCTTAAGGGCTTGTCTACAGCAGACACATTCCAGAACTGCAGCAGAACAGATTAAGAGATATGAACAAAAAGTTACGACACAGTAATATTCTCTGCCTTGCTGGAATAATGCCTTAATAAGCCATTATGTTGACAACCTATTCCAGGGTAGTTAAAGTATGGATTACTTTAGAATTCAAAGTGACTTGGTATGAAGGATGAACACGAGGGGGAGTTACCCCTACTTAAGTACAGCTGTAATGAACCAGCTGTGCTGTTATAGCCATCCATTTTGCTCACTAGCCAAACTCTAGATTTTCAGCCTTCCAATCTGAGCTAGTAGTAACCTAAGCAGTGTTACTGCTAAACTGCTTTGAGATACCAATACTGTAAGCATCTGCAAACAGACTCCACTGTCATCCAGCTGTTTAGCTGATACACAAAACCCCAAAACTTTACACCATAGTCACATGGTTTCACTTTCCAAAAATCACCATTTGTTGTACAAACAAAACTAATCTAAAACAAAACTCAAGTATCTTAAACTCAATCCAAGTCAAAAGCTTAGAGTAAAAAACAAAAAATTAAAAAGGGAGGGGGGAGGAAATGGGGGGAGCAACTGGAAACTATGAATTTTCTCCTGCAGAAAATAAGATTCCAGAGGGACTGTTATCCATAGCCAGAATACCCGTAACAGAGGCCACAAGATGGAGTTAGTCTTTTTGCTTGCTCTAATCAGTACTGGTTTATAGCACATCATTTTGAAGAGCTGATACATGATGCAGAGATGCAAGACCACAAATCGGCTGGTGATCCAGCTGATTTCCTAGCAGACAGCCACCACCTGAGACAGTGGGTCCAACATGATCTTCTGGAGGCTTACTATGAAGACAAGAACTAGCGTCAAGGTAATTTCTGCACAAAATACTTTTATTTCACCATCTTCCCTGGGATTGCACGATGAAGCAGCTTGCTCAGCGTCAGTTAAGATAAAATGAGGAAAATATTACAAGCTTCAATCTCAAACCCTGTGTTTACATCCTTACAGCTCAGTCTTGAGAACAGGTTGTGTGGAGGGAAGGGGGAAGAGAGAGCTGGAATTAAAAACCAAAGCCTTTAAGCATTCCTCCTGAGGATCAAAAGAAAGAAGTTTTAACCAACACACTATTAAAATTCTTTCTTTGGTATGAACAAAGTTTGGACTGCCAACTACAGAAAAATTCAAGCTCTTAAAACCACAGAAGTCTCCTCCACCTCCCAACCTGCTGCCTCTTTATGGCTGCAAAGTGAAATTAAGCAATATTACAGAAGTCAATAGCTCCTCCTCCTCTGCTGTAAAACCAAGTCTCCTGAAAAGCAGAACCCTTTGCCAATCTTGAGAAGGTTCCTTGTTGCAGTCAACCACGGACAACTTAACTATACTGGTGCCATTACTAAACATCACAGAGGATCACATCAAACTGTGTAAGTGACATTGGTACACACCAGTCTTCCTCAGAGAAAAGGCCAAGCAATGAACTGCCCTAAGCTTACCATACCAACTCCAATCTAACTGCTAGCAACAGACTCAGCATAAGCTATGCGTGGAATGGGGGGAAGCTTCCTTACCCTTGTACCAGCAAAGCAGACGTCTGAAAAATTCAGTTTGACCAAGGAATCAATCAGCACTGCTGAATCACAAGTAAAGGCAAACAGATCAGCACACATACACATTAGGCAGTTCAGAAACATCTGCTCAACACTAGAGTAGTGAGGTATAACAAATTAGAGGCCAGACAGTGGCAATGACTAGGAAGCAAATGAAACAGGGTAGGGAAATCAGATCTTAATAGACACTGTTGTTCCACATAGCCACCCAGTCAGTTGGCTGAGTACTGATCAACCACTGCAGTACTCAGAGGTGGTTATAAGGGCGACAGGATGGAAAAAGAAAGAAAAAACCCAAAACGTCTCACTACCATGCAGTTTTTATGAAGCAGCTATATGAGAACCAGTAAGCCATGAACCCTTTCCAGAAGGAACTTCCTCCATGCAGAAGGCACACACTAGGCACAAGTTACTGACAGTTCAGGAAAGTCAGTCATGGCAAACTATTAAAAATGGCTCTGTGGTCTCTCTGTTGTAACAGTGGCATGACTGGAAGGCACAAATACTGACAAAAGCTGGCTCAACAGTTGTAGTTAAGACACACCAACTAAGAACCAGCAGCATACCTGATGAGATAAAGTGGCAGACACTGTAGAAAGCATTCCTGACAAATGATGACTGGAGAAGGCACTGCACACAGTTTACAAATGAAGCCTTCAGCCTGTCTTCCAATTAAAAAGCCCACAATTTATCTGAGATCTGCAGCTCAATTCAGTTGCTTGAATACAGGTGTCTTAACATTCGATATCAGAATTTGCCACACATCTACACTAGGCTGGCAAACATGATGTGAGACCAAAGCCTGTGGCCTTCCAGGCTGGCAGCTACAGGCCAAACAGGGAATCCTGACTATCCTAAACAACACTAAAAAACCCCAATGTTTTGGCAACTGAACAAAGCTCCTCCTCCAAGCTCAGTAAAGAATATGCAAATAAGATTCTAGTAATAGCAGCCACCTTCAATATCACCTATGTATTTCTTTTAAACCATAAACTTCTTAATTTTCAACTCACTTCTGTTTTGCTCTCTGCGCAGCACAAGATGGTAAGCTTTTCAAGACCTGTGTTAAGATGTTCCCCCTTCTGTTACCACTGAAAAAGCCATTATTAGAACAGGTTTAAAACTTGTTTTACAAGCCTCTCACCCAGAAAGACTCTCACCCTTTAGAGGTATTGCTATCGGCAAAGCCTTTCCACAAGGTGGCATATTCTCAAGGGAGAAGTATGTTACAGACAGTTCAGGTATGAAAAAATGTTTGGTTTCAGTGGGAACAAAAAAAGAAGTTGCCCTTTCAGTCAGAAGTTTCAGCATTTAGTCAAAAGACAACAGAATACAAAACCCACAATGGAGAGTAAGTCTAGGTACCTCTCCTTAGTAGACATAAGCTGAGGAACAAAGACCAACTTCTAAAGATTCTTTTTTCACTACCTGAGTTCAGGTGAGCCAGCATATCATACGCTACATACCCAGAGAACTTCAAGAATTGCTCTGTAAATCAGTGAGATAGCCCGCCTATATGAGATGAGCTCTGCTAAAGAGCTCTGCTGTGCTACACCCGTTCCTCTTCCACTTCTAACACAGGATCCAAGGCGGGGCAGGGGGGGAAGGCGTCCATAGCTCCCTTCCACAGTGCTTATATAACCAAGCAGCTCTAGTACACCCCAAAAAGATTTAAAGAAACATGTCTCCAATAAACATCCGCCTTGTCATTCAGTGCAACAGATATCACTAAACCGTTTCTCAATGACAGAAAAGGTTGCTTCACAGCATTTATTTTTACATACTACAGTAGGGGTAGAACTTACCTCCATTTGGAGAGCAGCCGTGTCCTGATCATAGTGTCCCATGATGTTTGGGAAAAAAGTCATATTGTAAGGCATTCCTGAACATCTGGAAATAGTGATTGGCTCACATGTGAATAAACTGTGCCCTCGCACCAGAGTGAGAAGTAAACCGCAAGCCGCAGAGAACGCAAGTACTCCCATTTTGCCAGGGTCTCCCACTTCAGCACATAGCTCTGCTCGGTGGTTAGACAGACCGCCTTTGCACAAGGGCAAAACCGCGCATCTTCCTCTGCTGGCTCCAGCGCAAGGCAAGGACGCGGGCAGCAGGGCAAGCGATCGGGCTCCTCACCGCTCCTTTAGGCGTTTCCCCATCTTGGCTGACCGCAAAGTCACTAAATCTCTTCTTCCTCCAGCCTGTACGCTGCAGAAGCGGGAAAAGACAGGACAGTGTAATTAACAGCAGAAACAGCCCGACCGCGACCACCCCCCCCGTCCCAGGGCCGATCGCGGCCTCCTCACAGGCCCGCGGGAGACCGGGCAGCTCCCGCCGTGGCNACCGCGCTCCGCCGCGGCAGCCCCCGCGCCCGCCCCCGGACCCCACATACCCCACAGGCCCCCCGGGGAGCGCCGCCTCGCCCACGGGGAGTGGTGCGTTTGCCCACCGCTCCCGCCCGGGCCCCGGAGCCACCGCTGCCCCCAACGCCCCGTTGTTGGCGCTGAGGTTCCCAGCCCCGCCCTGGGAAGCGGCGCCCGCGGGGCCGGGTGGGGAAACCGGCCGAGAAGTCGGCCCAGGAGCCGGGGCTCGCCTCGGCGCCGCATCTCCGCCACGCCCGGGCCGCGCCCCCGCCGCCCCCTCNGGGCTGAGGAGGAGGCTGCTGGCAGAAGGCGGTGTGGAAGGGCTGACTGTAATGACGGACAGGGAGGTGATACGGGGCGTCTGCTGAGGAAGGGGGCGCTGAGGCGAGGACAAAGGGAGATGCCTTCAGAGGAAGGAGGAGCACCGTCGTGGGTCTGGTGCTCAGGCTGTCTCCCAGGCACCCGGCTCAAGGATGTGTCCTCCTGCTGCTGGCTGAGGCCACACACTCGTCAAATACATGGAGTCATGGAATGGTTTGGGTTGGAAGGGACACCTCCCACTAGACCAGGCTGCTCAAAGCCCCATCCAGCCTGGCCTTGAACACTTCCAGGGATGGGGCAACCACAGCTTCTCTGGGCAACCTGTTCCAGTGTCTCACCACCCTCACAGTAAAGAATTTCTTCCTGATACCCAATCTAAATCTACGCTCTTCTAGTTTGTATCCACTGCCCAGAGTCCTGTCACTACACGCCCTTGTAAAAAGTCCCTGTCCAGCTTTCTTCTAGGCCCCCTTCGGATACTGGAAGACTGCTGTAAGGTTTCCTCAGAACCTTGTCTCCTCCAGACTGATGTCCAGCTGTGCTTAGCTGTGTTTGCAAACACCTAACTATAGAAATGCTGAAGGTTACTAGGCAGAGATGACCGAATTTCTCAGCGTGGAGCCACCCAAGGTCTCATCAGGCTGCTGCTCAGCCACGCAACTCGCTCTGCGCTCCAGGACTGGAACAGGAAACACCAGATGCCGAGACATGCAAACCAGGTTCAGAAATGGTTTGAGGACGTTCAGGCAGTGCTGCCTTTCTGCTAGTGTGCCCCAAGGTACACCATGCAAAGTCAGGCACATTTACCCAGAGAATCCGTCCAGGCATAGTGGAGAGTGTGAAGCTGCACGTGGTTTTTCAGAGAACCACAAGCATCTAAAAACCCTCTCTTCATGCAGATCTTTTGTGTATAATTTCCTGTGTCACCCCACAGAATCACAGAAGCCCTCTAGATTCCCTTATGTGAAGCCATTTTAACACCTGCATGAATCAGGAGGAGGATTATACCTATCTGCCATTTGAGCAAATGGAGTAACTTGAGAGCTGGAATTAAATTTGCTGTACAAACAAGCAACTGAATCGGGAGGTGACCAACATTTTCTCAGCAGGTTTCACCAGTGATGTTAAATGAAATGTTGTTTGCAGGTTGTGGAAGTTAATGCACTCTACTCTGTGAAAACACTCACCTACATTATCCTTTGTCACTGCTCCAGTTGTCATCCTCCTTCTGGCTTCTAGTCTCTATCAGCAGCTTCTTCCCATCCTAGGAGTGTTACTTTTCTTCTCATGAGCTCTGAGAGGCTGCATGCTCTGTGGGTCTGGCACTGAGAGCACCAGGAGCATGCAAGAGACAGTCTTCCCACCCCACAGCTGAAGAAGCCAGCCTAGGGATGTCCTTGCTCAGCCCTTGGTGAAGTTGCTGCATTGCTCTCCACTCCAGGAACACCATCAGTTCCTCGGATATGCTGAAAACTTGCAGGGAGAGGAAGTGTTCAGTGCTGATTCACAGTCCAGCAGATTTCTGTTGAATTTTCTTTCCTTTCTAGTTTCATTGACCAAGCCTATAGGCATTTTCATGGAAACAGCAGCAGAACTACTGAGGACCATCCATACCAAGTGAAAAGTCTCTGCTTCCCAGTATGTACGGTGGACAAATTCTCAGACAAGCTTCTATATATAATTTAGCTTCTGCTATGATTTATATATAGTAAAACTAGCAGGTCTTACATGATTTTCATGAAAACTTAATAAGAAATTTTTCTGAAACAACCAGATGAAAATCCAAAGTGTGGAATTTGAACCAAACCACAGAAATTTATCAAAGTTTCAGATGTCACAAGCACTTGAAAATAGGGTATTGTGAGGAGCTAAGGCTCCTAAACTCTGTTAAAACAGAACTCTGCTAGTATCATACTGTGTAAATGTGGCATTATATAAAGTGATGGCTTAGTTCCTTCCATCAGAATGCATTTTCGTAGATAAATAAATCTATGAAAACCAGATATGGCTAAATAACTAAATAACATTGTTTTCCTTCCTTAAAGACTGTCATGGTTTTGTTAGAAGATGGGAAAAGGCAGAGAAAAGGAAGGATAAGCCTTTTCTTCAGTCACCTTATTAATATACTTTCTTTAGACACAACCTAGTTGCTAAGCAAGTTATTCCAGAGGTTGGTTCTCAGAGCCATGATCTGAATATATTTGTTTCTGGCTCTATAAAGGTCTTGACTAACCAGAGTGAGGAATGTGAGCACTCTCACTGGTATCTAGCAAAGCACATTAAATTATCATTAAGTATTTTAAGCATGCACTCAAATACATTGCTGCTTAGGGATGCAACTACTCAGATGTGTAAGTACTTTTCTCACCTGGCACTGGAGATATTGCTAACATTTCAGTTAATGTAATAGTAATTTGCTGACCGTTGTCTGGCACTGCTTCAAACAATTATACTTTAGCAATTTTTACTACAAAAAGTTTAAGTGATTTAGAGCCTTGTTTAAATCCTTGGTCATCTTCAGTTGCCTTTTGACAAATGTAGTAGAGGGGGTTCCAGCAGTGGCCAACAGCAGCTCCGTTCCAAGCTCTGCTGGCTCCTACTGCCTGTGCGACGGATGTGGTGGACCAGATCGTCTGCCCATGCTCCATCCGACTAGCTTTAACTCACCCTTGGCAGAAACACTGACAGCTTGCCGGGGCTATGAACTGAAGCACCCTTTTCTCCCTCAAATTTTTGTGGGGACATCCCTCCAGGAAAGGCAAACAGCAGCATGACTGCGTTTACCTGCTGTGGGAGCACGTCAGTGCCCCCTGTGCTCGTGCACTAGGAAGGAAGGATCTCAAATGTTCGGCAGCTGTCAGGAAGAAGCCCACCTCTGAGACACAAGGGGTATGTGTGTGTGGCTTCAGTGCGTGGAGTCTGCACAGCAGCGGTTGTACCTTGGCTGGAGCTTTCTCCTGTCGGCACATCTGAAAGCTGCATAACTGAATTATGCTGTTGGAACATTGTACAAAAGTTTGACTTAATGTAATTTAGATATTACAGATTTGCCAATTACATAGCTTGATGTCGGCTGATTCAGTTATAAGGTTCATAATGTTCTTATTATTCTACATTTAAAACACATTATTCATAATTTGGTGAAATTTAAAAGGACTAAATAGCCAGTAGATGGCACCAATAAATCCTGCAGTGAGACTTAAAATTGAAAAGTATAATTCTTGTCTTTTTCTGAAATGCATTTTGGAATTGAAAAAAAACTAGAAAAAACAGCATTATTGATATAATTTATACTTATTGGTTTACAGTAATAGTCAGGGAAAACATTTCAGTTTATAAACAGAATGTGTTTCCCAAGTCAAAACTCTACCATTTAATTGAACGCATAAACTCGTGAGAAAAGCTTAGTAAAAACACACAGATGTGTTACAGTAATTTCCTAGTTATTTAGAAAATCCAGTCTTTAATAAGTTAATGCCCTCTGAGTACTTCTCCAATCTAATGCAGCTGTGTCATATAAACCTTTTGTTATAATACTTTTTTTTTCCATAAAGCCTTTAAACTGGAACGTCCCCCACCCCACAATAGCAATGAAAACCAGAGAAGTAAGCATATGGGGAGAGCCAGAAGGTTTATGCATTGTTGTGTGCCAACTGCATTACTGGGTACTCGTAACACGGGTCGTCTTCTTCCCTGAACAAAGTATGACCTATTTAGAAAAGTCCTTCAAAATATTATGGCTGTGTGGGTTGTGGCACCCACACATAAGAAGATGTTGATTTCCTTTATGCTAGAAGGAACTCATCTTTCATTTATCTGTAAATGACAACACTGTGCCTTCATAGCGTTGCTTTAATAAAACAGTGATTATGCTAATAATATTCCTTTCCCAACAGGTTACCTCACCTAGCCTCGGCTATTAAGCACAATGTAAACTAAACAGGAAATATGCTTGTAAAGAATAAACTTTCCTAAGAATGATCAAGGATATTTCATTCCTAGTGGACTTTTAACAGCCGCTTTCACTCCTGGTAAATCTGCAGCCTGTCGTCTTGGGTGACAGTAGCAGTAGCAGTGATGGTGAGTGTTTTCCTCGACAGAGCCCCTCTTGTCTTTTGTTTCTGCAGCTGGGGCAGTACTTACTTTGGACAAGGTCACAAAGGCTGGGGGAAAGGAAATCTGTGCTACAGGCCATGAGTCATTTCCAATGGAGAAGACTTACACCAACCCAGCACTCTGTAGGAGTGGACAGGCAAGGTACAGGTGACACTGACCACAAAACAGAAAGTCCTGACTCAATGACCTATCTTGTAGCTTTGTTCTTCACTCCCTCCAAAACACCGGTGCTTTAACTTGAGTTGAACTGCACCTATCAATACAATGTTCAATTAGCAAAGCAGGATTGACTTCACACACATTTCAAATGTTGCTTTTAAAGTTGGTAGTTCAAGGTATTTGTTGAAACATGAGGATGCTGGTGATGTATGAGGAATATAAGAAAACAATAGTTTTGGAAGCTGAGGCACCAGCTACTACAAGGTGGTTCCAAAGGTACTAATCAGCATGTTAAGGGCAGACTAATGAGCATCCACAGCGCTGTTCCAGGGCATTGGTAATTACACCCATCCCATCCCCAGCTAATGCATACTACTTTCCCCATCATAACTATCCTGTGCTGCGGGGACTTCCCGAGTTCTGGAGAACTATGTAACAGACTACCTTGTAGAAAAAGCCAAATACATCCTCCCAACATCTGCTCCCGGTGGGATTTCTGGAGTAGCAGATTCATTATTTGCTAAACTGTTAAGGAAGAAGTTTGGATAGAAAGTACATATTTTTGGTTTTCGTTGCTTCACAATCTCATGTTCATCTTTAACAGCATTTCGTTGAAATTCTGTGGAGTAAAGTTATTGTTAATGTGTAAGAATTAAGTAGAAAATAGGATTATTGTATCCATCGTCTTTACAAATACAACAAGTTGTTTTCGTCAATTTTTTGCCACTATTTATGATAACAGTAAAATTATTAGAATCTTATGCTTTAATACTCAGAAATAATTAATGGATATGCTTTTCCTAAGGTTCTTCACAGATGCTCCCAAGCTATTACAAAGTGGAAACAGCATGCAGAATACTAAATATGTTTTCAGCTGAGCTGAACAATTCCACCCGAGATCAATGCAGAATACAAAAATGAGTCACACTTTCCACCTTAGGGTAACTGTAACCACATGACAACTAATTTCTCAGGTTAATAAAATCTGATCCACTCCAGGACTTGTGTCAGCATTACTGTTTTAAACTAGGATTTGCAAAATATGCTTATGGAACCAGTTATACCACGTCCTGGGAGATAGTGCTGACCACTGTTAAGACTTACAAATTATATAAGCCTCATTTTCTCAGTCTCCTTCCGTGTCTTTCATCCTTGCTGTTTAGGGTCAACCATCATATCACCAGTCAGTGTCTGGAAATGAAGCCTTTCCATCCAGGAACCTGTAGTCAGAAAGATAATGGAGACAACTGTGTGAGTGTGAAAGCATCTCAAATACAAATTACATCAGAAAAATGAAATGTGAAATATTGTTCCACAAAAAAAAAAAAATAGGTAAAACCAATAACAAATGAGAAAGGAAAGGATTAAGGATGTGTCAGTAGTAATCTCAGTAGGTCATAAAAAGAAAAAAATGCTTAATTAGCAAGGAATTGATTCTAAGCACAAAAATACATTTTCTTGGCTACATCTAGTTAGCATTCAAATTTGTCTTCTCACCTGGCATTGCAGAGTTTCAGTAATTCACAGGTATTGTCAGCTATGACTGACAGACAATTTGAGAGAAGGGGCTAACCACTACTCTGTTATGTATTTTTACATGATTTTTGTAACAAACTCTACTGGTTCCATGTTTGTGCCTTCAGGTTTTTTTCTTGGACTTTCTTCCATTGGGAAGGAGGAAGCCAAAAAGTAAAGCTTCAAATAGAGAAGGAAGGCCAGGAGGCAAGTGGGAAGGGACAGAGAGACGGGCTTTTCCAGGGCAGTGAGATGAGAAGCAGAGGAGGAACATCAGGAGGCTCTTTGCCTCTCTGAGCAGGGCGGGCAGGAGGCTGGGTGGGAGATCACTTGCTGTATGGGCATGGAACGTATCAAGCTTAGCTCTGGCCAATTGCTAAGGATCTTATGAAGCATCCAGAATCACAAAGCAAAGCAAAAACGTGGCATATAAGCAATAAGAAATGAGAACCCTGAGATGCAAGGTGGGATTTATGTGTGTCTGTGACACAGGGATCCTAATCTGCCCTTCTCAGAGCACTGGTTCATGAAGACCTGTGGGCTTGGTTTCCGAAGTGGGAACATAGATGAGAAATATCCATAAAGCCTTCCCTCTTTACAAAGAGAAAGTGGAAAGCACTCATACAGTTGTCTCCTGCATCCTAGAGAGCTTCTGTGCGGCAAAAAACCACAAAGGGTTCTTGGGAGACTTCTCTGGCCTTCCTTGTGAACAGCAGCCTGATCATCACAGCTGCCTTGTCCTCAGAGGACCCAAACTACCCTTAAATGATAGGGATGCCCATGTCTCCTTCCACGGAAGCACGCATCTACGTTGGTGTGATGTTCCTGTCCCACACAGATCAGACCCTCACAGCAGCAGAGGACAATGACTTAGCAATGGCTAAATGTTCATTATCGGCTTTAACTGCCTCAGGGCTTTAATTTTAGTCCTGCACTGCTTTAAGTTGCATTTATTCCTGTGCTGAGCCATCTGGGCACAAATGACCATGGTGAGCCCCATACCACCAGTGGTCACCCCACGCACTGGTGATCCTTTACTTAAACTTTCAGGCAGTTCAAGCCCTGTCTGAGAGGTTCAATTTGGATCATGATACTAAATACTAAATAGTACACATTCTCCTGGAACTTGTTTTTTAATGGTTGCATTAGGGATAAGTTTGGGATGAGGTTCTACGTCTGTTCCAACCTTGCAGTGGTACCATGCCATAGGACCAATGATTTTCACGGTGAAAAGTGAAGATAAGCAAAACAACCCCAGCATAGCAGTAGAGGCCATAGATCTGAGCATCTGGGTGGAGAGACTGATCATGGTTGGTCACTGATACAGACCTAAAGATACTGACACCACTTAGGGACTAGGCCAACCAAGCAGTCCAAGTCTCTAAAAAGGGGAGCAGGGACATCTAGGGATGGCAGCACTGTTTACAGAGGTCAGAAAGAGAAGGGAAATTCCATACCAAAAGTACTGTAACGCAGCGTCTGGGACCTTTTCAAAATGTCAGTAGAGCAAAATGGATAGACAAGACCACAATCAGTTTAACTCACCCAACGCAGTTTCTACTGGAAATGCAGTTGGAGTAATTGGAGTAGCTAGGATTTTTCAGGCTTGCCCTTGGATTCATAAATCCAATTTCACTGTCTCTTCTTTATGCATCAAATGTCATAACAGCTAGCAAGAACTGAAAAAAAGTATCTAGGAACTTCCTTCACCACTCCAGAGCAGTTACTTGCTTCTGCACAAAGGGACTGAAAATAAATTCAAATCAGTAATAACAGACAAAGATAGTGGATTGTTTCTGTTCTCCTCTTTGTACTTGCATTATATGAACATGTGTCTCATTATATTTTGCACCAAATTAATTCAGCTTCCTTCTCAAAACTCAGGTGAAGGTGTTTAAACAAGTGTTGTGGAGTATTTTATACTAAAACCAGATACAAACGTTTTTAATATAAGTCAACAAATTCTGTTATCATATAAAAATTTTCACGTATTCATTGATTTACAGTGATATAACTAGCATCAGGATTTAATCCAATGGACTGACATTTCCATCATTCTGTAATTAATGTATTTCCCTCATTCAGTTCTTCTCTCTGTGCCTGTTTTGGCAAGGTATACATCTTTCTGCATCTCTGCCAATTGCTTTGTGTCTTTTCTTCAGCCACAAGCGAATCCAAGGTTTCTGCACTCCTGGGAGTAAAGAGCATAATTCGGCTGAGCTTTTGTTCAAGCTCTGTGTGAACTGTGTGAGTGAAACCGTTGAATGCCAGGAAAGAATTCTCAAATTTCTACCGATTTGGAAGAATCTAAAGCAGCTTTATATTCAGGAGCTCTAGCTGTGTCAGTTCAAGTGCTGGTTTTAAACTGTTTCTGAATTTGAAAATAATAAAAAGGGAAGAAAAGAAAACCTGCATTACTGGAGCTTTCTACTTTCATACTAATTCGTGGTGAAGCAACATGGTTTCTTCTGGATTATAGGCTATTGTGGGAGAACAGCAGCAGCATAATACATGTTGAATGAATAAAGAAAGAGGCTATTTTTTCTTGAGAACATGCACAAAAGTAATTTATTTTTATAT
>VXBO01007196.1:47486-85165 GCA_013400135.1 Rhinoptilus africanus
TATATTATATAAAATTATATAAACAAAAACCTTGGAAAAAATACAACCCACTGATTTCTGCCCAAAGTTCAGTCACCTTCTACTACATTGGCAATATAAAGGGGCTGGTGAGAATGTGCAACATACCATACACTCATTTTAAAGCCTTTACACTAACAAAGGAGGCAGCGTGGTATGCAATGGTCTTAGTAGAAGTGAAAATCAGTGTCCTTTGAATCAAAACTTGCCTTTGGTAGCTGCAACCAAAGTAGTCAGTCAATGGAGGAAGAAAGATGTCAGGTAGACCTATCCCCACTGAGTTTTAAAATATTTTAGATATATGGAAGAAAATCATAGAGTAGAAACAATTTATACTAAATTGCACTGGTGTGACTAAGCAAGGCTCAAACTTGTCTGTCATGTGAAGAAGGAAATCATTATTTCTTTTGACCTCAGAGACATCCCAAATACCCAGCAGAAGTGGAAGGTGCTATTACTTTTCTGGGAGTCAGACAGGCAGTCTGAGAGCAGTGTCAAGATAGATGTATTTATTGTACTACTCATGTAAAAAAAAGTGGTCACTTGGGCTTGCTCAAGAAAATCTCCAACAAGTTTTTGAGAGGACAGAAATGTATCTCAGAATTCCCTAGTTGGCAGCGCCAACTGTTACACTATGTGGGATAAACGCCATTTGAATTTGAAGGGAAGATCAAGTTCAAAGTTCAAAGAACTGAGCAGACATAAATCAGGATATCCTGAGCTAATAAGAAAAAATCATTAATTTACCACTGAAAAAGTTCGTAAGGTGATAATAAATGTGATGAACAAGAACCAGCTGTACCTCTGCTTAGAGAGCGGCCTTCCACCTGCCCCAAAAGCATCCAAAAGAAAAGTCCTTAGTTATTAATACCTATGACAGTGGACTTCCAGAACACAATGTGCTTGAGACAGTAGGAAAGACTTCTCTGTCAGTCTCAGTAGATAACCACAAGTAATCAAATGCATTTGAGAAGTTACCACTCCTTGGTTCTGAATGACTGACCTCCCACCTGATACAGGGTATCTGACCACCTCTGGGGTAACTTCTTACTGCTTCACAATATAATTTGTGTGCTTAAACTACCAGTGGAAGGTTCTCTGATGTATGAAAAAGGCAAAATTTGAATCACTGCAGGATCTTCCAAGGAGGACATAGAGACTGTGAGTGTGGATCGTTTGCTTCTGCCACGAGACATGCTTAACTCAAAGGGTGTTGAGTCAGACAAGCAGTGCTGATGTGGCCGGGAGAAAGAACCGAGACAAAACTTTTCAGCAAATGTTGGTCACAGAAGTGCTTGGAGACATTAAAGAAATTATCTCCCATTGCTCGCATCCTGCCGTGGCCAGGGCAACCTGACTGTGTACTCTATCAATAAACAGGACTACATCAGATGTACCTGGATCTGTCATCAAAATGTCCTTCTAAATCAAATGTTGTGAATTGTGCTAGTCACTTTGATCAAAAGGGCTAACACAGAGTCAGTTCTGGAAGGATTAATTTATTGATTTTCCCAGGTACATAATTAAAAGTAACACAGACTTTACAAATTCAGAAGAGTGGAGATAAATGAAAAACTTCGCCTTTCACATGAGGAGTATCGTATGAACTCTTCTCAGTCCAAATTCAGTACAGATCCAAGTTTGGCTATGGGCAGCTGGCAGCTGTGCTTCTGGAGGCATCAGGCCTATTGTGGCTTAGCTTCAAAATGTCAAGGTTAGTCTCTCCTAGAGCAGGTGACCTGCATCCACACTGCATAGCCAGGCAGCTTGGCTTGCCCTGTATCCAGCAGGCTTTCCACCAGCTCGCCCCTTGGCCTTTCCTGGTCTGTCAGGTATGGCACTTTCCTGTCCCATGTATGGCAGTGGCTGCTCCAGCAGATGCCTCAAAAATTGTCTGCATGCTGCCCACACTGACATCCCCTTACTGCAAGGGCACGCTGCCCACCACTGGTGCACTCGCCACTGCAACTGCTTTTTGGTGCTTCTGCCACTGCTGTATTGATGGCTCATGTTCGTGTCAAAGAAACTTTGGTGTTAGTTATGGTCTGTCCAATACCCGACTCCTACTCTTGAGCAAAGTCTCCCCAGAATTGCTGGAGACATCAATCCCAACAAGAAAAGCAGCCATCCATGGTGGGGCAGACATCTTATGGGTAGGGTGTTGCCACAGACATGAACTGCCAGGAGTCACCGGGATTATATTCTTGCTGGTTTCTCTATAGTTCAGAAAAGATTTGTGACCCAGGATAGCAGTGTCTCTGGTGCGACCACGGTGTGCCAGGACCGTCAGGGATGACCAAATTATCGCACAGGGGAGGCATCTCCAACAGTTGATGGAGGCAGCTGGTAGAAGCCTCTGGCAGAGGACAATGCTCTGAAACCTCATCACCCTTAAGGTCACTGGTTTACATCTATTTAAGTATGATCATGGTGGAAGTTTTTAAAGCCATCATCCAGATCATTTATCCCTAAGTGCACTGGGTGTGTTTATAAATTAAGGACTCAACCAGTGAGATTGCCACAGCTGGTAAATACCGAGTATTGTGTCTGTATCTGAATGTGTCTGAATGTGAGTCTTCAGGTGGGTTGTTCTTGTTGTAAAGTGACAGAGCTGGCTCTAAAGCAAGGATGTGGACACAACTAAGTTGTGCTAATAAAGCATTAACTAAGTTATCAGAAAGCTACAGCTTTATGGTGATTGAAGGAAAATAGGGGGTTGTAACAGGAGTCCCTGAAAGTACAAGCACCGGGTGACATCAGAGGCCTTCAAGGTGTGAGTGCCAACTGACACTGAAGGTGCCAGGACTCTAAGCACAAATCACCCATGGGCAGTTATTACTCACTAGAGGAGAACAACCCTGTGGATTGGGTTAAACCTGTTTTAGGGATAACAGAGAGAACTGACAACAGGCCTACAGCATATAAAATGTGTTATGTGGAACATGCTATATATAACAAATTCAGACAAAACATGAAATTGCAAACCAATGAGGAAAGAGCAAGTAAGCAGACTGCATTAGAAAATATATAAAAATTTCTCCAGACAGACACAGCATGAGGAGGGAGAAGCCCTCCAACGTCAGTCATACGCCTCCTGGAGAAGATGAGGTGGAAAACTGTGAAGGTTAACATCATATTCCTCACAGGTTCCCCCCCTCCTTCTTGGAGCAGACCGGTGCCATTGACACTGGGGAGCAGAGGGGCTGGGCAGGAGGAGGACAGCCCCAGACAGTGGGGTGCGTGCTGAGCAGCAAGTCTCCTTCCTGGGAGTGAGCTGGAATACCTGGACAATTAGGATTATCAGCGTTAGTATATTGTTGTATAACTGGACTGATAGGAATTCTTTCATTGGACTCTTAACATTTTTATTAGACTAATAATAAAGTCTTGGCTCTGCATATAAGCTGTGTTTCTTTAGCTCCTGGGAATTGTAGTGACTGTTTAGGCTGGTACTGGAGGACTGGCAGGTAAAATTCAGTACAGCCACCGGTGGAAGACATGGAGAGCCCTTCTGAGAGCTCTGTGGCATTTTTGTGAACAGCCCCGTGTAGGCCCAAGCCTGCAGTAATGACAGAAAATAGCAAACTGATTTTACGCAGACTGTGATTGCTGGTGCCGTGGGGCAGTACCTGTGACTTGAGCACAGCGGCTGCGTAGCTGAGTGGAGAGCGTCCGTGCACACAGGTGGGCAGAAAAAATGTGATGAATGAAGGTGGAGAGAGTGGTGTATTGTGGTGAAATGTGGGTGAGCAAATGCACAACGCCAGGAGGGCTGAGACAGGGAAGAAACAAGGAATGCGCGCAGGGTCGTTCTGGCTGGAGAAGAGGGATGGAGATGTAAATGCTGAGGGCTTGGACTGCAGTTGTGCTGCCCCAGGTGGGTTCTCCAGGAAGCTGATAGGAACCGGCTTTCACAATGTGTGAAAACACCTTTCCCAGAGTAATTAAAGGATTGCTCTGCAGCCCACAGAAGCTGTTTATAAGATGCTGCTGATGCTCTGTGAGAGGTGACCAGGGGCACAACGCAAGGGCATCTGTGGGTGTGCCATGGGATGCTGGAGGTCTCTGCAGGGCAGAGGGAGAGAGACACAGCATAACCCTGCAAGGAGCAGCTCCCGGGCCAGCCACGTTTTATCGCAGAGGGAACTGGTTGTTTTGTTCCCGTGTTCAGCGGGAGTGAAGACCCACGTGTGCGTATGTGCCGTGCGTCTGGGACCTGCAGCCAGGAGCAGGTATTGGAGCTAAGTCATTTGGCAGCATGGACTCACCTCCTGATAAAAATGCATTTGTAACATGAAATGCCAGTGAGAACTTATTAGAGGGAACTGAAAAATACCTGTATAGTGCAGGCTTAAGAAGCTGCTTTCTTACCACGCATGCAAGTAATGCATTGTAAAAAAACACAGCATGCAGACAGATAAGCAGCCGTGACAGCTATTTCCTGCTGAAAAATGTGGCCTAGTATATATTCTGGAAGTTATTCTGTTGTATTTAGTAATTATTCCTCTAAATTGTTGAGAGATTGCCATGATATCAACCACAGACAAGGGAAATCCTCATTTGCTAGGTGTGAAAACCCAGCTACAGCTGTAAAGCACTGCATTCCAGGAGCGGGTGTGAAATACTTGCCTCAGCAATGATCTTAAACATGTTAGTTCATCTGAAAGATGGTTTTGAATCAGAAGCATGAATAATGAATATCATTTGCCTAGCACACTGGACCTGTCCATTAATACTGAACTCCCTACATCCCAAGAGTTCCCGGAGGTGGTGGTGCTGCTTGGGTGGGGTTGTGGCTGGACACTGAATCAATGAGAAGTAACTTTGCTCCTGTACTTGGTGGTTTTGATCATGAGCTTTAGCTTCCCTAGGCCCATGTCTGAATTGGTAAAATTATGCTCTCTGTAATTTAATAATGTGTATAATAACGTGCTGCAAAAATTATGTCATATTAACACTCTGAATGAAGTGTAAAAAGTGTTTGGGGCATGGCGGGGAAAGAATGAATTTGAGGATAAGGTAGATGGCACAGCACTGCAGAAGGGCTGGTTGAGGGACATGGGCAAGACTCAGCACCTCATGTTTTAGGATCAGATCACAGAATCATAGAAAGGTAGGAGCTGGAAGGGACCTCTGGAGACCATCTAGTCCAACCCCCCTGCCAAAGCCGGGCCACCTTAGAGCAGGTGGCACAGGAACGTGTCCAGGCGGGTTTGGAATGTCTCCAGAGATGGAGACTCCACCACTTCTCTGGGCAGCCTGTGCCAGTGCTCTGCCACCCTCAAGGTAAAGAAGTTTTTCCTTATTTTGAGATGGAATTTCTCATGTTCCAGTTTGTGCCCATTGCCCCTTGTCCTGTCACTGGGCACCACTGAAAAGAGTCTGGCCCCATCCTCCTGACACCCACCCTTTAAGTATTTATAAGCATTGATCGCCTCTTAGTCTTCTCTTCTCCAGGCTAAACAGACCCAGGTCTCTCAGCCTTCCCTCATAAGAGAGGTGCTCCAGTCCCTTTATCATCTTTATAGCCCTTCATTGGACTCTTTCCAGTAGTTCCCTGCCTTTCTTGAACTGGGGAGGCCAGAACTGGACACAATCAGCCCTTCAGCCCTTGGGACAGGCAAGCTGAACATTAAGCTACTTACTAAGCGTGACCTGGAAAGTTCTGTCTGCCTTGCATGAACAAGCCCAATATTTTTATTTCCTGGTATGAACAGACACAAATGACTATAAATACTTTCATGCCTTTTGCATTTGACAGCTCCTCATAGCTGGTAAAGAATAGGCTGCTGATTAGCAATGGTGCCTTTTCTTAAGCCGCTTTTTGACTGTGAGCAAATTTTTCTTTCTATCCATGCAATAATGCCCCAGACATATTTCTCTGTATCCAAACATGTGGGTGTTTTGCAAAGGTTAATGGAAATTAAATTAAGGCTGAAAAATACTCATTATAATGTGTGCAGGAGTGTGCAAGCAAGGCTAATTAATACAACTGGCAGCATATCTCTGTCCTGACCTGTGACACCACTCTCTTTCTTTCTTCCTCAACCCTATTTTTTTCCCTAGGCAGGCACCCACAGCAATCTAAACCTGCATGTTTCAAACAGCCTAACAAGTACAGTTTTACAGAGGCATCCCACTTCTCTCACTGAGGACTTAAATGATGTTCGATCCTCCAGAAAGAAAAGAAATGCTATTACATTTTCCCTTCTTCCTTCTTGCTTATGAACATCCTAGTTGTATCATTAAGATTGGAGTATTTCCTATGGTTTAGTGTTTGATGAGTTTTTCTGTGCAAGGGGCTGTTGCAAATAAACTTGTATTTTATCTTGTTAAAGTGGCATATGTCAACAAATGTCTTTTCTGGTGAATCAGCTCACTTTTCATCCTATATTAATGATCCAACTTTGCCATTAGTTTACTCATGGGCAGAAGAATGGCTTTTAACTCTAGATAATATGCATAGGCTACCTGAAAAAAAAAAATATCTGAAAATCAGACTGAAGGACTTGAAAACCCCAGAATGATAACTATATAGAACGGTCTTGCCTCCCTGCATCTTAGACCACCACATCTTATTTCTTTCTGGTACCTGTTCCACATCCTTCACTGATAAAATCTGCAAAGGAGGCACCTGGGAAAGCACTAGTGCAATGAGAGGTGCTTGGCCTGACTGCGCTGAAGGTTTAATTTTGAAACATCGCAGTGTATCGAGTGTTTCAAAATATGAGGCCAAATTTGCCTCAGTGGGGAATGAAAATGTAGTGTGGATGCACTGTGTACGTACACAGTCAGGTAACACATAACACAGTCACATCACATAACACCGCTGAAGCTTTAAATTCAGAAATGCCACCTTGGCACATATTCCCAAAGGCACAAAAGGATCAGAGTGCATTAAACCCCAACTGCTTTGGGGGCTTCGTTTGCCACAAGCTCCCCCCTCCGTCACTCCCTGCAGCAACCAGGCACCGTCTCATGCCCAAATTCAAAGTGTCCTGTTTGAGAGGTGCCCGTGGGCTCTGACCGGCCTGACTGCTGGACTACGGCTTCCTCATGTCCCCACATCCCTTTTCTTTCTGGCAGATCTGAAAGCTGCGCCTTTGATATTCTTCTTCCTTTTCCACAGGAAACAAACCAGTTGCTGTGTCAGCATCTTGGCCAGGAATCAAAGAGAACAAGCGGCTTGTCAGACAACGCCCGAGGCACAGGCAATGAGGATGGGGGTGATATTTCAGAAAGGGTAACCCTTTCTGTCACTAAGGAAAAATATCTTAAAAATTCTGTGTAATTTTGAAAAAAAAATAAATTCCTATCTGTAAAAGTTACGAGTTTATTTCTGTGGCACAGGTTGAACAACACAGCAGGGTATTTTATTAGCTATGGGTTCTAATTGCCTCATACATTTACAACTGCACTGACTAAACAGGGAGAATAAGCCATGTCCCCTTTACTTTACCCCCCCTTGCTGATTTTCCTGCTGGATGGGAACCAGGCTGCTAATCCATTGCTGCTGGAGTCCTGGAGAGCACGGATCTTTTCGATAGGCAGTTAACAGCTTTGCTGCTAGCACGGGCCTTGCTATTTCTCTAGCAGCAGCTTTGTGCTGCTTTCTGCAGGATTGCGCTCGGCTGCTGTTCTTTACACATTACTGGATTTTTTTAAAAAATCTTCGCACAGGTACTGACTGGAATTTGACATTATTTCATTGGGGTTTTTTCCCCATGTCACAGAAAACTCTAAATACCATGGATATATTGCCATTAATGGGGACTCACATGCACAGCCCTCACTAAAGTTATGTCTCTACTGGTATGTCACTGGAGTACATACAAAAAAGAGCTTTTTGTCCCTGCTGTGTATAGCGGCAAGGCCTCCAGGCAGGATCCGCTTCTTGCTGTCTCTTGTGGTACTTTTTAATCCTCCTCTCACCTTTGGCTACCTTTGTAGCAGTCACTCCTCGCACACCCATTTTACCACATCACAGGAGAGTCTCAAACACATCAGTGATCATTAATATCTTGTGCAAGAAGAAGAGGATATGGCTGTATCAAACATATCAGAAATGCCTAATACTCTCTGCAGGAAGAAGAGGATATAGCTATATCCTGAAGCCTGAACTGGGACTGACTCTATACATTGTCCCACTTTTTTTTTGACAGTAGCACTTTTTATAATGGCTTTCTGATTAATATAACATGTCCTGTAGCCATTCCTCTGGATGTTACCTGAGCACTGAGCAGCTTCCCATGATTCAGAAGTAAATGTTGCCTTTTTTGCATGCTTCAGTATACGCTTTCTTTATCTGTTGCCATGCCATAAAGATTTTTTCCAGGATTTCTAAACTTTCCTCACCTGCAGAACGCTCCTACATGGCTAACGTACAGAATCATCCTACTCCTTAGCCAGTTTTCTTTTGGCTATTGATCATAGTCAGTTCCCATGTCTTGTCTCAGAGAACACTCTGTGTCCTGTGGGACAAGGACTGTCTCATCCTGCGTTCTTACACAGTAATCTCAGCAGTGAATCTTCTGGGTGCAACTGGTAAAAACCACAAGAGAGGAAGAAGGGCAAATAGCTATCATTACCACCCGAGGAGAAGTGGGGCTTTCATTACCTGGGCATGTCACGCCTGATATAAGCATGTCATCCCTTTTCCTCACAGTCATCATATTTGGATGAGCCCTAAGTAGTACAAGGCTAATACTGTATGGCAAATCCCTTTTTTATTCACAGGTTACCTCAGGGGAGACCTCCTTGGAGAACAAGAGGTTCTAGAAAATTGAGTGGAACTGGGGTTTCTGTGGGTTGTGATAAAACAACACATAAAGTGAAGAATCACTGTACAACAGA
Organism: Rhinoptilus africanus; assembly: GCA_013400135.1. Taxonomy (NCBI): domain Eukaryota; kingdom Metazoa; phylum Chordata; class Aves; order Charadriiformes; family Glareolidae; genus Rhinoptilus; species Rhinoptilus africanus. The sequence goes on from VXBO01007196.1 coordinate 56,358, forward strand.
TATCTGTCTACTGATCTTAATAAACTTGCCTAAACAATCTGTCAAATACATACTGATCCTCAAAGATTTTTTTATTTTCTAGCCTTAATCTTTCAAACTTCCCCTTTAGTCCATTTCTTCTTGTCTTCTTCCCAGCCAACGTAAAGGAAGACCACAAGCATGCTTCCACCAGTGCTCTCTCACACGGAGCAGGTGGGCTTCCTTGGGCTCTCCCAGGGGACTGTGCCTCTGAGGCCGCCGATTGCTTTTGCTGGTCTCTTCCCAAATTTCTTAAAGTGAGGTGCCAGAAATAGTTTAGTGCTTCAGCAGGGACCTTCCTGAGGCTGCGTAATGGGGAAAGATGACTTCAGCGTGTACCAAATTTGCTATTTATAGAGGCAACTCTGGGTTGACTTTGTAACTCCCAGTTCTTGGTCTCCTCTCTCCCCTCAATATATGACATCTTACTAGAGAAAATGTCTCGGATTCCCAACATCTTCCACTTTAGCCATGACAGCAACCACAAACTCTCACATTTATAATTACAGAGCTACAATTCCTCTCATTTTGAGTTCATAAGCCCTCTTTGGCAAATACAGCAATTTCTTATGGGGAACATATGTATTTTAGCTTCTTTGATATGATCACACAGCCCATAAGCCACAGTCTGATGATGACAGAAATACTCTGATTCCATAAAGAGAGGGAACCATTCATTATACTTTCACAGTCTTTGGTCTTAGCTGTCAAAGACAAATCAACCACAAACACAGGAATGCAAAATGCATGGAGTAATAAACAGATGCTTTAAAAATTTTCTTTATTTTAATTTTCAAGTTCAAGGTCAATCTTCAGTAATTTGCAGGCAAAATGAGACTACAAAAATGCTCCCATTAGTCTGGTTTGAATTTAGATAGATTATTAATTATTTCCAAATAAAACTAAGCCTGCTTTTTCAAACACCATTTCTGTGCACAAATGATATAGCTTGTTCTTTTCATAAGGCATGTAAACCAGATTTCAGTTCAAATGTTAAAACTTTTTACACTTGGGTGTCAGAATTAAAAGCACAAGTAAAAGGTTCACAAAAAAACCATGCCTGAACTGCAGAACAGAAGTACACACTAAAGACATGACAATGTACACACACAGAGACATGCCCATAGGAATATATAAGAACATACGAGGGAGATCAAAAATATCCGGGTTTCGGTTTGGTATGGGGTCTCAGTCACTTAGCTGACAAGAATGCATGTTTAACCCAGTACTCACGTATTGCTTACACACTAATTATACTTTCCTATTTTTTCAGTACAAGATCCTTTCTGTCACACAGTAAAATTGCCTGTCTTCCAGTCCATGTCCTACGGTAATGGTGTAATGTTGAAATACATTAAGGAAGCATAAGGAATGAGATGAAGGAATACTGAAAGACAGAATTGCACTCAGTCTTTAAGAAGACAAATTTGCCTAATGATGTCTATTGGCAACTGCAAATTCTCTCTCTTCTTCATCCAATGTCCCCTTTCTTTTGAGTGATTCCATTTCAGTGGAAGAAAATGTATTTTACATGTATATACACATCAGAGGAAAATCCGAGCTATACATTGTATTGAAATTATGGAAACATGACAAAGTAAGTTTGTTTCTGTTTCAAGCCTGAACTCGGGTAAATCATAAAAACTCACCAGATGTTGGCCAATTGTTCCAGCAGAAAGCATGTTGTTTCACAGGAGCTGTAGAAATCCTTGTATGCAGCCATGGGACATCGAACAAATTAATAATCTCTTTTGGGGGAAAACTACATTTCAAAAATCCTGTCATAAAAGAAAACAGAAGTGTCCACAGGTCCTTTACCTAAAGTCTGTGTCTTCAAACACGGTTATTTTATTTCCTGTATTTGAGCCATTTATATTTGAAAGATGCTACTCAAAGAACAGACCCTGTAAATATATATGACTCTTCACTCCTAGGAAGACCACCTGGAGTGAAGATGTCCAGATAATTCTTTGAGCTTGCTTCTTTCACTAAAACCAGCACAGCAGTCTATTTTTAGGACTTTAAATTGTCTTAAGCAGTATAGACTACATTGTGTCACCCTTAATTATACAGTGTTATATTATTTTATAAACAAATTGGTTGTTTCTACTGGTGGTTGTCTTTAGTAGAAAGAAAGTTAAGAAAGCATAAAAATAACCCTATGTATGTACAGAGGCAGTATTCACATCTCCACAACATGCTCTTAGTTTTATTAAGGTCACTGGAAGCTTACGCAACGAGAACTAAGAAGCCACCTAAAACATAATATAATTGATTTCAGTTACCACCTAATGAATAAGAACTGTAACACGTTACACGAGAAGGATTTCCCTAAAATTGCTTGTAACTAGGCATGGTTTGTACCACAGAGGTTGGATCCAGTCTTCGAACGCCCTGAAGTTAAATTTCAGGATATAACCGGGTTGATGGGATCTTGAAGTAGCTCAGGAAAGTTACCACGAGCAGACAGAGGGGTCACCCAGGGTAGCCAGCCTCTGCCACTCCACGGCTGCCACCCTCATAGAGGATGGGGTCAACATAAGCAAGGTCTGGGGTATTGCCCAGATAACTATGTACCAAGGCCACCTCCTGCTAACCAACCGGTCACATCTCACGCTCTAAACACAAAACTCAAACCCTGCCTCCCTGCTGACGTGCAGTGAGGGCTGTTTCTCATACTGATGCGCTGTGCAGCACTGCAGGCTTGCTTCTGTTGTGCCACCCGAGCCATCAGATGCATCTGGTCAGCACACCATTACGAAATAATTTCTTAGCTAGTAAATAATCTCACTGCGAGGACTCCTTTGTTCTTGCATCTGCTCACCCTAACGTGGTATCCACCCAAGGCAACTACCTGTGGAACAGCTTCTTACACAATGAACCTTCCCTTTTTGCCTTCAAAATCCCCTCTAGCCTTTCACACATGAGTATCATTCATCGCTTTCTGTAGCTTTCCTGAATCATGTGTTTTTACACTGCACCCTCTCTACCAGTAAATCCTTCAAAACAGAAGCGTGTTACAAGTCTGGCACAGACCTGAAATGGTTCATCTTCTGCTCCACACAAATAATGCAGAATCCTGAACATGTGCTTTCAATTAGGTCAGTAGACGTCCACCGACAATGGCTATCCGTTTCTAAATTAATGTTGCTGAGCTGCCACAGCCACTGTTTATTGTAAGAGTGAGTCAAGTCCCTTCCTGTGCTGTAATGTTGCCGGCAAGTTGGCGGAGAGCCACAAGTTGGAAGGGCATACACAGGCTGCTGTTGTCTTACCCGCACAACATTATTTCCAATGTTTTTTAATTCTTCTACGTAAATGTGCAGCACAAGATCACTTACCAGATAACACACTGACCTGCAGAAAGCTTAGCACAACTCCTTTGCCCCTTTTTAGGACATCTAAAAAGAAATATTTGTTATACATATGCTATTGTATGCAAAAATCTCGCAGTGGCTCTGGATTTCAGTTTGCCTTTGTGTTGGAATAATTAATAAACAATTCCCTATTGCATAGACTTGTACTCCAAGGAAAGTATTAAGTACTCACACACCTAGCAGCAAGTTATTAAAATGATCCTAACATGGAATAAATTAGGATTTAGGCCCGCAATTCTATTTATACTTATTTGTCTATGTGTAAAAAGGACTTCTTGCAGTTCTTACATGGATTTTCTTTCCAATGCCATCTATTTATTCTGAACAATGTTTGAATAGTTATTTTAAATGGCCTCTAAAGGATACTTATATACGTCTGATGAGGGAGGCAAATAAATTTACCTCTTTTATCTTCATAAACATACACACTCACAGAGAATATATCTTATTACTTTATATTAAGAAGTAATATGTTGAACTAATTCCTGGTCTTTACTACACTGAACATTTATATTCCTTTTAGCTGTATATTTATAATAGACATGGAGTACTATGATACAGGATGCTTACAATGCAATTAAATAAGTTCTGCACAGCAAATCAACTATATCTGATCAAATAAAGTTAATTTTTGGAGCTGTCATTGGAATATGGTTTTAAGAATTTTGGTTATTTTCATGCAATTTTAATGATCACTTTTTTCCAAGTCAGTCTGGGCCTCAACATAATAAAAGAGGCATGTATAAAATAACTAAGTAGTCAGAACCCTACCTGCCATCTAAGACCAGGAACTTCAAGTAAGGCTGATCAATATGAAAGTGACTGTTTTTAAGACGCAAATTCTGTCAATACAGAAAAAAACCCAACAAACCCAAAACAAAAAAACAAACCCTAAGTACTTAAAAGACTAATGTGTAAAAAGGTTACTATATGACTTAACTATATATAACCAATATGTATAGTTTAAAAGAGATTTAGTGGAAGCCACCTATGTGTCTCTTTCTGAGACCTCTGGATTTGAGTTTTACAAAAGTGAGCTCTTTAAAGGAACTCCGCGGATTTGAATGTACGTACTCGACACCCCTTACCACTGAAAATGCAGATTCATTTGTTCATTTCCTGTTTTAATTTGCAATGAACTGTATCTCTCATCATCCAGCTTCATCCTAATAGCAATGCAGAACAGGATGCACACAAGGAGATAACACAGGACTTAGTAAAACCCAAATGGCATGAATTTTGGTGTATGCCTGTGCAGTGCCACTGCTTTAGACAAATGACATCTGAACATCCTACAGTGTCTGCAGCTGGTTTCTACAAGACATGTTTCTGAAGGCACTCAGCAGCAGCTGCTTGCTGTATTCAACATGGAACACCTGCAGATCCTCATATATTCAGCAACCGATGACATTTAAAGTGCAGCGAAGCATTGTTAGGTCCATCCTCACTTGTGCTTTGCTTCATTAATTGACCCAATTTTTCGTTTTCCTTCTGTCACTTTGTCTGATGCTTTTTGTAACGTTAACGGTGACTTCTTTTGTGGACATCTTCTGTGTGTCCCATTTACTCTGTCAAAGTTTTAAACAGAACAGTGAGTTCCACACTGACAGCACAAAGAGTCATTTTGTGTTACCTCCTAATATATAAAAACACTTCTACTGAATAAACAGAGTCCGACATTCTTCATGCAATACTGTGATGTGGAGCAACTTTCTCATTCAGCATGGACGCAATATTTTATAACTGCTATAGAGACCGGGGACACCAGTAGGCTTTGGATCAACCGTCTTGGCTACCATTAGCACCTTTGCACATGTGTGTTCTAAAAGAAGAGTTAATAAATCTGGTTTCAGTCCAGAAGTGGAAATTAGATGTTCCTTTTGATGTCACTGGGAGTTATTTTATATTTCTTAAGTGAAAATACAGTTTCAAAAGAACCCATAGTTCTGCCTGCATGTAAGACCCAAGTACAATATATACCTTTCAGAGCTTCATCAGATTATTTCCAAATATTCAAAAAAGTCAGTCCGCCTGAGGCATGCAAGTGCATCCCTAATTTAAATTTATCCTTCTTCATTGCCTAGTCTGTCTGCTTGTTGCCATAAGCAACACACTACACTGCACAGTAAACTGCCTTGGTCTAGCAAAGGACACTCGGAGACGCAGAGCTGAGTTAGGTGGGTTTAATTATTGCATTTCCATCATTTCATGAGACACTCTGTAAGTGTAAAGAATGCCAGGTAAATTAGGCCTCATTTACATGGTAATGATGCCAGATGCAATAAAGTCTGATAAACTTCCACTGATGTGATTGGAAGGTACGTATTGATTTGAGAGCGAAAGCTGATGTTTATTTGCTGGTGTGTATTACTGCAGATTTCTGCAGCCTGAATACACCTGCTCCTTTGGTATCTGCCTCCCCAGTGCTCCTGTTCACACATGGACTCTCCAAAGGCTACACCTATCATGAAAGTCAAACCAGGTTGTTGTCAGTCAGTGACATAATCTGATATTACCTTTGCTTTTGGGGTGCTTGACCATACTGTTGCCTTCACTGGTATTAGGACTCCTTTCATCAGCAGCGTATTTTACTTTCAAGTTGTTTTGACATGACCCCCATGAGAGGATACTAAAATTTCCCAGTTGCAGCCCGTGTCCAACCCTTTCCCTTGACACCACAAATTGTAACCTGTCACGTAACTGATGGTAGAGGTAAGGCAGTAGGATGCTTTAGAGCTTGGCGCCTGAAAAAATGAGAAACAGAGAGGTAAAGCAATTTACCCCCTGCTATCCCACAGGTCGATGGCAGAACCCAAGCCTCCTGAGAGCACTGTGTGCTGCATCACATTGTATACTACAGCATGTGGAGATAAAACAAAAAGCGTAGTCAATGTGAATATTCAGGTGAATAAAATGGGCACGTTTTGAGAGGAGAGTCACATTCTCAGCTCTAGGCACCTAAACTTTAGGTGTCCAAATTGGAAACCTGCTCATCTTACACTTCCCTAAACAGTCATTGGAGAACCAGAGATTCAAATTGGCAAACCAGGGCTGGAGCCTGACTTACATAGTACACTTTCACTTCAGGAAAATATATTTCCTTTCTTGACCATAAGATGTGTAAACAAGTTGCCTTCATTTCTCAGACACCTGCATTAGATGCATAGAATAATGTAAATGCCCTAGTTATCATCAGAAATTTTCTTTGCACTGGGTTGCAACAGTACAGATACATGTTACTGAGTGTATTTTAGCCAGAAAAAGGCGGGAAGAGGCATTCAAAGCCATGGGCCCCAGGTCAGGAACCCAGACTTCACTGAGTCAACATTGCAGTCAACACTCACATTGAGGTGTTTAAGAAAAGGGTAGATGAGGTACTTCGGGACATGGTTTAGAAGGGGTTTTTGTCAGGGTAGGTTAATGGTTGGACTTGATGATCTTAAAGGTCCCTTCCAACCTCACTGATTCCATGATTCTATGATTCTATTAATAAGTTGTGGGGATTTGCCCATGCTGCCTAGTAAGGCTAAATACAAAAGTAATTTCTTAATCGCTTACAAAATTTGTCAATTTTCTCCAACAATATATCAGGTACACACTATAATTCTCAAGTGTGTCCAAGTCTTTTTCAAATTTGATTAATAATTATGTTAGTTCTGTTCAACCATATTCAACCTGACCAATTAATTTCTCTCTGTGGGCTAATGGCTATGACAGGCATTTATGGTTTTCATTCACGGCAAACCCATGGCTCTAGATGTCATGCTGCTGTAGAATGTGTCCCCGTACATCTGGAGCTAAAATATCTCATGGAAAGATACAGCAGGATCCATGTCACAGGGGAATTTTCTGTACTACAGCAGTATAAAAGATAAAGCAGTGAAGGTATAAAATAAACAGACATGTAGCAGTGTGTTGTTTGTTAGCAAATGCAGGGTGAATCATAGAATCATAGAATCACAGAATGGTTGGGGTTGGAAGGGACATTAAAGATCATCTAGTTCCAGCCCCCCTGCCATGGGCAGGGACACCTCCCACCAGACCAGGCTGCTCAGAGCCCCATCCAGCCTGGCCTTGAACAACTCCAGGGATGGGGCATCCCCAGCTTCTCTGGGCAACCTGTTCCAGTGTCTCACCACCCTCACAGTAAAGAATTTCTTCCTGATACCCAACCTAAATCTACCCTCTTTCAGTTTAAAACTGTTACACCTCGTCCTATCGCTCCAATTGCTTTTTTCATTTGTTCAGTCCCCCTGGGTTTAAATTTGATTTTCTCAAGGATGTGATTCCCAAGAGGGGACAGTTTCTTGGGAAGAGGGGGGGGGGTAGCGGTTCCACCACATGCCATGCTGAGAAGTCTTCCTGACTGAGAAACTGAGGAAGCAGTAAACCAGCTGTAGGCTTTGGCTGACTTCAATCTGCAGCAGCTCAGCAGCTGCTACACAAACAGGGCAGAGGGTGGAAACCTGTGAGAGACAGGACAGGAGACATCTGTCAGGCTCTGGTCTAGCCCCAAAGCCTTGGGTTTCCATACATTATTGTTCCACTGGGTGATCTTTCGACAAATTGGACAGTCGATGAGTGGGAGAAGGGAGAAGGATCTGATCCAAAGCCTAGTGAAGTTACTGAAAAGACCCCCATTGACTTTTCAGGCTTTGCATCCAGCCTTAAATGAACCAGAGTTCGTGCAGTGCATGTAATTGAAGCAAAGCAGCAGTTAAGGAAAAGCACATTCCCTTTCAGATAATTAGTCTAAACAGTTTGCACAATACATGCCACAGCTGGACTGAGCTGAAAAAAAATAAGCGTAGGTTTTTTTGCTGTAACAAGTGTGTGTGTTACTCCAGTTGCCAGATAAAACATCAGTTTGGTGGCCATTCAGGCATGAGACGTTGTCAGAGGCAGTAGGCTCAATTGTGCTGTGCCTGTGGTGCAGCCGTTTTGTCTTACCCCAAGGCATTAAACAGAGTCTGACTGCAGCGAGGGAGATGATTGTCACAAAAATAAACTTGACCTGGTTGAAGCTAGTGCTGAGCATCAGGGTACATAATTATACTCTTACCTCTGCTGCTCTGAAGCCGTTCTGTCTCTGCGTCCTAGCTCCCATGCCATGGACGATGGGGTTGGCACACTGAGGACCACTGTTGTTCCTCTTCTCAGTGTTTGGCATTCCAGCTGTGCCCGATGCTGTAGGTACACCTGTCTGAGCTGATTTTCCATCCTCCAGAATACCTAGTAGGGACAGGTGGAATCGTGTGATTAGTACTGAGGAGCAGTTAATAACTGTGCCTCTGGCTTTCCCTGATTTCACCATGTCTTCGTGATAGCACGAGCCATGGCAGGTGAGGTACGGTAAGACAGTGAGAGCAGCCTGCCTCCTTTTGTCACCTTTATCCTCACACTCCCCATTATTCGGCTGTTCTCCTGTAGTTCACTGCTCCGTGAAAACACTGTCTCAGAAAATGTGGAAAACTGGTTGATGATTGCAGCATATTGGTAGCTTTTTGGTCACCTGCAGATCTCCACTCATTTCTCCACACAGGCCGCTGCTTGCATGACCGAGGGTTTAAATAAAGACCCAGAGGGGCCCCCCATAAATCTGTTTCAGTCCTGGTAAATGAAGGAGTTAGACATGAGCATGACAGATGAGACCGATACAGATGGAGAAGTTGCTCTATTTATGACCTTGAACATTTTTTTAATCATAAGTTGAGGAAAGAAATTCAGAAAAAATATATTTCATACTGTTTTGAGTATCAGTAATCGAATAAGTGATTAATTTGTTTTCTGCTCTAGCTGAGTGGATAAGACAGGCATTACAATATGATAGTGGCCAGCCTAAAAGAATTTTCTCATCTTACTGGATTAACAAAAGTCAGTTGTCATTTATGGTGAGTGCAGAGCACTAAACATCTGGTTGCAACACTGGATCTGAAATCCAAATACAAAGAGAAAGTGGAAGGCATTATTGGAGCTCTCAATTTTATTTATTAAGAGCTTTATGTTCAAATAGGAAAAAACCCACCAGATTTACTAACTGGCAATGCAGGTATCAGAACTGGAGGAAGAAGCATGAAGTCACAGATACTAAGGGAAAAATAAATATGAAGAAAACCAATGACAATTCATTGCTACTTGAAGTGTGCATTGCGTCAGCAAAACCTTTCACCGTGAATCAGGTGGGAATTCAGGCACAGCATTAATGGCATTAAAAAGGAAGCAGAGAAAGTCCTGAATTCTTTCCCGGAAATCTGTAGGAAAGCTGATTTATCAGTAGAAAGCAACATCAGTAGCAGCTGGCTAAGGCAATGACTGAAATCAATAATGCTTCAACCAAATATTCAAAATCTTGATATTGAAAACAACTAAAGTTGTGTAAGATTTAAGAAGTCTGAATACGAAGTCGTCACTGCATTTCCCTAAAGAGTCAGAAGATGGTGTTAGAGTTTTCCTAAGACAGTGGTCACTCAGAATAGTGCTAAATCATCTCCTTTTTGATAGAAAAAAATTGAGTTGGAACTTGGAAACATTAAATTATATTTATTTTTAAAAAAACAACTAAAAAATACTTTAGTCTTTGGAAGCTGCCTTTACTGCTAGATATAAAAACTAATGTAATTTTCCATCTAAATCTAGAGGCAAATTCCTGTAAGACGAGTAAACCTCTCCTGCATCTCCTCAAAGTCCATACCTACTTGTGTTTTACCTACCGCTCCACAGTGCAAGATGAGAGGCAGAAAAATGGCTTGGTGCAGAAGAGGAAGTGATATCATGGCCAAAATCCATTGTCAGGAAGGGAGATGGAGAGGCAATTAGCCATGTGGGAGTCCGGAGTTACGCTGCTGTCTACTGTTTCACCTTGCAGTGGAGGTGCAAGAACAAGCTTGAGCACAGCTTTGGACAGCCAAAATGCTCTAGGCATTATATACTAATTCCAGTAGTTGAACCTTGGAGGTTTCAAACATACACGAATGATGAGTTTTTCCTTCTGTGGAGTCATCCTACTGAATTACTTTCCACCATGTGTCCCTTTGGCCATCTGTCCTCTAAATTGTCTGCTGAAACAGCTGTCAGCTGAAAAGCCAGTTTGTTATTAAGCACAATTGTTCATGTCTCAGATTGTGTTGCATCTTTTGGTCTCGCACAGCACAATTTTTCTTACATCAATCCATTTCTGGAGGCTGATGGAAAATCTCTACCCTGAAAATGGTACTTCTGGTTCATTTTTTGTCCTCTGTGAGTTTGCAGCCCCGTCATCCTTGTTGCATCCTGCATTGCAGGGGTGAGACTTTTTTTGCAATGCTTGTCAGAAATGAACCGGGTATCAGCATCTGAGCCTTCCTCTATCACTCTACTATATTTTTAATGTGGGTGACCGAGTGGTCCGCAATACTAGTGCAAAAAGCAGTGCAAAAAGCTTTTTTATTTTATTCTGAAATATGTTTGCTATTCTGAAGTTAAGAAACCATTTTAGAATTCTTTTTCATCAGCAAATAGATTATTTAGAGAGTGGGCAACAGTTAAAAGACTTGAGTAACATGTTCTTTATGTACGAGCACTGAGCAGAAATGACAGTGAGAATGCCCGAGCAGTGGAAGTAAGAGCACAAGATTTGTTGGCAGGTCATAAAGCAGCACCTATTTTATAGACTAGATATATAACACAAAATGCTGATTGCAAAACAGAGCTGATGTTAAAAAAAAAAGACTAGGAACACATGGTTGCTTTCAAAACAGCAAATATTTTTGCATTGCTATTTACAGTTTGCCACAGTAAACAAAAATGGAAGAGTTAACTTTCTTTTTCTGTACCTTCTGGAATTTGCAGGCTGGCAGGGTGGCAATAGTGAGGGTCTTGCCTCAGTGTCGTTTACACCAAGCTAACTGTTGAGATATTTATGTCATCCTCACAGCATGGGTTCAGTAAATAACCTCCTTGGTCTTTCACTGCAGAGCTTCAGTAGAAATTTAAACAAACGGGTTCAGTAATGTTTTCATTCTTGTGTTCTCTGCCAGGACAACCCCTGCCAAAAGTCTGTGGGCCTCCTGAGACCAGGGAAAACAGCAGATCCCATCACAGTGCTCTGTCAAATACATGTACTTTATTTTTAAATGAACTGGCAAGCCTAGAATTTTCTTACGGCTCCATTCCCAAGCCCTGAGTCTCTGGGTGATTATCGAACCTCCACCAACGTGATGGTGACCTTTCCCTCGGGAGTGGTTGGTCAGGGTTTGGGGGACTGCCAGGCTGTTCCTGTTACGGGGAGGAATGCATGACAAGAGGCAGGTATTTCATTGCACGCAATCAGGTTTATTTACGAAGAACACACACGAGTTCTCTCTCAACAGACGCATGGAGAATACCCAAGCAGCAGCCCCACTGCTCACAAATCCAATTGTATTTTTCCAGCATGAAATGCGCTTAAAAGAATTTGCTCTCCCATGGCAATGCTTACTGTCATCTTCCTTTTCCCCAGCTTGCTAGTCTGCTCAGCCAAGCGAACTCTCGCCTTTCTTACATGGCCGATAGGCTGCAGTTTGACAAGCACTTTTTCCAGCAGTGCCAGGAAAAAAAAAAAAGGGCTATTTTAAATTGAAATCAATCCCTAGACTTTATTCATCGCCCAGTGAGGCGAGCGGTCGGACTGACACAACTTGGGAGGGAGCACAGGAACTGAAACAAGCAGCAGAAAGCAGCGCAGGTTGGTGCGCAACCCAATAAAACCCAACCCAACCCCACTCATCCAGCTACACTCGTTCTTCTCACTGAGCTGCCTTGCTGAGCTATCTAAACCCACTGGAGGTATATTCACATTGCTTCCAACTACCCCTGTGTCAGGGGACATACATTTGTTTCACCCATTTAGCCTGGACTCACTAAAGATTCCCCTTGTGTTACAGGAAGAAGCATCCCAAAGACTTCTAAAGAAGTTGCTGGCCCGGAGTAAGGTGTGGTGTGATGCAACCGACTGATTACAAATAACCTATACAAAGAAACTTTATTTCTAAAATCTCTCTCACTAAGAAATCTGATGATTTAGACCAAATGATGGCAGTTCAAATAATCATTCATCTTGTGTATTTTCACATTCAGAATTTGAATAGATTTTGAAAAAACAAATTTGCCCTAGGTTTTTTTTTCCCCACTAAAATGCCGACATTAAATTACTGCTTTCTGTTCAAAATTCCCATAATACAGAAGTTTTGGAAAATTTGGATATGGACAAAAATCAACTATAATTATTGAATTTTACAAATCAAAACTAAAAATTGGTCCGTAGGATATCTGGGTATGTTTTAGCTCATCCACAATTTAAAAGAAGGGCATTTTAGAACAGTTTCACAATTAAATCAATAAGTAATGAACAGAAAGCTACCTAAAGCCAGAGGTATCTCAATACAAGTATGATGACCAGCAAGCCAGAAGAAAATCTGTTTGAAATATGTATCCTATGTGGATAAAACCAGGCGTATTAAAAGTAATATAAACTCCTAGAGGAGGATAAAGAGAATAGAACATGACAATTGTCACTACTAACACAAAAATCAAGGCACTGGAATTTTTAAGTAGCTCATATAAACACTATAAATAAAACTAACTCTCCAAGAACTGCTGCTACTGATAATTAGTAGTTTATCCTAATGTTGAATATTCAGACTGCCAGTAAGCCACCAAGTTTTTCCAGTCTTTCTGGGATAACCTCCCACTCTCTCTGCTGTAAACATAATGAAAAATTCAGTCTGTCCAAGCAAACACCAACATTAGCTTTCAGAAGGAAGACTCGGAACACTTAAATACTTCTGTTACCTTAATTATCTAAAGTTGCATTTGTTAATTAACAATAGTTATTATCATCACGATTCTTTGTGTTTCACACTATTAAGTCCTGTATTAATCACAGGCAGGACACGACCATTTTGTAAAGAAAATAGACAGAATTTTAGGCAGCAAAGAGCATTGTTCAAAGGCATCCTTCAGCTATTCAGTGCCACTTGGAATTCTGATGCAAATTCATCAATGCCTTCAGAGAACTCTGTCTGTGATGCCCTTTTCTCTCTGCTGGCTGTAACATACTTATGCCCTAACTCCTCTCTCTCAACATCATCTCATCTCAACATCTCAGCACCCCACAACTCTGAAAAATGAGAATAAGATATAATGTACAGATGGGATTCCCTTCCATATTACCAAAAATGAATTACACAATACTAGGGCCACCCCTGCAACATTTATTTTCCGTAAGCACTAAATGCTTTAAAGAAATGTATTAATAACTAAAGTACACTCAGGCATTTCGTATTTTTAGGAGATATATATTTAAAATTGTACTCCAAAAAGTTGCTTACAGGCTTGAGAGTTTATATGCATTCAAAATAAAGCATGCCTAAATCATATTTTATAACTCCTTAAAACCATTTAAATGGGGAAGGAAGTCTAATCAAGATTTTAAGAGACTCATTTTAGTAAACAGAATGTTCATCACAGAGAAGTCAAAGAAAATGCAAAACAGGGAATGGAGATTTTAGACATGTATTTCTGATTTCTTCTGTTAGAAAATGACAACAGTAGTGATAACAAACCCAAGCATAAGCAATATACAGACGCTGCCATAGTTCTTCATACAGCCTGGTTACACCTAAGAATTCAAATGCTCCTTTGTGGGAATACCTCATAAAGAGGAGCAGAAATTTTTACTCTTAAGATTTAACACTTTCTAACCAGATTTTAGTACAGAAATTGAGATGACGTGAAGAGGGGGAAAAATGACAAAATGAATTCAGATTATGGAAGTAAAACTGGAATAAAAAGCAAAATTGTGTCATGGATCAACAGCTAGAACAGATAGACTGGGAAAAAAGGGAACTAGGGGGTCAATTTTGTGCATGACAGAAGATAAAGATATTAATTCCTCATGGCTTTTTGCTAGACCTTATCTATGTACTAGAAAGCTAATATGTATTTGCTAAAGATCGAGTATGGCAGAAAGGGAACCAGAAGGTGACATTTAGGGGTAGTCCATAATCATCAGGACTACAGGAAACTTCTCAAACCACAGGTGGCATGAAGGTAGGTCTGCCTGCATCTCTTTGCACAGACCTTGTTGAAAGAGCAGTTATCTTAATAAGATCCAAAACTGAGCTGAAAATTTCTGTGACTAACAAAAATCAGCAGTGCTGCAATAGCTAATGCTGGCACAAAATTCGGAGGGGTATGTAGCCTCGTAGTACAGAGGCGAAGTGAATCTTAGCCAAAAGGATCTGGATCCTTTTCAATCTTAGCATTTAGAATCTTAGCCAAAAGGATCCAAAAGGACTTTCTGGAGAAAATTATTCCACGCGAGCTCGCCACAGTATTCTCCTACGTGATTTCAAAGCAGCAGGTAGTGGCCAAAACAGGACATGAATTCTGACCCAAATACACTACAGATCTGACCCAGTACTCTGGACCCTGTGCTGTCACATGCTCTGCTATTGAATAACAAGCCCATATTTGTTTGAAGTGAGTGGCTGTTGATTAGTATGCTAATTTATATCTTTGGAATTGACTACAAACAAACCAGTAAGGTTCAGTTATCTGGTTCAGCAACACCCTTTTTTATTTATCGTGGCCCTTATCTTATTAATAATGCATAAGATGCTGTTTTGGAAAATACTTGCATAATAAGATACTGCACTGTAGAAATGGCCTCTGAGAGAACTCCCAGTAAAGACACATGAACAACGTTATCACAAGATGCAGTCACTTTCAGAGGAAAAAGCATTTGTTACCATCATGGAGTTTCTTGCTTTTAAAGCTACAGAATGATAAGTACAGAGAGCACTGAAATATCTGTTTTCCATACCTGTTTTCCTGATTTGAAATGATTCTTTTTTGGGAAAATAAGGTATCCGCAGGCCTGAGTGCTGGTATGTACTTCTGCTGCAGAAATAAAAGACAGCGTGGATCCTATAAAAAATGGATGGAGTGGAGGTTGTGACAAAAGTCAAGCTTCAGTCATTTTCTTCAAAGCAGAAGCCTCAGGGATGAGGCCAGATGCTCAGGAAAATGGCAATAGCTTTTTTTTTTTCCTAACAAGGAAGAATTTAGAAACTTTCAGATATAGCAGAGAATGAGTTTGTAAGCCAGGACGAAGGATTCAGAAGGTCTGCAGAGGGAGGACCTGTTGCAGCAGGAAAATATCATCAGAAAACAAAATGTTTTGTATTTATTGAATCAGCAAATACAATAATGCAATAAATTTGCAGCCTGGACATTCAAAGAACCCAGAATGATTTATCTTAACTCTAATGCAATAGGAATTTTAGATGGTGAAGCAAAACAAAACAAATGTATTTGCATCTTCTACGCATTCTGTATCGGCCCTCAAAATTCTGCAGAGCTTCTTTTTAAAGATGCGGGTGGTGAGGCACTGGAACAGGATGCCCCATCCCTGGAAGTGTTCAAGGCTGGGTTGTATGGGGCTTTGAGCTGCCTTGTCTAGTGGGAGGTGTCCCTGCCCATGGCAGGAGGGTTGGAATGAGGTGATCTTTAAGGTCCCTTCCAACCCAAACCATTCTATGATTCTACGCCACAGAAACGCTCCCCACAGTGGGCTGGGGACAAGGCAGGAGAAGGAGAATTGTCCTCCTCACATGAAGGTGTCCACGCGTGTCTGCCTTTGCCCAGGCAGGGCTGAGCCATTGCCTGTGCCGCTGGGTCCCATGTAGCGGGGAAGAGGAGGGAGATCTGTGTGCCTTCCTCCCTACCTCTACAGGGGGCTTGTTTGAGCTCTGCTCCCCCTGGAGCACAAACAGCCTCTTCATTCTCCCTTTAGAAGGCATTTGCTTTACTTTCAGGACTAAGGGAAGTAGTTGATAAATAAGAAGAAATTCTGTATTTATGCAAGACAACGAGGCTCAGATAACATCCAATAGCAGAAGGCAAATCAGACTCTTAGATCCTGTTCTGGCCATGGTTTTGTCACGTTCGGGAGCCTTGTGGAATTACGTTCTTTTGTGAGATTATAGTAATAAATGTCAAATTCAGTACAAAAAAGAACAAACTCATGATGAATATATTTAATGTTTTTAAATGACTTTAAGCACATTGGAGTCCTGGCAAAACTGTGAGACCGAGCACTACATTTTGCGACAGTTTTGGTGGGCAGATTTGGTTATTTTCCCGTTTCCTGCCACTTCATTTCTGAGCATGAAATAAACAGGAGTCCCATAGAATTTTGTGTTTCAAAACTTCTTTTACGACTGCTGTTTTGAAATGAGGCAAGAGTCTCCTCTTTGGTAGATAAAAGGAATTTCTACAAGATTTGAAACCTGGAATTTAAGATGCACATGCATAAAAAAGCATATGATAAATAGCTCTGAAAGTCTGGTCAGCTTTATTACTATAACATGAAGATTTCTCCTAGAGAATATTCAAGAATTCTAGCAAACAAGTAGAATATAAAAAAGGCAGCATCAAAGCTGCAAACCTTGGTATTCCTCACATGGCCTATTTTCCCAGGTATAGGCAGATCTTTGCATATGGGTATATATTGATTTCAAATTATGACACAGAATCTGGGTACAACTATCTTGTAAACAAACCTAACAGTGTTGCAATCACATCTGTGAAATTAAAAGCGAATATAAAATTTATATTTATTCCAAACAGAAAAGGCACAATGCAACACTCTTTAACAACGTCTATGATCATGTCAAAGCTCAAGACAAAGGAGACTACATGGAAAATAGACTCCAGAAGCAGAATAAGGGGTAATTGGTCTGACCACAACAGGAAGACAGGAAAGGTAAACTTGAAAGACTTGTAATCAGGGTGGTAGGGAAGGACTTAATGGCAGAAAGACAACAGAGTTTGATGGAGGAATATATAAATTTTAGTAAATGGAACAGGAAAGAAGAGCCGAATTATATTGTGGAATAAGAATTGGCAACATTTGGGAAGACACTGAAAGCTGAGTACATTTTATGCCTGGGAAAATCACAAGACAGAATGGATTAAGCAATTTACCAATGCCATATGATGTGCCAGAAACAGATCACTCATTCCTCCAAAGTGAAAAACGAACATACAAATAGCAAACCTCTGAAGTGCTTTTCATAACACTGCATTTTAGAAGGACAAGGCAGTGCAGGGATCCACTTCTCCATATGCAAAGATATAGCCTATGTTTCAGTACTGCCCACGAAAAGTTCACCTTAAAAATGATACCCTCCGTGCACGATACCTTACATCATGGGTGTCCAGAGTAAGTCAAGGCAGCCTGTTTTCCAAAGGTGCTTGCTTTTGGCTCAGTTCCTGCCTGACTCTTTAAGATCCAAAGAAAGAAGTTCCCACTATAGGAGAGCACTGTGGGAGGAGGAAAACGAGCAGCAGACTGCTGTCCCTCTCTCAACCTCCCTTCCCACATCTCTACCCACCCTCTTTGCAGGCAGGTTCCAAACAGTGGCTTAGATTTGTAAATGTTCACATGGTCTTTCCTCCTCCTTCACGTGGTCTCTCCTTCTCCTTCAGGATGTGGTAATGAAGGATCCCTCTCTATATTTTAGACTAATTTTCAACATAGAAATGGCTAGTATTCTTATCGTTCTCATTACCTAGCTAATCACGTGTGGAATTTTAAGATGAGTGGATAGCATCATTTCAATTAATCATACTGAGGAGCAGCAAAATTATTTAGGAAGACTAAACAGAAATCCTTGTGAAAGGCATCTATATGTACATGAAACTTGAGCTGAAATGACTCTTCAGTTTTGCTCACCAAGGTTCAGCGGCTGGGAATTGAAACTAAGGGTAAGACATTAGACGTGTATTAGCTACTGGCCTGATTTACAAAGGCTTAGGCAAAAAAATGTCAGCCACTGGAAAGCTGTAAACTAACTCTGAATGTCCCAAATGTATGCTCCATAAGAGGATGAATTCAGGAAAGAAAAGTGAGCTGCATGGCCAGGTGATGTTTCCAGCCTTACAGTCTATGAATATATGAAAACATACTGATAACTCAGCTGGCTCACGGTATGACTGGTATCATAAAATGCTTTGGTTTAAAGATATCTGTAGGCATGTGGAAAAGTTATCGCTCAAATTTAGGGCTCATCCTAAAATGAGGGCAGTAGCTGTGTTACAACTTAATGTCATCAGCCGTTAACAATCTACTAGAAAAATCCAAGACATTTTTTTCATCTTTTCCACAGACAGAGCTAAACTCTCAGAAAGCAGCTGGGCACCAGCCTCATGCAAGTGACAATCCTGATGGCCCACCTGGGAGATACTAGCAGTTGACAAGAGTGACAACTGCAATGTGAGAGGAAACAAGGAGAGGACAATATCCCGATGAAACATATAGAAACAGAAACATGACCATATGCGTTGCTAGGAAACTGGGAAAAATAAATATCAGTCAATCAATAAAATCAATAAAGGGCGTGCAGAATTATTTTGCTCATCATCTGAAGAGGCTGGCCTGAATCCATGATCTTCCAGGAGGAATGAAAGGCTCAACCTCACTCCTTTTACATCAGCTGCTTAAAATGTCAGTCTTGGTCAAGCAAAGTGTGATGCAGAAACAATCTGGAGGGTTTTGCCGGATTCAGAAAAACCTTAAAATCGAAGATCCTGCCTCGCAGCCTACAGCTGCCCATGCTAATCGTTATAACGGTGCTCCCCTGTTTACCTGTT
The DNA here is from genome assembly GCA_013400135.1 of Rhinoptilus africanus. Classification (NCBI taxonomy): domain Eukaryota; kingdom Metazoa; phylum Chordata; class Aves; order Charadriiformes; family Glareolidae; genus Rhinoptilus; species Rhinoptilus africanus. Next base: position 75,428 of record VXBO01007196.1, read on the forward strand.
TGGTTTACTTTTAACCTATATTTTTTCTAAACACAAGAGAAGAGGCAGTGTGACAGTCTGGGGAATTAATTATGCATGTACTCACCAGAAAATAAAATTGGGATAGGAATGCAGTATTCATTTCTGTACAGTAAAGGACCAAGCCACTTTTTTCATGCAAAGCCACTGCCGAGAAACGCACGCAATCACCCAGCTTTTGAAATATTATCTGCATCACCTAGAAAAGAGTGCTGCCTTACAGTAAACTCACGGCTTCGATTATTCAGTTTCTAAGTCTTAACTATTACTGTGTGTGGACTTAAGATAAAACCCAACTTTGAATCTCAGATTTTTTTAACTGCAATCAATTTAATGTTTAAACTGCAGGAATATGTGAGAAAAAAAAAGTATGACTAAGAATATAATTTCTGTTTCTATTAAGAAATATATTTCTATACCTGGCTACAGGTACAGAAAAGAGAGATTTCTGTCACTTAAATGCTGGATTACTGTAATATGTGCTCAATGTGGACATTTTAATCAATGGGCAATAAGGCAAACTACACTCTGTATGACATACTCCTGTATGAAATACATTACACCCCTACTTTGAGATTGGCAGGAGTCTTCACTTAAAGCTAATTCCATTTTTAAGTGTTAGGTTTGAACTATACATTCCTAAAGTAGAAAATACAGGATTAGAACTGGGCAGAAAGTGTAAATTCATTCCTGAGGAAAAGAAAAAAAGAATTTTTAAATGTCCTGAATCAGGATATAAAGGGCGGGGCGGGGGGGGGGATGTGGGGGGTGTGGAGAGCAGAAAAAGGAGAGCTTTTTCCACAAGAAGAAGGATTTTGCAGAGCAATTTCCTTCCGAGCATCCTGCATTTGTCATTGCCAAAAAACCCTGCTCATGCTTCCTACTCAAACCCGTTCAGACACTGTCCTTCTCTCACCATCCCTCCTCCCCACCGCCCGCTGCAGGGGCAGAGGGCAACAGCTCTTCATCTAGTTAATGACAGCCCTTTGGCTGTCAGTAACTAAGACAAAATTTCTCATGAAAGATTTCAGTGCTGCAAGAAGGATATTTTTTTTTCCCCGCTGGAAAATTATCCAGAGAGAAGGTTCCCAATCATCTCTCTTGCAGATCATCTCTATTGATGCTCAACAACCTTTCTCCTTTCTGGTACTGTGGCAGCTAGGAAAGCCTTTCATTTAATTCAAGTGTTCATGCACATCACATTTGCAGTGAATTTATTTTATCCGTGGGTAAATGACTATTCTGGGGTAAGGTGTGGGCGATCAAACCTAGTAGGTCTGCTTTAGACTGTAGGAGAGATTTAGCAAGACTGTTGGCCATTAGCTAAGTGGGAATTAATCAGAAACTAAGAGACCTCATGGAAAAGTTATCACAGTATATTTAAAATTCTATTTTATTTTTGTTACAGTTTTTTCAGGGCTTTGAGAGACTCCTAGAGACAGAAAGTGCAATTCAGAGGCTGCCGAGGAAGGAGCTGGCAGCTGGACTCCCCTCTTGCCGCAGGGGCATGGGGCGGCTGCTCCTGCCCAGGACACCTTCGTGCGGCACCTGAAGGTCACCAACCACCTACCATTAAACAAGAGGGAAGTTCTTCCAGCAATTGTGCCGAGTACCTCTCACAAAATAGCAAGCTTCAAGCTAAAGGCTGATAATAAAAGACATTTTCTCATTTATCGATTATCTCTGATACTTCTAATAAAAGTTTTGCTTGCTTGGAGTCTTCCTTTTTATGTGGCAGTTGATATTTACTGATAAAGTATTCATTTAAAAATACTTTTAGGGGTAGTGGAGGGAGGTTGCTTTCTATGTTCTGATGGGCCATAAAAGCATCAGTAACTTTTTTTTACTGAATCAACAGAACAAAATACATGCAACACCCACGAAGCATATAATTAGGCAGAATGGCCATAGTGCAAACCAGCAGCAACAGTCCCATCCAAATTACTTACATTCCCTATACATTATCTCAAACAACATTTGCATTTGTTAACAAACTCTTATAATTTACTCTCAAAATTTAGCAAAAAGCTTAAGCACAGGTAGATGGTCTCAATATCAATAGGACTTTTTCCATGCTTAAAAATAAGGAGATGTTTAGTTTTAGGGGGTAGGATGGGGAAGAGTGGGATGACTCAGGGATGTAAAATGAAAATGCCAAAGCTCTCTGACAATATGTTGAAATATCGTGTTGCTTCCAATCTGTATTTCAGCTTTTGTTCTTAAATGACATTGTACCGATGTAAACTTTAAACAATATTAAACTGCCATGTGACAGCAAAGATATAAATGTATGGATTGGAAGAACTGACAGCAATGGTTGGGATGAAAAATATGGTTATTACAAAAAGCTGTATTTATCAGATGACTCTGATTTTTGCAGTAATTTAAATGCTGTTTTGTGGTGGAGGAAATATGGGTTTAGACCAATACTGGAATCTTTGGCTGGCTTCTATGCTGAGCAAACCCCAAGTACATGAGTTGAATGAAGAATGGGAATGTTGAGTAGTTTCAGGTCAGTGGGCTGACAACCATCATTTATAACAGAGATTATCCATGTAATTCTATTATTTTCCTCTATTGCTATCTAAGGTTCTTTATCACTCTCTGTTTAATAGACTGATGCAAAATGGTCATTTTTTACTGGCAAAAATTGTTATATTTCCATTTGTGAGGGAGGCACACAGCTGAGCAGCGCATCCGTGTTATTTCCCTGCTATCCTGTGACACTCCTCACCCGTCTCCCGCAGACGTGCTGTGAAAAGTTTGACTAGAAGTCCCTAAAGCGTATGGGAATGGTTAACTCTGCTGAAGCTGCAGAGTCTCTGGGCTTCTCCAGAGACCCGGCAGCTTCCTTCCACCTTTGGTACTGAGTTTGTACTTGCAGTCCTGGCAGCAATGTTTGCTATTTATGTGGTCTGCTAAGGGTTGCAGAGGGATGACACAAAACTAGGTGCCATTCGGAAATAAATACTTTGAAGAATAGTCCTACCAAATCAGGCTTTTAAAAGAGCTATTTTCAGAGAGCTTTGAATGCATTCTCCTTCTCATGCAGATGGAATCACCTACACAAACCCACCCTACAGAGGCACTTGACATATATAAGAAGTTTATTACCCATCCATATAAACGTTCACACACAAAAAGTTGGTGTACAAAGTTGAGCAGACACATAAGGTGGCTGCTTTCTGAAAGCTAGATGGTAAAAATTAGATGTGAAAGCTTTCTCTCCCTACTCTATGAAACATCCCACATGCTATTTGTTTTCTTTTCTCCTTCTTTTGTGTGATTTAGAAAGGTTTCCACACTACCTCTCATCATACAGAGACTAGTGACAACTGAAATGGCAGAGATCACGTAACTAAAATCTAGGAACAATATTAAAACGGGACCCTTTAACAAATACCATATCATTATAACAAGGTCTGGTCTAAGGTGAAATAGGGTATTACTGTGATATTTCTACAGTCCAGGAAGAGGCTGTATTTATTCACTTTTACTGTAATTCTGAACTGTAATAAGGTTATATCCTGAAAATATCATGTCAGAACCCATGCTATAATTGTTTGTTAAACATACCAGATTTTGAATAAACCTGTTAATAAAAGAACAGTAGTAAAAGGGCATAAGACCACAGAGAGATATTGATATACCCATATTACGCACTAGCACAAGTGATCCCTCTTTGGCTCTTAACCTAAAATAGATTTTTTAATTAAATACTTCTCTGCAGTCTGATTTAAGAGAAACCATCTGCTGCACAAAACAAGTTCTTCATTTACAACCTGATGCTTGCTTATGCCTCCCTGTTAAGCTCTTAACTTCAGGTATACCTGGTAAATGATGGAGCAGATGACGGCAGCTGTGGTCCAAGCCAGCACCAGTCCCTGTTGTTATGGCAACTGGTGTTCCCGCAGCCCTGCTCCCTGGCTGCGGCTGCTTCCAGCCTCTCCTACGGTAAGGGATGGAAAAGCAATTTGCAAAAACTTCTCTAGGAAAGGTTACCTCTGAAACCTCATTTCTGCGTACCGAGTCTCGACCAGAGGCTCACTGCGCAGACGAACTCGGTCTATAAAACGTCCCACAGTCGTGGGCGATCACAAACTAGCAGAGCAGCAGCATAAGCCCATCATTTAAGACAGGAATTATTCATAAATGCAAACTATATTAAGGGCAACTACGTAAGGTAAACTGTTAGCTGGCCGGATTATTAGATACTGATAAAATTTATCCTGCATTCTTCTGATTTTATTTATTTTACAATGGACTCGATTCTACTCCCATTTCATAGCTACTTTACAAATATCTTCACTAGGGAATGAACTGATCCTAAATCACAAATTTCATTCCTGGCAGACCACCGACCACAGGTACGTTTGCTGATGCCAGGAGCAAGTTTTTCTCCCAAGTGCATCAAGTGAGTCTGTGTGAAATGTGGATAATGTTTTTCTTTAATACGCTTCAGGAGAATACGCTTCAGGAGAGAAGACTTTGTTATAGAAACAGTGCAAAGTACAAAGAACAAAACCCAATTGTCTTTGTTTTTAAAGCCCTAGACAATACAGTGACTCAAGTAATGATAAAAAATAAACAACTGTTTTATTAGTTGAGACACTGAACAAATGAGTCCTTAGGCAATCAATATGCAGCTTTTCAGTTCTGATGCAGGAGAATTCTTTTTTTCCCTGGTTGCTACACCATTTAAAAATTAATCATTTTTATTTGCATTTCAGTAACAATCTCTAGCCAAGACTGGAGTCTTACTGTGCTGGTTGCTGTTGGAAAACAGTGGGGACAAATCCTGTCCTAAGGAGTTTGCAGCCCATGAGGTAAATCATCATTGTAAGGTCTCTCTGACCACAAGGTAACATGCTGCGTTATCCACTCTGAGGCACTTTCAAGTATAATAAAGAAAAAAATTGAATACAGCAGCTAACATAGTCACTGAAAAATGGGAAGAAATAGAAACAAGATGGCTTAAAGCCTGCTTCAGATAAAAATACTAATTTCTGTTATAGTTGCTAATGAATGGGTTTATAAAGCACTTTTACCGTACCAGTGCATCTTAAGCTACTAGCCTACATATATCCACATATCAGCAAGTTATCCCAATGTAACACAGCAAAATATGCAAGTGTGTTCCAAAATGCTTGACAGTTTTTGTGCAGGTTTTTGTTAATTCAGCCTTTTCCCCATGGTTTGTTTGTAACCCATGGTGACTGCCCTGGGGACTCGCCTGCTCCTGTGGATTCGTACTTCCCCAGAAAGTCATTACTTGTGCTAACGCTTCCACTTCCCTGAATCAGACCCTCTAAAGAGAAGGCAATTTGTGCAGAGGGTTGCAAGGATCAAGGAACGGTTACTAAGCAGAAAAGTAGTCTATTATTTTCCCCAGCTATAGCCTACGCAGTAGCCGAATCCTGTGAAAAGTTCTCCGCTTACATAGCAATGGATGTTCTTTAGAGAAACTGCTCTATTGTATGGGCTCACTGTGAGCCCTTCCTTTTTTCCTCCCTCCTGGAAACCACTTGCCCTAGGAACAGTACGTACGCTTATCTTCTAGAAGATGCCTTTCAATTTCACCACCTGCAGTACTTCATGAAGTTATTTATGACTTTTCTGCCCCTCTTCAGCCGTATCAATTTACCCGGTTCATCATTGTCAAAGCCTCAGCAGCCTACTGCAACAAGTTGCTGACGCCCATATTCGTGGCTGTTAGTGACTTGTCGTGGACCTAGGAAAAGTCGTCTGTCTTATTTTAGCTATATTATAACAACTGATATTGTCTTACATGTCTTCCTGTAGAAAAGAGGGAGATTGGAATACGCTTTATTGAAATGGATGTAAATAATCAAGTAGGGAAGTGAACAAATAGGCTAAGAAAGGATTAGTTGAAATACAAAGAAAGGAAAAGTGAAGGGAAAATTAAAAACCCTCATGACTTCTTTTTTAACTTAATAGTATTTTAGCTTTCAAAATACTTTAGTAAAGATACAAACATTTGGCTACACAAATACATATAGTTCGAATAAGAGCAGACACAGAAAGCTAAATATGCTCACTGACAAAACGAGCAGGCTATAATGAAATTTTGGGGTGGGATGAGATTACTAAGATTAATATACCGTAGTTACTAACCCTTTCCCCATTGATACACTTGCTGATCCTGTATACCATGCATTCTTTCATCTCTGAGTGATTTACCCCTCTTTCCATTTTGATGTCCAATGTCTGGTGCTGTTTTTCCCATTTAATTGAAATGTGTTGACAATCACAGCCACCTTTTACTGCTTTCGGCTTTCTCCTGAAGTCTTCCCTTGATCCTGTCTCCACTTCTCCCTCTTCACAGAATTTCACCAATTTATTCCCAGCAAAAAATGACAAAGAACAACTTCACCCTCTTCTCCCCAGCTGCCTGCGCCTGGTTTCCCCTTCCCCAGCTGCCTCCTCCCTTTCTATGTCCCAGTTACAGAAGTTGCCTACTCCACCCCACGCCTATCTCATGTCCCATCTCCTCACCTTCCCGATCCTACTCTTATGCCCTCCCTTACTCTTCCCTTTTGTCTCTCACTCTTAGGTAGTTTTTAGTTCTCACACTAAAGGCATGTTTCCCTCTTCATGTCTTAAACCCATACTTGACCTTATTTGCCCCTCCAATTGCTGCTTCCTCTCCCTTTCATCTGTAAATTCACTGAACTCGCTGTTTCTAGTCCCTGGAGTACCTCTCCTTATTCCTTTCCCACCTCAATTCTTACTCTACAACAGCTCCCAGGCAAGTACTTCATGACTTTCAAGGCACTAATTGGGACCAGTATGCTTTCCTCAGGTTCCTTAAGCTATTGCCATTAAGGCTGCACTGAAGGGTGAATCTCATCCTCCTGGAAGTCCTACTAGTCCTTCCTTTGCTCCTAGCAGTCTGTCCTCTCCTCTCTAATCTAAAACTCTAATGTTTTCTTGTTAAGAGTTTCTCTTACCCTAATCAGTCTCTACTGGACTTGAGTGTTGTCCTCTTCTCCTTATCTCTGGTATTCTCATCTGTAAACACAAATTCAATTATCGCATGTTTCTAGGAAGAATACTTACCCCTTTAGCACCTCCTATTCAGTATAAAATCTTGGACCGTCTAGCTTCTGTTTATGACGTTTAGGCACCAACTCAAAGTAAACATGGCTTAGATAACGCCAAGTGTGGATACAGAGGTCACACTTCGCTGTGTTTAGCTTTCATTGCTGGAGATGTCACCTGTCATTCAAGTTTACCCGCCAGTATCAGCTTGAACCTCTTTACATTCCTTATATCATCTTCTTTAATCTTTGAAAGGTCCTGGAGAACAGGCGAGGTGCCTGAAGACTGGAGGAAAGCCAATGTCACTCCAGTCTTCAAAAAGGGCAAGAAGGAGGACCCAGGGAACTACAGGCCGGTCAGCCTCACCTCCATCCCTGGAAAGATGATGGAACAGCTCGTTCTGGGCGTCATCTCAAAGCATATGGAGGAAAAGAAGGCCATCAGAAGTACTCAGCATGGATTCACCAAGGGGAAATCATGCCTGACTAATCTGATCGCCTTCTATGATGGTGTGACTGGATGGATGGATGAGGGGAGAGCGGTCGATGTGGTCTACCTTGACTTCAGCAAGGCGTTTGACACGGTCTCCCACAGCATCCTCCTAGGGAAGCTTAGGAAGAGTGGGTTAGATGAATGGACAGTGAGGTGGATAGAAAACTGGTTGAAGGACAGAGCCCAGAGGGTTGTGATTAGGGGCGTGGAGTCTAGCTGGAGGTCAGTGATGAGCGGTGTTCCCCAGGGGTCAGTACTGGGCCCAGTGCTCTTCAATATATTCATCAATGACCTGGATGAGGGGATAGAGTGCACCCTCAGCAAGTTTGCTGACGACACAAAGCTGGGAGGGGTGGCTGACACCCCGGAAGGCTGTGCCGCCATCCAGAGAGACCTGGACAGGCTGGAGAGCTGGGCGGAGAGGAACCTCATGAAATTCAATAAGGGCAAGTGTAGGGTGCTGCACCTGGGGAGGAATAACCCCCTGCACCAGTACAGGTTGGGAGCTGACCTGCTGGAGAGCAGCTCTGAGGAAAGGGACCTGGGAGTCCTGGTGGACAACAGGATGACCATGAGCCAGCAATGTGCCCTTGTGGCCAAGAAGGCCAATGGCATCCTGGGGTGCATCAAGAAGAGTGTGGCCAGCAGGTGGAGGGAGGTCATCCTCCCCCTCTACTCTGCCTTGGTGAGGCCCCACCTGGAGTACTGTGTCCAGTTCTGGGCTCCCCAGCTCAAGAGGGACAAGGAATTGCTGGAGAGGGTGCAGCATAGGGCTACTAAGATGATTAGGGGACTGGAACACCTCTCCTATGAAGATAGACTAAGGGAATTAGGTCTCTTTAGCCTGGAAAAGAGGCGTCTGAGGGGGGACCTAATTAACACTTATAAATACTTGAAGGGTGGGTGTCAGGAGGATGGGGCCAGGCTCTTTTCAGTGGTGCCCAGTGATAGGACAAGGGGTAATGGGCACAAACTTGAGCATAGGAAGTTCCACCTAAACATGAGGAGGAACTTCTTTACCTTGAGGGTGGCAGAGCCCTGGAACAAGCTGCCCAGGGAGGTGGTGGAGTCTCCGTCTCTGGAGACATTCCAAACCCGCCTGGACGCGTTCCTGTGTAACCTGCTGTAAGGTGGCCCTGCTCTGGCAGGGGGGTTGGACTAGATGATCTCCAGAGGTCCCTTCCAACCCTAGGATTCTATGATTCTATGATTCTTTAATACAGTATTTAATATACCAACTCACCTTCAAATTCTCATATTTTCACATATGATTAATACCAAGTCTCTCTTTAGCCTTCAGGAGTAAAACATAGACCCTTTATGACCTCTCTTCTCCCTCCCTGTCATATTTCAGTCAGTGCAGAGTTATCAGCTCCCTATTCCAGTTGGCCCGTGCTGGCCACCTTTGTGAATTCTCACTCCTGCACTGGCATGATTTCCTCCTGCTGCTTTGTGGCTTGTTATACAAGTCTGCAAAGCTACTTCTGTTCCTCTGGAGCTGCCTATAGGCATTTACTGCTTTATATGGAAATTATAGTCTACCTGTGTCAGCGACCGTTTTCACTTTGTGCTTGTACGACATCTAGCACGATGAATTTCTGGACCTAGACTGAGATTTCTAAATACCGTTGCAATACATAGTAATGCCGAAAACATTTTAAGCCCCACATCAGATCAGAGCTCCTCATTCCCTTTCCCATCTCCGTCCCTCCTGTAATACCTCAGCTACACAACTAAGAACGTACCACACTGACCAGAACTGGGGAATTTGAAATTGCAGGTCAGCCCCTGCGCAGCACATCATCTGATGATCAGTTTTCTCTATATCATCCTAATTTGAGGTATGGGGGGAGAAGGCTGGTGTATCACTACCTCTCCCTTCTTTTAAACCTGAATGACTTGTTTCGCTAAGAGGGAGTATTCCCCAACAAAGAGCAAGGTCTCTTCCCTTCTGGGGACACAATGACAGAGCTGATGACATTTATGTGCTCTCGCACCACCGTGAGAAGGTCTCTGGACACCGAACCAGCTCTTCCAGCGACAAGCCCGGGGCGGAGGCAGCCGGTCCCGGCGGGGAAGGGCCGATGCCGGGACCTCACCGAGCTGCCGGGGCGAACCCACGGCAATTTGAAGCGCCGACTTTGGCGCCTACATTTCCTAGGGGGG
>VXBO01007196.1:85362-131309 GCA_013400135.1 Rhinoptilus africanus
CCCCCTTCCCTCCCCGCCCGCTTCGCTCCTCTCTCCCGTCCCACCGCCTCCAAGCTCCTTCCCTGTCTCTCCCCACAGCCGGGAGCCCCTACACGCCTCGGGTGTCAGGCTTTCCCTCTTCCCTGGGATTTATACATACAGGGTTTCTGCATACAGGCTGGCAGGCTTTCCCTCTTCCCTGGGATTTATACATACAGGGTTTCTGCATACAGGCTGGCAGGCTTTCCCTCTTCCCTGGGATTTATACATACAGGATTTCTGCGTACAGACTGGCAATACCTGCCAGCCTGCCACAGCTAACAGTACGTAGCAGTCCTCCTGGCCTGGTTTTGCACCCCAATTAAGGCCCCCTGATTGGGTCTTGCACCCCATTTCATAAAGCCACCTGCCCCTTCCTTGGTTTAGCTGGGAGAGCTTTGCTTCCACAACCGGCGTTAGCTGATTTCCCGCTGCATAATTGGGAACTGAAGATGTGGTACCAAGTGCCTAACTCCAGAGAAACTTCCACTCTTTCCTCCTAGACACACACTTTGGGAAGCCATTGATAAAGTCGGATTCCTGCAAAATAGACTGTAATTTATGCTATCGCATGTAATCTAAGTGACTGACAGAGAGAGATATTTAACACTGTTTAGGGTCATGTTGCTGGGTGGTTGTAGTTTGTATCACAATAGCTGCTTCTCAAGGTGCCCGTCAGGGATGGAGCAGACCCCACGAACACTGGGCACTGTGGGATCATATCCCGAGAGGGAGAATTCATCCCAAATAAATGTTTCTCTCCTCTAATAATTTTGTAGTAGAGCAGCAGGTATGACTCTTTCCCCTAACACAACTTAGCGATACAGAAGCTGTGTGTACCGCGGTTCATGCTGCTGCACAAAGCAGCTGTTGGCTAAGGAGGATACATCCAGTGAAACCTGGAGAAACTCAGGCTGCTCTGTCTTATTAGAGTTACAAGTAGAAGCCCAAACTCTCTGAGCTAAAAGCTCTTGTTCCTAAAGGCTGGTGGAAGATCTTTAAGAGGATCCAACAGGCCTTAGCTTTGCATCCCAGCCAGCAGGTCCCGCGTTCTTCTTCCCAAGTGATTCAGGTGGGAGAGTGGTGCCTGCATTGCTGAATCACCCATTACGCTTCCCCGAGCAGATGACTATTGAGATGTTTCTAAGCAGTTTCTTAGCCAAATACTGACTCACGATGGTCTTACTTTACTTACTACTGAGATCTGCTGAGATCCCTCACAACATGGGAATGCTGATGACATTTATTGCCCATGAACTTGCTCTGCCAAGGTCCCAGGATCGGTGGGGCAGCGAACTGAGAGGAAGCAGCCACTTTTCCATTACTGTGGTAATGTTTCTGTCGATTAGTAAGACTTTTTTTTTATAAAGAGAGGGTTCCCACAGAGATTTTATTTCAATCAGACCTCCCCACCAGCGGATAGTCCCCAGGGCAATGGAATATAGTGGTGTCTGAAGCCAGCAAAGAGGTCTAACACACATCCCACTTCCCATGGGTTGTGAGTACCTGAGGTGGGCACAGGGCACGGCCCAGGAAAAGCTGCCAGACACGCTCGAGTCTCCAAATGGAAACCTGAGCAACACAGTCCATATCTCACAATGACATTGTGTGAAGCAACTTTCTGGGCCGGGAACATTAAACAACAGTCAGGCTGGAGCAGAACCTCAAAGGAGTCTTTTTATTTTATTTCATTCTGACTTAAAAGCTGGCGGTGCTCTGACAGGATGCTGTCTCCTTGCCTGTGAATTTTCACGTCCCTTAGATATCAGTTCTAGTTGTTCTTCATCTTCCAACATACTATTTTTCCTAGCACAGTTTTCAAACCCTTGAAAAGCCACTGGCAAGAGAACAACAAAAGGCTTCCCTTTCTTTTCTGTTATTACTAACACCACTAGAGAGGAATTAGACTGTAAATGTAACGCATTCTATCAAACCACGTTTGTTCTCCTTGAGCCCTACAGAGGCGCCTGCTTTGCAGTTGTACTTTGCATCAAATTTCAAATTTTCATTTTCGGTGGAACATGGAACAAATTACTGCAGAAAAGTAATAACTATTACTGCTTTCATATTGGGGCGTCTGGTATCATTTTTGATCACTTTATTAAAGCAGTTGCACAACAGTAAGATGACATAATTTTCACTGTCAAATATTAAGTGCTGACAAGGTTCAAATGAATTTAAAAGATCCTACAAAATAAAAATGTTTGTATGACTAATACAAACAAAATATATTTGTAAGCTCTAGTATAAATGGTTTCATTTTATTTTCATCAGTTCCTAGTGGAACTGAGAAATGCTTTTTGAAACTGGAATATTTTTTTCCACAGCTAAAAGAACTTTCATTCTTTGGTGTGTTTTAAATCAATTTAAGAGACGAGGAGAAAAACAGAGTTTTGCTTTGTTTTGTTGAGTCAGATGCAATCAATTGCAGGTACCTTTATATCAAAATCTGTTCTGATTAATTAAGAATATTGCTTCTCACTGACAAGAAGAGCAAACTCCTGTGCTGGGGCTACGAAGTACCACAACCCATGGCAGTGGAACGCATGTTGGCTGACATGAAACAGACAGTGGCAGCTTTAATACAGCAAGGTAGCAATACGAGAATGCAAATTCAATAATTTTAATTTTGCACTGAGAATCATATCAGGGAAGGATGTGGACGGGAAGGGAAATCTGCCTTCAGAAACGCAGGAAATACCCAGAATCAGAGGAATCCTTGGCCTGAGTCCATCTCCTTCAGTGGTGTAATCGGATGGGAACTAACCTGCCTGTGAAGCCGGGTGGAGAGCAATCCGTGGAGAGCAGGAAGAGGCTGATGGTAGCGTGTGAGTGAAGAACCGAAATCTGCAGAAATCTTGGGGGAGAAACTTTACAACTTGTTTCTCTTCCTTTACGTCAGCACCTGAGGTGGTGTAGCCCAGCAGGACTGAGATTAAGAATGCAATTCTTTGAGTCTTGTTTAATTTGTCGTGCTGTTACCCTCATGCCAGGAGATGATTAAGACAGAAAATTGTGACCTCTCTCTGTTAATCATTAGCTAAAAATGGTCTCCCGGAGATCCTATTAGTGAAGCTTGGACTGTATTTTAGCTGTTCTAGTTTTATGCAGTGCTGCTTTCTCTCCTCAGACGGTCAGTAATGTCTGCTCTGTATGTGCTGGTTTCAAAATATGCTATTTCAAAAATGGGAATAGGAAGTAAAGGCCCAGGATGGACAGGGGATGAGCAAGGGAGGGGACTCTCAGGGATTTTACACTTAAATTTTTCTAATATAGGTATAAGATAATCAAAATACACTCTTCCTCATAAAATCCATATGGAATTGTGGGTAGGACTACCACATCATTAATTTTCCCATCAAAATTGCTGCATCAAATTAATTAATTAGTACCCCAATGACTCCAGCTAGCTGTATGTTAGCTTTTATATTTGCTTTCGGTGTTAAGTGCAGAAGAAGCAATAAGAAGTTTAGGCAAAAGATGTCCTGCCTGTCTTCAGCTTTTTGGGTGGTATCTCTGCCTGTTCTATTAGATGGCATTTAGCAAGTACACCAGTTAAATGGAGGATTTAGGCCCCACTTTTCTCATAAATCTGTCCGCTTCACCCCAGAAAGCAGATAGGAGGTCAGTTTACCACTTATCTAGGGACCCCTGTGGTTCAAGGGCATCACTAGGGGAGAGAGAGAGGTTTGTATTTAAAACTTGTTTTTTTCTACTCAGGTATTTTGTGTATCTGAGGAGAAATAAAATTAATTATCTGTGTTATGTCCATTTGACATCATCACTTCCAGGCTTGCAATATGCCTGGAAGCAAGATTGCCTCCTCACACTATATTTGAGTCAGCTTTCCTCCTGACGGCACATATTTACTTCAAGTACATGATAAAGCGTTCATCTGTACCATTGTGAGTACTTGGAAAGTATCATGTTCTTGGCTTGATTGCTCAAATATTTCTCTCAATTTTCAAATGTATACCATACAATTTCCACATTGCTCTGCATTAATTATGCATTTCTTTCAACGAGGAAACAATAGCATTCATTTATCTCATATGGCCACTTAAACCAAGAAAGTTTTCCATTTAGTATTCACAGTTTCCTGAAAATGTATGGGTGGTATTCAATATTAGCTACAGCTGAAGGCATGGTAGGATGTCTCCAAACAACTCCCGTATAGAAAGAAGTTAAGTCCTTCTTCCACTACATCTTTTCCATGTGTGAAGATGACTCTCTAACAGAACCTCAAATCCCAACATGCACATAGTTGGAGAGCAAGGCTTTGAATTCCCCCATCCGAGCCTGGCAATTTAGTTTTAAATTGGATTAACCCCCTCAAAAGAACAATTTCCCAGGTTCCCAATTGTGAATAGTTGTGCCCTGGCAGTGCGGAAGTTTCCTGTGATGATGTACGATGGTGAAAACTTCACGGTCATTTGAGCTTCCCCGGTTTCTCAGCCTTGCCTTTGAATCGCGGCTGGCCTTCAACGCTGACCTGTCCTTCTCAACCGTCCGGTCTCCTTCCCTGCATCTCTAACGAATGTTTCCTAGTGAACCCACTGCAAGTTTTGCATAAAGAGGAGGCTTAGGATCAGAAGCAGCATATTCACATTCCCAGCAAGTATTACGTAGCAGGCATCCAAGTGTCCTCACTGTGTGGCATCTTACTGGTACTTTATGACTGAAAATTGGGCCAGATGTGCTTATTCGTGCAGTGTCTGTTGTGCTTTTTCAGTGTGCTGTGTGCAAAGAAATCTTCTATATCGATATATGGAAAGACAAAATCTTAGCTTTGCCTCCGTCTGCCTTCTAAAACACTGGGAGTTCAAACATGTTAAAGTTACACCAGAACATTTGCTTCATTTGCGAAGTGAGGGTCAGTACCTTTCGCTGCACTCGGAATACAGAGTTGCCCTGTTTGGAGTCAAGGATGGAAAGCGGATTGCAGCCACTCAACAGAGGCAGAGGAATGGTGCTGGGTGATGGTGGATACTGGGTTTTCATGAAAGCGGGGTGCTACAGGGTGATAGCATGTTTGTGAATGGCTGGGTGTATTTCCCCTTGGGGAAAATATCTTCTCAAATACTTTCCTGTGAATTCAAATAATTTGGAGGGATGGACAGACGAGGAGGTATGAAAATGGGCACAGTGAAGATGATTTTGCCATATTTCTTTGTAACATATTTCTTTTGAGAGTTGCTGGTTGTTCCAAATAGCCATTCCCTTCACCGGAGAGTTCGAGGGGTGAAGTAACCACCAAACCACAGAAACGTGTCCTACAAAGCATTGCTGGGCTGTGACAGCCAAGCTGAGATCTTCTCCTTCTTAAAGAAGGTAAAAGGACTTCCTCCAGTCCCTTTGGGTGTCCCACACCTGTCCAGATAAACTGGCAGCTAGCAAAATAGAATTACTTTCTGGGGGTGAAAAAAAACAACTGTCAGCCGTGCACCAGGCTTTATTTGAGAGCGTTTCAATATCTACTGGCTAAGGAGCCTGCACAGAGCAGATCAAGTGTGATATCCAGCGAGGTTATTAAGTGTAAGTGCAGAAAGGATAATACAGAGAGAGGTTCAAAATTGTTCCCATAGGGAATTAGTGGGTGGCGTTCCCCACAGGAAAGAGCTATTGAGTTTATCACTAAAAGGGTGCAAATCAACCACTGCCGCCTTGCAGAAGCTGCTGTTGGCACCAACCGTAAAGTCGCTGGAAATCTCAGACTGCAAACCGAGCAGAGGCACCGGGCGGGGATGGATTTATTCTCATTTGCCCGAGTGTCCGCAGAGCTCCTCCACATAAAATCTGTTTACCTTGTACTCTGTTCCAAGACTACACTTTGTCCTTAATTAAGAAGGTAAATCATAAAACCTAGCTATGAAATCAGTATTTCATGTAACTAAGTATCATACCGGGTAAACATTTATCACTTAAGATGTTCCTGGCAGAGTGAGTCTGAAATTTTATGGCCCTAATACCTAAATCTTAATTAAAATAGCTTTGACTTTTTCCTTCAGATGTATTCTTCTCTCTGCGGGTATTCCAAGATTAAGCAGGTACTGCTGTTTTAATTGTTTGTCGGTAATTCATTTGTTTCGTTATAGACTGGATGCTGTAACAGCCTAAAGCAACAGCACAGGGAAATCTAAATGCAATTAAAAAGGAAGTAGGCAGACACTCCATTAGTTGTGTACTGCATTGGGAAAGCTCTGTAAGTTGAGGAATTGCAAGTTCTATACATGCAGCCTCCATTCAGTCAACTATAAACCTGACAAAACACAGTATTTTGCTCTCTTCTCTTCTTAGGCTTTGTTTCCATTCCCTATGGTGCCAAGAGGATGGAAAATCAGGAGAGGGAAACTGGCGGGGTTTGATTCCATTTGTGTTAGGTAAGAGTTCGATTAGGAGGAATCAAGCTGAATTTTTAAATCATTCTTTGTCATTTAATACTTTGAGTGTTTTAAAATGAGAAGTAAAGATCATTTCCATTCAATAAGCACTTCTGAATGTTTCTGAGCTTCAGCACAACCCTTTCCTGACACGAGTCTTCCTTTGAGCTCCAGCGCTTCTGCTGAGCTTTTTTTTCAAAATGAAATTGAAAACTTACCTCCGCACAATTATTCGTTAATTCAACTTCGTTCTTTATAAATGTTAATTCTGAAAGAGCCTGTCCTCCTGATCATGTCCTCTTTTATTCTGTCTAAACACTGCGGAGTCTAGAGCAGCTTCTTCCTAAGAGTCCTCCAAAGTTTTGACTCCTCAGTAAAATGTGGTCAGTCCCAGGGGAAACTCAAACTGGTAAAACACCAGTGCCCTCTCCCAGTGCCTTTGTACACTGAGGAGTGAAATGCAACTGTAAATATTTTGAGGTTTCAGGCCTTTGAGGTTGGCACACAGCATCTGACTCACCGGCGGCTGCACAGTGCCTGTGTTTGCCGTGGTGTGTCTGCGCGAGGGGAGGAAGCAGATGATACCGCTATTATGCAAAATCACTTCCACCCACCGTCCTGACTCACCAGCACGTCACCCAACAGGATTTACATCAGTTTCAAAATATATCTCTGTTACATGTTCCCATTTTGGCAGATTATTTATTTCTTTCTTCCACTCCTTCTCTGAATAATGACAACAGGGCTATGTGTTTCCCTCTCGGAAGAGTAGCAGGGCTGGCGGCTGCGCCTGGCCGGTCCAGTTCCCTTTGGCAGGGGCAATAGTCCCTTGTTTACAGATGGAGCAGAAATGCCGCGTTGCATCTTCCCTCTCCATTGAATGACTGAGCCCTTTTCCTACAAAGGAGGTTTTTCCTCTTCTTCAGCTAAGATTTTTTTGCCTCTATTAAGAGCCGGTCCATTCGTTTGTATCCTACAGGGTTGACTCATTGGTGAATTAACGTAAGGTAGCGCTGATCTCCACTTGCCGTGATGGGTCAGTCTGTCAATGATGACGACTCAAGGGCTGCTTAACTTAAGACAGACTCATTTGCCTCAGTTTAAATTTGCTACTGCTTTTAACACCTTAGTCAAACTAACTGCAGCGGGAGGTCTGTCAATTCAGAAAAGGAAAATGAAGATAATCTGCTTCAGAATAGCTAGTTATTCTCCAGTGGTAACATACTATCTCACTATTGTGGAAGCAGCATAACTGATTTTGACCTGTTAATGATACTAAATAATTAATTGCATTCTTATTTATTTGAGGAATTGTATTTAATTATAAATTTCATGGCTCTCTGCTCCGCCATACTTTGTGTCTAAATGTAACTAGATGACATTTAAATATACTTGAATATTTGGGCTTAAGTTAAATTGAGATCGGGTGGGTTTACAAATCTGAGTATCTCTGGAAACTTGGCGGCTTAGCTTTGTGCCTCATTTCTCAAACCTGCTGAACTGCAATATTCCAGCCTTTGGTTGCTGCTAAAGTAAATACACACACATTGTATGGGATGCTGTGCTGGTTCACAAACTAGGACATGATCTATAAAAGCAAGAAGGTCTATCAAGAGAAAGATCTCTCCTGCAAAGCAGCACAGCTCCTCTCGACTTCTTTGCCAGTCATCACAGACATTTTTACCAAATATTTGTGTGCAAGTAATAATTCAATATTATTGTCCTTATTTCGAGAGTTTCATCATTAGGTATTGGTTAGGTTTTCAAAACCCATTTCAATATAATTAACTTGATTTGCTAGAGTGATGAATTGTCCTGGGTTTGAAAATGATGATTTACAACTTTCTTGTTGTGGTATGGCTGAACGATGAGCTCAGTTTTCTGCTTTTTCACACACAACACCAAAATTCCAACTTAACCAGTTGCCAGGCTGGTTGGCACTAAATGTACAACCAAATGTAACAACCAAAAATATAAGATATTTTTAATAAGTGCTGCCTAAATTACTGTGATACTTCTGTCCTCCTTCAGTAGTACAAAGCAGAGGAGCTATACACTGAATAAAAATCGTTATTTTTAAACACAGTGATTTTCCTTTTGGGTTTTCTTCCTATTTACTTTTTTGGCATTTTAACCTGTCAAATCCCACCTGATCAACATGGGAAGAAGTCAGTTCACTAGGATACAGCTGATCTCAAATGGCTGAAAATTCCTGCTAACACAGAGTAGCACAAATGAGGTGAAATTTTATTTTAATTTTTAAACAGAGGATGGCACTGCAATAATTTAAGTAGAACTATAGCTCACTGAGGTGTTGATCTATTTAGCTGTTTGAGACTATGTGTTTTACCAGGAAATAAGCCGTTTCAACCCAGCTGCGGAACTTACTTATTGAATTCTGTGAGTTTTGCTCACACATAACTGTCTTGTTGGGCTTAAACACATTCACTCTCTGGTCTTCATCAAAAGAAATTTATAACCATGATTGAATAGAATACAAATGTCATACAAAAGCTTGTCAGCTTTAAAAATCACCTTCTCCTAAGAATTATCCCTATCTTCAGTTGCTACTTGGTTTTAAAAGGGTGGCAGATTGTATTACCTACGTACAAAACCAGCAGAGAGCTGCCTGGGAAGAAATTGTCCCACAATGACACAAGCTTTTCATTAGCTTCTTCCGCTTTGGGTCTCCTGATAGTCTTCTCTTTTGGTTCATGAGATGAACTCACCACACTAGAGCACTTCCCTCAAGAGGGCATCAAGGGCTGGAGATTAAGATAAAATAATTACCATCTTCTTTCTGATCTTCCTTGATGCCGGGCCAGCGAGTGAGGAGAAATGTAACAGATTTGTAGAGTCTGATCAGTCTCAGACCCCAAGGCAAGGGAGAGGGGAAATGAAGTTCTGGTGATTTCTGGCATTGAAGATCCTCATGCAAAAACATGAGGCGTTCTGCTCGAAATAAATCAATACGGCTGTGAGGGGAGGTCAGTGAAGCGACTTCTGGCCCCGCTCAAGGAACATTTTTCTTTTCCTGTCTTTCAGGGAGAGAAGAATCAGAGGTTTGTGCAAGATCGTGTACTGGTACCTCTGTGCGCAAATAGAGTGAGAAACGATCCAGGAAAGGAAGGAGGAATTCATGCGTGACCACGGTGTTAGTCACAAGTGTAAAGACTTTGCGGCCTATTTTTATACACGATGGTACAAACACTTCATGTCGGTCAGCCGTATGGCCGCCTGTAACTGCAGCCTGACTGTTATCGCTACTGCCATTGCGAATCAGAGATTGGGAGAAGTCTAATTTCAGATAAAAGCAGGAAGAGGAAAGAGAAAAATGGGAGTAAAAAAGAGAGGCCAGAGAACACGAGCTATCATCCAAGAAAATCTCTTGTCTCAGCCATAATCGTGAGGTTACTCTGAGCTCAGGGAGGGGACAGCGACTAAACAGTCATTTTAACGAAAAATCAGCCTTCTCCAGAAGTCACTCAGCGCAGGCAAAGCCCCTCTTTCATGCCCAGAACATTCCCTGAACTTTGGCTTTACCCAGTTGCAGATTCCAGAAGGAGCTGTGCTACTGACCCCGACGCTGCTGGAGGGCATTGCCTCGCTTGGCCATTAAGTCTGTCCACGACATCACTTCAGTGCACAGATTATTTATTCACAGTTTCACCCTGCTCCTGGGGGCCCTTAATGTGTGCCGCGGGTTCATTGTACTCCATACATCTCTGCGAGCAGGGCAGCCTGCGTCAGCTGGCCTCAGAGGATGGCAGACCGATGGCTAGCAGGGCATCGGTTGTACTATTTGCATTCACAGAATCGCACAGAATCACAGAATCGTAGGGTTGGAAGGGACCTCTGGAGAGCATCTAGTCCAGCCCCCTGCCTAATGGTTAAGACAAAGTCATGGGCCTGAATCTGTCGCTGTCACTGGCCACAGCTGGGTCACTGAGATGATCATAGGATCACAGAATGGTTCAGGTTGGAAGGGACCTGAAAGATCACCTAGTTCCAACCCCCCTGCCATGGGCAGGGACACCTCCCACCAGACCAGGCTGCTCAAAGCCCCATCCAGCCTGGTCTTGAACACTTCCAGGGATGGGACAGCCACAACTTCCCTGGGCAACCTGTTCCAGTGTCTCACTACCCCCACAGTAAAGAATTTCTTCCTGATATCTAATCTAAATCTCCCCTCTTTCAGTTTAAAACCCTTACCCCTCGTCCTATCACTCCACTCCCTGATAAAGAGTCACAGAATCACACAGAATCACAGAATGACAGGGGCTGGAAGGGACCTCTGGAGATCATCTAGTCCCTCCCCATCTCTCCTATAGGCCCCCTTTAAGTACTGAAAGGCTGCAACACCTCCCCGGAGCCTTCTCTTCTCCAGGCTGAACAACCCCAACTCTCTCAGCCTGGCCTCATAGCAGAGGTGCTCCAGCCCTCTATCATTTTTGCGTCCCTCTGCTGGACCCGCTCCAGCAAGTCCATGTCCTTTTTGTGCTGAGGACTCCAGAGCTGGATGCAGTACTCCAGGTGGGGTCTCACCAGAGCACAGTAGAGGGGCAGAATCACCTCCCTCGACCTGCTGGCCACACTTTTGATGCAGCCCAGGATGCGGTTGGCTTTCTGGGCTGCAAGCGCATGCATTCAACATTCAGCTGGGTTCGTACCTAACAGGATGGTAGCACCTTTGTTTCACGCTCTCTGTGCCATTCATCTTGAGGATAGGAAGAAACCCCACAAATTTAAATAGCTTCAAGAACACTTAAAAAACAACAGCAAAAAAAGAAAACTTCGTCTTGAAGCAGCCCAGCATAACACTGGAAAACAGAGACTTGCAGAGAGATCCGTGTAAGGACTGCAGCTTGACAGGAGACTGGAGACAGCACAGCATGGAAACAAAGTGCTTGGGATTCAGTTAGAGACAAAAACATAGAATCATAGAATCATGGAATCAGTGAGGTTGGAAGGGACCTTTAAGATCATCANATCTAACATCTAACATCTAACTCCATCCGTGGACCATTATCCACAGTGGGGTTCTAGGAAGAGCTGGAGAGCAATTCATCTGCCCAGCCAGAAAGGCTTTGAGTCAGGTGGATAAGCAAAGAACCTAGTGCTGTGTGATCCAGAGAGGATCCAGAAGGCTGGAACAAGATGATCTTTAAGGTCCCTTACAACTCAAACCATTCTATGATTCTACGATAGAGACCTCCTGCCTTATCTGCCCGTTCTGCCAGGGTATCTCAGCTGCCTTATGGTGTGTGCAATGGCACCAGACACCTCTGTCTGCACTTGGGTTGTCTATAAGTGAGAGCTCAGACACTGGGCTTACGCGTAGGCAACATGATTTTTGCTGCCGAGAGCTGAATCTCGCACCTCGTCTTGCTTGGTTAAGCTGCCTTCTGTCTGCCAACTCTGCTCCTTCCATTCTTTTGCAGGAGGCGTCCATGCTGATGGAGATTCCTTTGCCATGTTACGCAAAAAAGTTGGAAACTTAGAATTTATTTATTTCAGATATTATTATTTGCAAAGATTTACTTCAAATCAAGCTACGGCAAGGTGTTATTAATCATGTGAAAAAACCCCACAAATATTAGCACTGTAGTAGCTGACCTGCTTTTAAAGACGGTTGTGAAATTCACATTTATCTTTTTTTAACTCAAACTTCACAGTTTGGGGATTATTTTTTTATTATTATTAGGAAATAGTTCAAGAGGAAGAACATTCCCAGGTAGTTATTTTTAACATAAATTGATTTTTTATTATTGTTCAGGTTGGACTACCAAATTCCTTGGGGTGGGTTGCACGTGAGGCAGTGAGCGACACAAAGGCCTGAATGAGGGACCCGAATTGTCTCCCAGCAAAGCAGAGCAATAGGAAAATTATAAGTTTGATTCAGTATTTTGAGTGTATTCCTAGCCTGACTGAAACAAGTGGAAAGACTTGTCATTAACTGAAATGGGGATGGTATTTAACTCATTCATTTTAGCTTTTCCAGTTTTGAAGCTCTAAGGTTTGAATTGCTTGTATAGTAAAACAAGAAAAGTACTTTGATTATTACAACAGATTTTCTTGCCTAGACACAAAAGAATTATTTTCTTCCTTTCCTAAGTGATAGCTTTTCAGAAAGTCAGCTGAAGTATTTAATGGACCTAAAGCTTTTTTTAAAGAATTTAAAGCTTTTTTTAAAAAAAGAATTTAAAGTTATTTTTAGACTCTACCTAAATAATTAACTTACTTAATACATTATTTTCCATTAGAAAAAATTAGAAAATTATTAGAAACAGCTACTTTACAGTACCAACCACATCAATTATTAGAGAAATGCTGAGATTCATATACCATAATCCATTCCAGCATCAGCAATAGTTTAGTTATAAGTTTTCCTCCAGAGTTTGGTCTCACTTGAAAACACTCAGAGCAATAAGGATGAAGATTGGTTGACAGTAGACGGAGATGGTAAGATGGGTAGACGTAGTGCTGAGAGATATGGCTTAGTGATGGTTTTTGTCGGAGTTAGGTTAATGGTTGGACTAGATGATCCAAAAGGTCCCTTCCAACCTAGGCAATCCTATGATTCTATAAAATTGTCATTTATACTATGAGTAACTACTACAGCAGTCATACTGCTGAACATGATGGCAGTAACTGTCTGCGCAGCACCTAAAACCAACACCGCAGCAGGCTGCCTGTGCAGGGGCTTCAAGAGGGCTTTAGCTCTGTTGTCTCAGAAACATGATTCTGAAAGGTTTGGCTCTTCTTTCATTCATATGAAAAAATAAGGCATCATTTATATTGCCTCTGGACCACCTCACATCTCCAGAGAAGGTATTGCTGATGTATCCACTTTGCAAAGAGTCAACCAGACCTTTTTCTACCAAGGCTGAGGAAAGCGGCTTGTTCTAAGATGCAACATTTCCACAAGCTGAGAAGTCCAGGTCAAGACCGGAGTGAAAATTAGATCAAAAGCACCTTCACCTGGTAATAGAAACGCTCATGCTCATAGATATGCATTTCCCATCACTTTTTAAAATTCTTATGAAAAGTTTGTAACTACAAGGGAATCACACATCTGTAGAAACTAACCATTTTGGACAGCTTAAGAGAATTTATGTTACACTATTTTAGTATTTGGGAAGAAACTTCTGATTTCTATTTCATTCTGCTGAAATGAAATTGTGTTACATTATATTCTTCAGAGTTGTGTACTCCAGTTATAAATGTGACCGATTTACTATTTAGCACAAAAGTGGTCATCGTTATTAATTTTGGATTTTGTTGCCACCAGCAATTAAAATCTGATTTTTTACAGTTTATCTGTAAGTACAGCTACATGGATCAGCCTTATGAAATTCTGCTAAAATAATGTTTTTTCTGGCAGGAGCACTAATCATTTTCACATGTGGAAATAAATTCAGCAAGTGTTACAATGGCACGTTAAGGCAGACCCCGACACTTCACAGCAGCGTAGCCAACACAGCACAGTTTGTGCGCAGATGAGAGCAGCAGCAGAGTAACTGCATCCTCCTGGTTCAAAACTCATTCATTTTTAATGGAAAATTATCTACTGGGGGGTAAAAAGAAGACAAAAACATTTGTTAGTTTGGAGCAAATGGTAGTAATGAGTACCTATAGGGTGAGGATCTGCATTACGGACTTTTCTCTTCTTGCAAAGATTACTCGTCATGGTCTGAAAAAAGTAAATTTAAATTTAGGCCTTACAATGTGTCTAAATGTGCTGAGCCCTTCTAAGCAGTGTCAATGCCCAGTATATAACTGATGGGCTGACAAAGCCTGTGGTGCCGTATGGATACCACCACCTCTCCCACAACAGTCCCACCGGCAGCACAGACCCGTCACTGTGCGAGGAACCTGTCTTTGCTCGCCTCCGCTGCCTGCTTCCTATTGCTCTCATCCAAGCTCACGATGCTCGTTTTCATGTTCTTTTCCGACATCTATTTACTGAACCTTAACCTTGAACTGAGCTCTAAAGACACCAATATAGGTAATTCTGATCCACAGTTTTGCAAGGGGCAATGGGGATTTTGGGGACAGTTTGGCTTGAGTAGCTGGTCAAAACTTTGTTTTTTCACCTTGCTTTTTCAAACATTTTCTGTACTATTGGTAACTGAAAAATCCATATGCAATTTAATTTTTCCAGACTCTTAATCAATGGAGCATAATGAGTAGATTGATCAAATAATCAGTCAGCGTGCACTTTGTCTTACGATGCTTTGGAGCATTGACGATTGCTGCAGGCCTCAATTCGCGTGCTCCGGTTCCTGGTCCAGCTTGGATAACCCCTTACGAGCAGATTAAAAGTCTCTTATAGCAGCCCAGTCAACAAGAACATTATGAAATATAACCAATTCTGAAAGAGTATTGTCCAAGAAATAGTTTTACTAATGTCTGTGAAGTTTCATGTGTGTGAATTTGCAAGTTAGCTTGTTGTTTAGCTATGGGAAATAAAGACGAGAATGCATGTGAATTTAGGGCAACCAAGCAGGGGCTGCAGATGCTAAATACTTCTGAGAAAACTAAGCTGCTGAGAAGAGAGGAATAATATTGCTTAGCAACATGAAAACATTCAAAACTGCAGCCTCTAATAGAGTGGCAGTTTATAAATCCAAGAGAAGAAAGAGAAAGGAGCAGTGGAAGAGCGTAAAAGTGAGAGCAAGGGGAAGACGGGGAAGTTGGAGTAGTAGAAGGACAAAGAACTAAGAGATTCAGTAAGGAGTACGCAATGACCCGGGGCAGAGCGACGCGACCAAAGTGATGTGACAGAGCCGAACAAGACTGGGGAGCAAGCAGGGATGAGCCATTGCCCTTGGCTCTGGCGTGGAAAGCTGGTCCTTAGTCAGTGAGATTGTTCCAAGTATCACAGATCAACGTTTGTTTACAGTTGTTTTCTCCATCATGTTTATAGGTGAAGTTAAGTTGAAAACACCGGTGTTTTTTTTTCCCAGGCTGGACCGGTTGGTAGATCTGCCTTGGACTGACACTGACACGAGGTAGAGAACAGCAAAACAGGCATATACGAGAATAAATTAATGGTGTAATGATGTCCAAAGTGCCTCTGTCCCCAGAGACCACGAATTTCTCCTGAAAAGTCTGGAAAGAAAAGGCAAGCCTCTGCCAGGCTCTATTAGAAGTTACCAAAATGCTACATTTTGAATATGTAACTTAAAATCTAAGGTTTGTTGTGGAAGGAAAATTTGATAGCTCAGGAACTACAGGAATATTTTCACATATCCAAAAAATGCAGAAATCTATTCAAAAAAAGAGAAAAATATTAAAGAGCCCGCAACAAAGTTTTACAGCCTTCAGCTACANGGGAAGCAGAGCGTAATAATTATGGACAACATTAAAAATGTCCTTGATACTATGAGACCATGAGTTGAAATCATTAAAAGAACAAAAACTTTAGTTCAAACACAAATCATTCAGCAAAGGCTTAGTGAGAGTTTACCCTGGCAGGTTTTTGAAAATAGTTCGAGATCGCTCTCTAGAGGTGAAAAATAAAGATTTCATTTCTTAAGACTATTCAATCAAAACAGCTGGTTAGAGAGCACACACACGCAGATGTATTGTAAGACAGGAGAGGTTCTTAATGATCCTTGTCGTGGTTTAACCCTGGCTGGCAGCTACGCTCCACGCAGCCCCTCGCTCGCTACCCCCAGCTGGGATGAGGGAGAGAATTGGAAGAGTAAAAGTGAGAAAACTCATGGGGTGAGACAAAGACAGTTTAATAGGTAGAGCAAAAGCTGCATGTGCAAGCAAAGCAAAACAAGGAATTCATTCACTGCTTCCCATGGACTGGCAGGGGTTCAGCCATCCCCAGGAAAGCAGGGCTCCATCACGCGTAATGGTTACTTGGGAAGAGAAATGCCATCACTCTGGATGTCTCCCCGCCTCCTTCTTCTTCCCCCAGCTTTATATACTGAGCACGATGGTATATGGTATGGAATATCCCTTTGGTCAGCTGGGGTCAGCTGTCCCAGCTGTGTCCCCTCCCAACTTGAGCCCTCCCAGCCTGCTCGCTGGTGGAGCAGAAAAGGCCTTGATGGTGTGGAAGCACTGCTCAGCAATAACGAAAGCATCCCTGCAGTATCGACACTGCTTTCAGCACAAAGCCAAAACATAGCCCCATAATAGCTGCTATGAAGAAAATCAACTCTATCCCAGCCAAACCCAGCACAACCTACACAGGACAAAAGCTAAAACCACCACATTTTTTAGAAGAGCAATACTGGGGCAAATAAACAGCAAACAGCCCTATGACACTGTGCATGGTCATGCTTCTTTTTGTAACTCCTGAACATAAAAGTGCAGGTGTCTATTCAAAGCTGGCTTTCCAGCACCTACTTTTGCTTCCCCTGTAGTTTACTCATTGGCTCTGCCCAGTGGAGGGCTCTCTAAAAGTGTCCGCACAGCTGCAGCTTCTGAGGTCCCACCAGCACCACCATCTAGCCCCAAAGCCTCAGGGAAATACAACATCGCAATAATCTCCTTATGGGCTCAAAGGAATCTCAGGAAAATCACATTCAATTCAATGAAGTTGCAAGAATTCAAATATTACTCTTGTATCTCCCCTGACCCTACAAAATGTGAACTTCTTGGCGACACACAAAACCCAGACCTTTGCAAGACAAAGTACTCATGATTTACTCTATCCCCAACTCTTGCAAGTTAATGCCATAGTACAGAAAGTGACAGAGTTCGTTTGTTTATACTGAAGCAACATTAAAAGATCCCCATAAAGTGAAGGGTGATACCATTTGCCATGACTCACTCACATATTGTGCTCTTACAGATATTTAAGTCAGTATAAGATAAACTATGCGCTCTCTGCCTGGAGACAAATACTAAGCTGTTGGCAAATGTTAGTCTTTCACTCTAAGAATCCAGTCCCAGTTGGGCAGAAGACAAACACTGTATTTGTTGACATGAGTGGTGGAGCAGAATTCAATTTTCCGTTCTGCAGTGGGAATTCTGCAAAAAACCCCAAACTCATGACCAAAGGTATTTGGGAAGACTTTACCTGCTGAACACTTCTGCTCAGAAATCAGCCACTGCATGACATGTCTTTCTGTATCTAATGGTTCAGCAGAACGTAGATGCATTTATCTTCTAGAAAGCTTTCAAAGCAATTAATATCATTATGAAAAATAAACTAATACAGAGGTTTAAAAGCTGAGTGTTTCAAAATGCTGTTATATTATTACAAAAAAAAAAAAAAGAAACAAAGCACAGACTGTCTGCTGGTCACCGTGGATGCCATGTTTAACAGCTACATTCCTTAAAACAAAAGCAACCCCAGATGCAAGTGCTTGAATACTGCAGGAGCACTCGCCTCCCTCCACCCAAGAAAGTAAGAAATCTCAGGATCATCGTATCAGTGTTTATGAATAACTGATGGAAGGGCACAAAGAGCCTGACTCTTCTCAGTGGTGGCCAATGGGCACAGAGTGAGGCACAACATGTTCTGTCTGGACACAAGAAAGCAGTTTTACTGCACGGGTGTTTAAGCACCAGGGAAGGTTGCCCAGGGAGGTTGTGGAGTCTCCAGTCTTGGAGGTTTTCAGCTCCTTACTGGACACAGGCCTGAGCACTGTGTTCTAGCTGACCTTGTTTCAGCAGAGCAGGGGTGGACTAGGTGATCTTCAGCGGTGCCTGCCGACCTCTACTACTGTCATTCTGTGATGTGGTCACACCAGTGCTGAGTTGAAGGGACTAATCACCCTCCTCAACCCGTTGGCAATGCTCTTCCTAAGGCATGCTGTTGGCCTTCTCCACTGCAAGGGCACATTGCCGCCTCAAGCTCAACTTCTTTTCCAGAAGGACCCTCAGGTCCTTTTACTGCAAAACTGTTTCCCAGCCAGTTGGCCGCTAGCCTGTCCTGGCACGTGGGGTTATTCTTCCCCAGATGAGGGACTTCGTGTTTCCCTCTGTTGAACTTCATGAGGTTCCTGTCTTCTGCCCATTTCCCTAGTCTATGAAGGGGCCCCTGAATGGGGACTATCCGATATATGAGCCACTCCTCCCAGTTTTGTATCACCAGCAAATTTGGTGATGGTTCACTCTGTCCCATCATCCAGGTATTAATAAAAATGCTAAATGATATGGGCCTTCCGTAGTGACCCCTGGGATACACCACTAGTAACCGGTCTCTGGGTGGACTCCATGCCCCTGACTACAAGACTTTGAGCCCCTCAGTTCACCCGGTTTTCAGTCCACCTGGTTTTCCATGTACCACGTCTGTACTTCATCTGTTTGACAATGAGAATGATACAGGAGACAGTGTCTTGCTGAGTCAAGATGAACAACATCCACTGTTCTCCTCATCCACTGAGTGAGCCATCTCATTGTAGAAGGCTATCAGGTGGGTAAGGCACAAATTCACGCTGACTACCCTTAATCACCTTCCGGGTCCTTAATACAGCTTGCTCCTTCACCTTGCAGGGGATCAAGGTGAGGCTGACCAGACAGTAGCTCCCCAGATCCTATTCCTGCTCTTCAAGACAGAGCAATGTTTGTTTTATTTCCCACAAGTTCGTTTGCACTTCATTTTCCTTAAGTTCACTGAATCTCTCCCGCTCTGTCCTCAGTTACAGTGACACTCCTCCACACCCCCTCCTGCTCATTGATGAGTTACTGGCTCTTTCTGCATCTGCTTAACTGCCCCTTCCACAAACTCCTTGCTACCACATTTCCTCTTCTTCTGCCCAGTCCTGCTGATCCTGGAACTCACTGCAGGTATTGCTTTCTCACACAACTTCATTTTATTTGTCGCTTTTCAAATTGTATCCATCAGCATTTCGAGATCCATGTTAAATTGACTAAAATATTAGTACATGGCTATTTTAGATGCTTCTGCTGTGCAGCAGCTGTCTCCCCTTTTCAGATTTTGACTACGGACGTGTAAATTTTGACAATCCAGTTATGCCTGCTTTTCCTACTAGGACATAAATCATCTGTTGTTACTTATTATAATAAAAATAAAATTCCCATACTCCTTACATTCCAGAGTAGACTATGTTCTTCATTTCTTCCACAAATTGCTTTCTATCTTAATTCATCTGGCATGCCTCTCAGAAACAGAGCGACAGTTTTCCATTTCTCCACAGTTCAAACCCTGTTCCATTTGCCAGAAATCTTTTAAGAACCATGGAAATATAACAAACTGTAAAAAGAGGTTTTGGTTCAAGCCTTTCCCTACAAATCACATCTAGCAAGCTAATTCCCACTCTCTGTATCCGAAGTATCTCTTTTCAGCACTGGGAAAGCCCGATGGTATCAGCCACCAGTTATTCCATGGCTGGTCACTAACATTTAATACTCTGTGATCTTCCCTTCCTTACAAACAGCAATTCTGAGTCTGTTCAGGCACAGATAACTCCAGTCCAGACACATCACTGACAGGGAATGCACTGCAGGTATTGTCCCACAGCCCATGGAGAGGCCCATGCCAGAGCACTTATCCACACTGTAGCCTCTGGAGGACCCACATCAGACCAGGTGGACATGCTGTGAAAAAAATGTGTCCCACACAGGACCCACCCGAGACTAGATTTATCCTGAAGGACTACAGCCTGTGGAAGGAGCCATGCTGGAGCAGAGGAAAAGCACGAGGAGGCAGGTGAAGCAGAGAGGAGCTGCTATGAACTGACTGTAACCCCCCCATTCCCCATCCCTCTGTGCCGCTGAGCGGAACGAAGGAGCCAGCCAAGGTCAACCCACCATGGCTTCTAATGAGAATTTCCCGTGTTCAAACTTGTGTCCTCTGCCTCTCATCTTACTACCGCGTACCTCTGAGAAGTGCTCAACCACATGAGAAGGCTCCATCTTCTCTGTATCCTCTACTCAGGCAGTTGTAAGCATCAGTAACGCCTGTCTTTTGCTTTCTCTCTGTCACTTCCCCAGTATGAAGAGCCACAATTCTCCCAGTGTGTCATGGTGTCACATGCTCCAGCTCCCTGACAAGCTTGGGTAGCCTCCACTGGACTGCCTCCATTGTGGTCCTCCATTTCCTGAACTGCAGAGCCCAGACATGACCTCACAAGCACCGGGGAAGGACAGCTACCCTCTTATCAACAGCGCCCCAGGAGATGGTTGGCCTCTGCCATAAGTGCAACTTGTTTTCCATAAGCACTCCCAGGTCCTCTTCTGGAGTTCCTTCCCGGCTTGTCAGCCCCCAGCCTGTACTGCTGCATAAGGGTTATTCCGCCCCAGCCGCTGGACTTGGCAGTTGTCTTTGCTGAAGTTGGTGCAGTGCCTGTCATCCTGCTCCAGCACATCGCACATGCCTCTGAGCGGCAAACCTGCCCTTCAGCACATCGACTGCTCCCCTCACCTCCGTGGGGTCATTCTGTTGTCCAGCTGCCTCTTACTTCCATTTGTTTGAGAAGTATCTAGCACTGATCTATCGGGCACTAGGTGCCTTGAACAGGGCAAGGTTCACAGCAAAGCAGTTTGTACAGGACCTACCGGAATCCTAAGCCTTTACACCGCACTCATTTGTAGGAAGGCTTTGAAAACTAAAATCAAAAGAGAACTAAGATGGAGAACAGAGACAACAGTTTAGCCTGACTCCTCCTGTGATCAGAATTAAATGCTTCTAGTGGACCAAAAAACCACCTCTTTACCCCTAAATAGTTTAACTCAGTTACAGTGGGCTCAGAGTCAAGATGACTAGACTATCTCTGTACGTAGAAATAATGAAAGCCAGGGGAAGGGGCAGAGCTGGGTGATAAAGGGGAAAATCCCTTCCACTTGCTCACACACTTTAACAACCTGGTCAACACAGTAAGTCGCTGTTATCTTCTGTAAGGAAGTGGGAGAGAGCACAGGATCATGAGCACAACTGAACACTCGATCTCACTCTTTCTCCTTCTTACCTATAAAAAATAGTAAGAAAAGCAAATATAGTTTTACAAAATAAATGTTATTTTTGTAGACTTCAACCCTCATTTCATTATCAGTACCTAGATGCAACTCTTCCACTCAAAAGCTAGCCTTCTCTTTTAATAATTAAAGATCTCAATGTTGGCTTCTCAAAGATAGCAAATTCCTCACAAGTGCTGCTGGGTCACAACTAGAGATTTTATAGCTGAAGGCTCTGTAATGCTTAGATTCACAGCACTGGTATTTTCAGTTAGGGACCAAATTACAATCTAGTGGCTACAGTACTTCAAATACTAATTGTGACAAATCGGTGCTCCTCCAGCCTCAGTCTTAACTGAAGTCAGTTTTAAAAGGTACTCTAGTTTTTACTGCGTATTTAGCAACTAGAATAAGTAGAATACTTGTAATAGCTGTGATAACTGCTACTGAAATAGACAACCCCTCTCAACACACATTTAAGGAAGCTGTCATATTCCCTGTACGATAGAAAGGATACTGACAAAAAAAAAAAACCCAACAGTATTTGAAGCCATAAAGTAGTCCCAAGCATCAATTGATTGAAAAGAACAAAGAATTATCCAAAAATCCCAGATCAGCCTAGCTTGTTAGCACCCCACGTTACGCCCATCTTCCCAATAATTGTCTCATATTTTCTTTAGAGTCATGAATATACAAATATGAGAAACATTCATACATAGACTTGATGGCCAAACAACATACTTGAGCATTTCTGCACAACGCAAAAGAAATACCTGCATCTCTTAGAAGCATTTGTGCTGAAGTGAATTGCATTCATGTACCACTGCATGCAGGATGCAGCACTGGTTTTAATACATAATACATAGCTGCGTCTAAACTGAAGCAATCTACAGTTACATGTGATACAAGAAAGTTAACACATTTGCACAGGCATGTTTATTTTTTCCTGTGTTTACAGTGCTTCAATTGTAATTTTAAACCATTCAGAAAGCACAATTCCATACCAATTTTACATACTTTACATCACAGTTCAACAACATTAACACAATTGTATCTAGTAAATCAAATGAACAAAATGGCCATGAACATTTACACTATTCTTCTGTAAACAAGTTTGGGGCTTTTTTTATAAACAATGGTAAATGGAATTAACACAGACCACCATATGAAAGAGGAATGAGCTTTTCCTTAAATAAATCACTCTGTTTATAAATACTTCAATTCTCTCAATATACATTTACAGACATAGTTGATTAAAAGCAGATTAGCTACACTGTTCTTTAAAAAGAAAATGTCTAGAGATGGACCACTGTGTGTTAAATTCACCTAACATAAGAAGCAAGCATATGATTAGTAGAGTGTTAATAGTATCACTGTACTTCATCCTCACTTCTGTTTGTTTACATCAACACTGAGAAGATTGTCATGTTAGGGAACTTTTACTTGAATTCCAGCAAATTACAATCGATCTTGTAGTACACATATGGGTAGTACTCCTGCTGACTGAGGTTTAAGCCTGGAATATCCACAGTTGCCTGCAAAGAAAGTTTTGAAACCAGTTATACTCTTACAATTCACACTCCTATTCAGAAGCAGAGGAAGCGATCACGTTTTAGAAGCGAACAGGCCAGGCAAGACCTCAAGCTTAAATTTTCATGTTCAAGTAACTGTTTAAGCAATGAAGTTAGAACTTTGAAAACCGAATAACAGTATTTTTCAAAATGAAATACAAATGCTTTTACAAAAATCTAAGAAGCTTTGTATCAATAATTCACATCTGTTGCTATAGTAAACATACCGCCACTAAATGTAAGGAGAAGTACTGCAATTATGTTTTACTACTTCTAAACACAGGCAGTTCATCAAAAGAATAATCATTCAGGGTGCTGAATGATCCAGGAAGTTACATGAAGTTCAGCATCTTCAATTTTCACATTAATTATCTCACACCTCATTTCCCCAAAAAGGCCTGGAAATACTTTGAAAAAACAAGGTAGATTAAAAATAATATTTTAAAATTCAGCCAAACTCATTGTGTGGTTTAGCTTTAGTTAATCTTTAACTATGAAAAGCACTGCTTTTCAATACAAATCAGTAGAATAAGTCTCCTAGCAAATCAGTTTTAAACATGAAAATGAGACCTCAACAGATGGAAAGGATGACGCCACCTTGACATCAATTCAGTCTCCTTCAACAGAGAACAACTATGTTAACTTAAAAACAAAGACAGCAATGCAACCAAAAAAAAAGTTGTTTCAGTATTAAGGCCATTGTTACTGCAGACTGTGGACAATTTATGTATTCCTTCTGGGCTCAAAAAACATACAAAACATGTTTAAATTCCTTAAGCCTAGTTCCAGATCAAAGTTGACTTTGTTTGAGGATATGAATACGGATGCAGTCTGTAAGATACCTTTCCATCAGCAGTAGGAAAGAATGCAGTAAGAAGTTACATGAAACTTTTGTACCAGGCAGCTCATCAGATGCATTAGTTGCAACTCAGAATGCCATCTGCTCTGCAAAACTGTAAAATAGAAGTGGCATTTTTATATGGAGACATCATTTTCCATACTGTGAGAGAGTCATGGAGAATGTGGACAGGTGCAGCTTTTTGATAAAGCCTTTAAAGACTCTTTTTCTGCCTAAACAGACTAAGCCTAATATTGAAGGGAAGTAGCAGTTACAAAAATACTTACATCAATGATAGCTGCTGCACTGCTGTCAAGGTGTTTGTATAAGTCATACAAAACCTCACGCAGTTTCTTCATTGTTTTCTTATTAGGCTGAAGCAGCATTGCCTGGAAGTTAACTGGCAAACCATACCTGAGGAAGTCAAGCAGGAAACTATGAAAATGCTGAAATAAGCCTTATCTTTCAAAGTAGAACTTTATTTTATTTTATTTTGAGAAAGAATTCTATTGCTGAAGAGGAAATTCTGCTCATTTTCATTTTTGCAAGACCATTGTGTTTCTACAATTCATAAAGCATCAATAAAGTAGAACTTGTTTCTTCAAGTTTAAAATAACAAAACAGAAGTCTAAATGCTTTTAAAATCATTTACTTAGCACAATTCTCAAAGTTACTTGAAGTCTTGGACTAGGTTTTGAACATTCCAACTGGTTTACTTGCAAGACTTTGCTTATGCCACTAGGTGGAGAATGTAGACTCTACCCAATCCTCCTTTCTAGATGTGTGGAAATATTTGCCAATACTCAAATCAAGTTCAACTTGCTTTCTTACTCCAGTTTGTCTTCAAAATAAGCCCGTAGTAGCTATGAAATAGACTAGAATGCAAGTGAATGATTTTTTTTTTCCCTTTTCTCTTCTTGTTTTCTCCTTTATGATAACTTGTCAAACAGGCTAAAAAAAAAAAACCTTTCCATTTTCTGACTAAGGCAGAAAGCCTTTCAACACTGAAAAATAAAAAATCCAGGTCCTTCCTTCTGCAGAACAACTACAGCTGTTCTTGACTCAACTTGGTCACTATACTTCTGGATAGGTATGAAGAAAAAAGCAGAGAAATTTTATAGTTAGAATATTGAACAGTTTAATACTGAAAGCTTTAGACTACAAAACTCTTAGAAGTGCATCTTTCAAAGGAAAAGCATACATTTCAAGATATCAAGCTATATTACTCAAAGCCTGAATATTTTTTATTTTGAACTATTAACATTTCCCACTTAAATAGACTATACAGTAAGCTCTTTTTACAAGCAGCTCAAAGCAAGCTAAGAGTCAGCAGAAATGCCCTGCTGCAATTTACAGAGTACCTGTAATTCCTAAAGCACTGGTGGAAAGACTATTCAAGAGGCAAGATACACAATTATCTACCTCAAATATTCCACAACTGGCAACAAGAGCTATTGTCATCAGCCATTCTTGTTTCCTCCTTCCCAGAAGAGTGGCACTCATACACCTCTGTTTGGTAAACCCAAGCTAGATGTAAATTCTTACACAGTCTAGGAAGAAAAGCACTGTCCAGGTCTGCCACATTACCTTAAAACAGATTCAACAAAAACTCGTAGTGCTTTCACATGAATCCACGCAATGAAAGCTTCGCTGAAATTAACTTTCAGCCACCGAACCAGGGGCCCCTGTGAAAGAGATGAGGAAACAAATTATGTTATTCAAACTTCAGAAAAAGATTCAGCTCATTAAGCATGTTTGAGGAGATACTCAATATCTGCACCATCATAATAAAGTCAACTTAAAGGCAGAGTTCACTATGGACATAATGACTCACGGGTGTTTTGATACTAAGTAAAGAGAAATTTAATGAGACTTCTGTTATCTCTTCAGCACACATCTCAGCTGCCATGGGCTAACTATATGAAGGACCATTTCAGTACTATCTGATTATTTAATTCAAATACTTGCCCATTTTCAAACCTCACACATTATCAGTTGCAATATCAGCACTTGGTTCAACACAGTGAGGAGCATTGGTGCTACCGGAAACTCAGTTATCCCCGAGCAGATTAGCTGGGTGGCAGGCTGACTACATCACGGCATTCTTGCAATGCTTTCTCAGAATCACAAGTTCATGAAATTGCTATGCAGCAATAACAAGTCTTAGATGTCTCATGTTTCTATGATGACTACTATATACAGACTTACAAACTGCTTCTTCTTGTCAGTTGACAGTCTATTCATTTCTTCTTTATCTGCTTTCATCTCTTCTTCATTATACTGGAAGTCACGGACCATAAATCTGCATTTGAAAGTGAAAAAAATCAAAAGTAGTTATCTAGAGATCCTTCAAAGCATGACAGACAGAACGCACAACATGAGCCTTACTTATATTCTCTGGCTTTATGCTTGAAGTCATCCACTGCCTTCCTGAACAAGGTGACGTTACAAAGGTAACTGTCTTGATCCTCAAAGAGTACGCTACACAGAGAAAAAGAAAGTGTCAGAATTAATAAGGTTCAAGTCATCACACATCTGATAAACAGTAGCTTAAGTTGTACTTTATTGCTACTAGGCAAGAACATAAATGCAGATAATCACATGGGATTGTTTCCCAAATTAAAGTCCTTATACAGGAAGTAACTGAAACTTTAGCAACTGCTATTTTTACTCCCTTCTGTAAAGTATGACAGTTTCCATTTCTGGAGACTTCATGACTCAGAAACACTTAATACATGTCTGGATATTTGTTAAAGTTAAAATTATTTTACAGAACAAGGAACTAAAGCTGGTCTAATACTGAAAAATTTGGACTACAGAATTCTCAGAAATGTGTTTTATAGAAAAAGGAAATGGATTTAAAATAGAAAAGGATACAAATTAAAAAAACATAGGTTGATAAGAAAAAATGTTTTTTAGGCTGTAAAGATAACCTCTAGATTTACTATTCAAGACAACACTGCTTATTTCGAGACTTCACCTTAGGAAAAAAAGCTTGCAGAGATTTATACTGCTCCTTAGTGTCATACTGTCTTCAGTATGAGCATCATCCAACAGTTTAACAGGTCATCTCTTCTTGAGCTATCCCTAGATCATGGTTTCCCAGTAAGTAAATAAGAATCATTGGCACATCTCTCACTTGGCTTAAGTTGATCCAACTCAAATGAGAAATTAGGCAGAGCAAGTTCAGATTTTGTAACTGGCACAAAGCTGGTGATATCAGATCTGCCTGATCAGACCTCACCCTGTCAGTTAAAATTAGCAAGATAGCAACGCTTTGTGCTACCTGCTGACTTTATTTTCATTGTGGTTACAAAATTGCTAAAGTGGCTTAACAGTATTATCAAATCCTGGCCTCAGTCTTCCCCACCACAGACGTCAACCACCAGCTTGTTACCAAGGACCTTTGTTAGCCCATAAAAGACTTCATTGCACGGAAGAAAATCATCTACACTTACAGTTCTTCAATCTTTAGCAGGTTTCAAAGGGCATATACAACTTATTTCAAGACTTCTGAACACAGGCATAAAGCTTACAGGTCAGCTAGCGTTTGTTGCTAAGCCCCACCATGCACTAGCCTGAATCTGAATGTACTTGTCCTGAACTAGACCAACTTTTCAATCCTTTTACTCATCACATGTAGATTAGTTTGATAACTTTGTTAGAGTTAGAGATTCTTTGATTTTTTCCTCATCTACAACATAATCAAGCTTGACCAGATAAAGCTATAAACCTAGACATTTTGACAAGTTTTTATCAATCTTGAACATTCAAAAATCACGACAATTAAGGAACACTTATAGCACATGCAAATATGAGCTTTAGTATTTAAGAACTTACTTGCTGGAACGCGGTACAACCATCTCTGCTAGTGTTTCATATTGCTTAACCCAGTCATTATAATTTAACCTAGAGAATACACAGGTTATAGTTAGACTTTTAGCACTGTAGTAAGAAATCTTAGATTAATGAATCATGTTTTTCCAAAAAGAGTTAAAAACATTTAATCATCAAATCTTCCAACCCAGGTATAGGTTGTCAGAAATACAAGACATCAGGGACAGTCCTCCTCATGCTTTTTTAAAGATTATTGCTAAATAAACTATAATTATAGCAAAAGTAACATTGTTATCTTTAGTGTTTGTGTTAAGTTTACAAGTGTAAAATTTCTGAAATCAAGGAACTATGAAATTAAATTAATCATCATTAAGGGGATCAAGTATCAAGGTTTATCAGAAACTCCTTATGTAGCTCTGCTTTGCTGAGTTACTAATAGGAATATTTTTTCCACAATTACAAATGGGTTTCCCAGAGTCCTGCACTTGCCTGAAGGACCACTGAGAATTTTGGAAGCCCTGGCTTTCTGTAGGTGGTAGCGAAGAGGTTCCACCCTTTCAACATCAGAAACAAGTCGAAGGTAAAAGAAAAACAACTGCAGATATACTAACCGCCTCTTTTCTGCTAAAGCCACTGCAAAATTGTTTTGCCTTCACCAGGGTTTTACATGTGACAGAGGCTACTGCTTCACGTGATAAACAGCCTACTGGCTATCTTTACAAGTTAGAAGCTCTCTTTGTTCCCAGTTCCAGAAAGACAGTCTAGTGTAATTTTCTCATTTTACAAGAGTCTTAAGGACATCTGTATCACCGCTTCCCTTGGCCAGGGGAAAAAGTGGGGGTTTTGTTGTTTAAACATTTCAGACAGGAACAACCTGCTCCCTTTGACATGACATAAGCAGAGTTCCATTGGCAGAGACTTAGATAAGTTAAAAAGCAGTGTCCTGATAATCTGAAAAAGTGCAGAGCAAAGAAGTCAAGAATTCACTTCATTCACTAAGTGGTGAAATCCAGGTCCTGAAATAGTCCTAACCCGGATGATTCAATCATTAAGCCTTCTAATGTAAAGCAAGTCATGTTTTTACTCAGTACTTACTATTTTCATAAGGACACCTTCTGCAATGTGACCAGCCATAGCTATTATTAGGTAAGAGACTTAAGTGTAATCTCCAGTTAAAGAAATCGATAAGCAGTCAGCATTCCTTACAATGAGTTCTCGTGAGCAATGGAATACAGGTACACAGGCTCATTCGCCTCTACTAAGCATCAGAAAGTTTGTGTTAGTTCATCCAGTAAAAACCCCAAAAAATTCTTATGTCCTTTCTTACAGTATTATAGGGTTGTGGGATCTATTACTTGATTTAAATTTCTTATTTTATTCTGCTCTTAGGTCAAACAATAAACTTACTTCGGTACAATCACTAATAACGTGACCAAATATTCTGAATCAAGTACAAAGTCCTCTTTCTTCACAATATCAGCGAGACTTCTGGTTAGCAAGCTTCCCCTGCAGAGAAAAAACAAACCCACGACAGTCAGAATAAATGCATGTTTAACAACTAGTTAGTCTGAACAGTGCTTGACAGTATAACATTTTCAATAATATATTTTACCTAAGTATTTGTTATTAGTAGAGCAAACAAAATGTCCTTATACGCATTTTATATCAGTCTAAAGTCACTGAAAGTTTTTATCGGCAGGTCCACTGCTGTGCGTCATTTCCATATTCCAAACACCTCACACACTTAAGAAGCCAAGTTCTCTTTTTAAAAGTGATTTAAAACCACAAGAACCATTAAAACCATTAATTGTGAGGTCTGGTATATGAAGCCTCAGAGTTATAACTGAGCTAGTACAGACCTACATATAGAATCTCAATAAAAATTTAAAGCAGCATGTTGCCTCATATTCACAACAGACTAAGAACAAACACAGATTTCATGGGGCTTAGCTGACAAATTACCATGGCTTAAGATGGAATTTAAGGCTCATAAAATTGTAATCGTTAGTATGACCCATGGGTTCTGAATACGCCAGCAGGCTTGTACCATTAACTGTAATGATGGCGTTGGGTCAAAATAATCAACCACATTCGCAGAGAAGAACTACTGTACCTCAACTATATTTCAGATAATGATCACATGTACACGACAAGACAGTACATAGTCCTTGTTTAATTCAGCATCCTGGATGATGATAACTGGAACAAGCTGCCCTGGGAGGTGGTGGAGTCTCCGTCTCTGGAGACATTCAAAACCCGCCTGGACGCGTTCCTGTGTAACCTGCTCTAAGGTGGCCCTGCTCTGGCAGGGGGGTTGGACTAGATGATCTACTAAGGTCCCTTCCAACCCTATGATTCTATGATTCTATGAATTTATTACCTGCATGTACGCAACAGCTGTCTCTCTGCTGGTTAATTTTGAGGGGAGAAAACCAGAAATATTGATACGCTTAAAGTGGACTGAACGGAAAGACTTCCTTGTTTACACAGAAACCTAAGTAGCAGCGTTACACACCACTTAAACAGCAAGCTTCTCTCAAAAGCTCCAGCAATTGATACTGTTCATACATGCTCTTGTGTATTTCATATTGCTTATCAATCACAAGTGAGTTAGTACCAGCAAGTTAGCTGGTAATAAACATTCTTTTAGGACAGCTACTATTCAAGATCGATAAACACCTCAAAACCACATTATGCTTAAAGCCTGTACCTCTTCACATGTTACTAAAGTTTTCATGCTTAAATAACCTTCCTGTGCTACATTAGCAAAAAACCAATGTGACTTACGCATTCTTTCTTTCCAAATTCTGAAGGTTCCCTTTCAGATTATTGTATGCCGATGCTCTTGCTTTTAGATCATTGTCAATCTGGTTAACTCCCTTAAAGATAAAAATAAAAGGAACAGTGTCTAAAGAACTAGAATAGTTTTTAAACGATTTCTTAATTTCAAAGCTTAGATCCGCCAACAAGAACTTAATAAAAAATAGTCAAGTTAAAATGTTTATTTCTCTAGTGCTTGAAAAACTTCACTCAAAACTCAGAAAATTATAAGTTAGAATTGCTCTAAAGAAAAATCAGCCAATAATAAAAGTTACACATCCTCTTCTGGTATCAACTGGACATGCTACTGCACTCAGCTGACCATTACTCCATCACCTTGAGGCTACCACCTTCCGTCCCAGCCGACAGGAGAGATCATCTGAAGTCTACCTTCCTGCTGTGATACAAGAACACTTGTGAACACTGGGTATCATTTCCCCCACCTATTACCTCACTCCTCATTATACTTTTCCCTCACTATCGTTTCAGTGACAAGAATGATGGTACAGTTTTCTGACCAGCAAATCAAGAATTAAGTAACCCAGGGCATTATTGCTTTGCATCATCTACAACTTGCAACATCTACAACAGAGGAGACTGTTGCACTGTGTTTGCCCTCTGCAATTTTCACCTTTGCTTGAGATGAACAGCCCGGGGCACTCAGAGATAGAATATCAACTAAGCACATCATCTGCCTGATCCAAATGGCTGTTACTATTTACAGTTCTAAGTATCATCAGAATTTTTTTCCCCCCTAAACAGAGCTATTTCCCATTCTGTATGTTTGCAAAGGAAAATACAATAAATTTTATCACCCTTCACAAAGTCATTTTTATGCTGCTGTTTTATATTGGTAGTGGCTTACAACTATAAAGAAAAATCCGTTTTACAGAGACTTTCTTAATTTAATAAAAATTACGTATTTTGGCATGTCTGAAGTTGCACAGGGCCAGTTCCAGGGTAGACAGATAAACAGTTTCTGACTGGAATCCAATTTATTTCAGACAATAAATATATCTATCTAATCAAGTAGAGGCAACATTCTACGTTCAATGTCACTGGCAGCCTTTAATCCTCTTCCAAACTTTCAAATCAAAGTTCCAACTATTTTACCATTTAGACTCAGACTCTCGCATTTGGCTTGCCACTGCTGCTCAAGTAAGCCATCTTTCCCAAATCCATCCTCCAGGACTAATTAGAATGATTAACAAAAATGATTAATTCCCAGCTAGGTAACTTGGCAGCAAGTGTAAGAACACAAAACAAATCAAGCAATTAGTAGGTCTTAAACATCCGATCATACTCCTATCAGTGTTTACCCTATACAGGCAAGTATTTTAAAATCAATGCACTTAGTAACAGTTGGATAACAGAAAGAACGCGGCACAGTATTGGTCTGGAATCGTACTGCTGCCTACTCCCTCCTTCTCTGCTTCCTCACCTCCTGTGGCATGTCGGCTCAAGCATATCAAAATTCCTGGGGACAAGCATCTGAACACAGTCAAGAGACTCTCCCTTTATTTGGATACAGGCCATTGACAAAACATTCAGTTTGCATACAACACTTCAGCTTGTGGATCCAGATATGACTTTATTTCCACAAAATAAATCTCTTTCAA
Source organism: Rhinoptilus africanus (assembly GCA_013400135.1). Lineage (NCBI taxonomy): Eukaryota > Metazoa > Chordata > Aves > Charadriiformes > Glareolidae > Rhinoptilus > Rhinoptilus africanus. The sequence continues at coordinate 117,332 of VXBO01007196.1, forward strand.
AACCTACGTCACTTAGTTATAGAGTGATGTTTACGGTAACACAGAACCTCACCTGCCTGTAGAAGGAAATAGTCATTAAAAGCCTGAACATTCTGGCAGTTTCATTTGGCAACACATTAACATTTTGCACCTTTACAGATACAGCAAAATATGCTGAAAATAAGACAATCTACTTTTTAAACAGACAAGCATTGAAGGTTATTTAAATTCTTTGACTTATACAACCTTTAGTAAAGCATGTGGAACATTCCAGTTGGTGTCACAAGGCATACATCTTCATGAAAACTTTTTTTATACTACAAGAAATGAAAACTTTTTATACTATAAGTAATGGCACTATATTTTTTTCCATCTAGAAGACAGCATCAGGGGAAAAACGAATCAGCAGCAATTAAACTAGTACTTTTGTGCATTTGGACTTTTTCCAAGACTGACAACCTTCCCCTCTGCCTTTCCAAGGATCAAAACTTTCCACAGCATTCTAACTATCCATTGTTCAATGACAAAAAGCAAATAAAAATGATACAAAACACTGCCTTTATGAACCAGTTCCCTTCACTTCCTGATTATCAATACTCTAATTGTTCTCTTTTGTAAAGTTAGTAGCCTTTTAAAAGATTACCGCTTAGACAAAAGCCTGTTAACTAACTGGAGTTTACTGTAAACAGGAATCAGCTTTTCTTCCTATTAAAATGTTAGAAAATGCAGAACCACAAACCCCAATGTCACAGCAGAGCTCTTGAAAAACTATTTGTGTAAAACTGCCAAATGAAGCAACATACAAGCTTCCTTTCGGTAGTAGAACTAGTGGATAACTGTAAAATGTCATTGTAAAGTGAGGCAGACTCAGGATACTGCTCAAGAAAGTATCAATCTAGCATAGTGGGCCTGTTTCTACACATGGCAAACCCCAGATATTTAAACCCCTTGAATAGTCATTAGCAATCCATGAACATCTTCCTACACCTAGACAGCTGAGCTGTTGTACTTCAGGACATACCTGGGTTGCTGAAAATGTTTAGCTTGTGCACTAAGGCTACGGAGGTTGTGTCCTTGCGTAACAGTCTCATGACTGTAATTTCAAATACAAAGAATGACTAGATTAAGTGACAGCTCTCACATGACACATCTTCAAAGTCTTCAGTATTGACACTGGGGTTCACAATACTTCTCCAAGTTAAGAGCTTAAAAAAAAAAAACCTTGATGGATAGTTTTAGTAGATTTCCTTTTACTTTAAAGGTTTCCAACACTGCTATAATTTTTCCTTAACTGACAAACTCCCCACTGCAGTTGCCATTGCTCTCATTTTGGCAGGTAACAGAATCTCCTGCTACAGTGAGAGAGGAGGATATAAAACCATGCAGGAAAAGTAGTATTTCATGATTTGACAAGCTTTTCAAGTTATTTTATCATCAACACATCCAGAGACTTCACAGATTTTAATTAATGTAGCTCTATCAATTTTCCTATATCTTCATGTTAATCACATGCCAAAGTGAAGATTTTAACTATGTTAGGGACAGAACTGCTTCAAGTCCTGTGACATTACCTCCTAGGTGTCACTTCTACAAGAATGTAAGGCAATTTCAGTCATGTTCCTTCTCTTCACTTTATGGACACACATCTGTGGCTCACAATTGAAAACATTTTTTTTAAGTATTTGAAAACAGATTTAATACATATGAAGCTCTCCTGAAGTCCCTGAAGCTCTCCTTACAGAAGGTAGGTACAGCTAAATATGCAGAGAAATGGAAACCCTCAACGGGATGATTCCAGCTGAACTCCAGCAGACCTGTTTCTCTGCACTTATTATCCAGCCTAATAATTCCGTGAGGTCCCGAAATTAGGTGGAGAAGAATGGAAGCCAGTTATTTAATTTAAAGTTCAGGTTCTGGAGTATAACTTTGCTGCAAGCAGATGATTTAACTAGCAAACTCCAGGACAACATGTAACAAATCCTTGATAATATTTCAATAAAGGGCATATCCCTTCATGTTCTTTGATGCTTTTTCCAATAAACTCAATTGCTACAAACCCAAGTTCTATACTATAGCAACAGGTAAGTTCCAAAAATGAGACTAAACACAGTTGAAGACTTTTTTTTCCCCTTTTTTAATTCAGTAACTTTCACTCCTATTCTAAAGCCAAATCAAAGGAAAGGAACTTTTTCACAAACCACTTCCTTGATAAGACTTGTAGAAACCGCTTCACCCTGTCTTGTGTTCTCTCTGTCCCTCTTTGCCCACCAAGTTCCTTTTCTCCGAACTTAAACTTCACGCCTGTACCTGCTGTAAATAGCTGAATGCTTCATTCTGATACCTTCTTCTGAAGAAACAAAGGATTATGTACTCAAGGAGTGTCAGATATTAAGATTATTATCTGTGGGATATTTTTAATGTGCAAATCTTAACTCATTAATCAGTCAGTCTTCCTCCAACAAAACTCCACACTATAGAATCATAAAGTCATTGGTTAGTACAGATATGTTTTCCAGGAATAGTTACTGAGTGAGATTTGTGGAGTAAGTTCAAGACACAGTGATAGCCCCGAAGAAAATATCCAAACGAAAGTGTGTGTTGCATACTCACTCAGTTATGTACCACATATTAAGATTCTGTAATGTCTGCAAACATTTTAAACTAATAGTTTCAGGAAAGAAACTAACTTCTAGAGAATCTGCAGTCATAACAAAGCATGAATCTGCCAGCACTTATTCCCATCTGCACCCTGATTACAGTTTCCACATACCTATCACCAAAGACTATCTCTGTAGGTACCAGAGCAGCTGCTTCTTTTTTCCAGGTTATGTATTTTATTGACACAAAAAATTCCAAGCACTAGTTTGCAGATTACAGACAACAGAAAAGAAAAAAAAAAACAAATTGAAAAAGCTAGGAAGATATTAAAACAAGGGCAGCCTTGAGAGAACTCTTCCACTGTTTGAATGCAGTAAGTCACTGCAGAGGACCCTATATACGCTCACAGCAAGTACAAACCAAATGAAGTCCCCAAAGCGCAAAAAACTTTACCAAGGTAAAGACAGGGGGAAAACCCATGGCAATGGCCAAATGAGCTTTTCTTACATCTAAATTTGAAGGCTTATTATCCCCCTCACAACTCAGTGCTGTAGCTTTCAGAAGGCAAATATGTTCCCTTGTTCACTGATAATAGCCCAAAAAGTTTGAGAACATCAGACATATGGCACGCCAGTACAGCAAAATTTAAATGTAAGTGACATCATTTGCTAGCTATTTATTTGTTAACTCAGTGATCTTATGAAACAAAAATTAGAAAAGACAGCATGATGGCCTTCAGGGAGCACTCTCCAAATCCTATCCCCATCCTACTATACTACTTTGGTTACTAAAAGATAGATGCTACTACCAGGTTAACTCCCATTGTTATCAAAGTTATACGAAGCTAACAAAAATAGAAAACCAGCTTTGAGTACCAACTTTTGTGCATAAAAATCGCAAGTTCAAGTAGCAAGGTTTTATATAACAAATTACCTTACCTTTGCAATAATTTCTGAAATATTCTTCAAGGATTGCTTGATTGGGTATTTGGCCATATCCCACTGGAACCTTGTTATATAGGTGACCAAGTCAACTAAAATTTTAAAGAACAACTTTGTCAAGATAGACTAGAAAAAGACTGATGCATTATAGTCCATTTAGGATTTCAGTAACAGAAGAGCACTGTAACGGACTGTCTGTAGACCTTTACATGTGTGCACCCTGTTGCTTAAGAAATTTGAAAATAAACAAGTAAGTTGTAAGTTATCTGTGACTTCTGCCTTCAGATGTTGGTTTCTCCCTCTCTGTAGACCCTAAATGATATTTACTGCCAAGTCGATGATGGCTAGGGAAGCACAAACAAGACCAAATATTTTTTGCGTTCTGGGAAAAAAGGGTGGGAGAAGAGAGGGTTACGATGGTAAAAAAGAAGGCAAAGATAACGTGGCTCATCTGAAGCAAATGTTTTGTAAAGCTATCTATGAGAGAGACTACTCCAAGCCCCTACCTAACAATAACTATGTTAATTAGGACTGCTGCACTTGTCTTCATGTTAATCCACTCATATTAGCCTCTCTTGCATCAATACAAGCTGTGCTGAATTTTATTAAATGGCCACTGAAAACAAAATACTGATTGAGAGACCAGTGCAACTCTTTACTATGATAAAATGGACACATATTTCCATGAGACAACTAGTTTTATAAAGACATTCTATCACAATTCGGGAACAACTGAATATTCCTGCATAGCTTATACAAAATCATACAGATTCAGATGACAGGCTAAAACAAAGAATGTTTACAGCGATCAGTAATTTTTATGCTCCACCAGAGACCGTTGATGACAAAATACAGCCCCAGAGGATCAAAAGGCTTCTGTAAGTGACTAACATGTAGATCTAATTTCTTGCCTTTCTGTATCCTGTAATTTGTTTCAGGGACAGTGACTCATGGAAAAAAGTATTTCCATGTCTAAACTAGGCTCTCAGAATGCCATACAGAGAAGGAACGTTCAGTAAGTTGCCTTCTGTTACTTTTAGGATGCACGTATTATGATTAACACTTTACCTCCATTAGCCAGAAGATTCTCTTGAACTTTATCTTTACTGTCTTCTAGAACATCAGCCATATACTGGGCCACTTTCTTTACAACACTGAAAAATGAAAGATAAAGATATGAAAAAAAGAATGAAAAAACCTGCCATTTTGAGAAATACCATTAATGAAACTGATCTGAAACTGCCTGGGAAAAAAAGTTAAGAGATTGGATCAAAAAAGAAGAGTTGATTGCTTTACATACAAACTTTACAAGAGCACAAACTGGGCTTGGTATCTGAAGGAGACCAACTTCTCAAATACACGCCAGAACTTTATTTAAATCCTTCTCTAGTGTTGCTATTTGTCCATTCTCAACAACAGTGAGGCTCCCTTGCCTCCAGGTATTAAGTGTTGACTTCAGGTGTAATCTCACTATACTCCAATCCTTTTTTGAAGGCTGTGGTACTTTCAAAATCCTAACCCCTTCCTAAAAATATATAGCAAGGTAGAAGTCATCAATAATCCAAACCAGACACAAGGCAACTGTGACAATGAAATACCAAAGATAACTGAAGAGCTATGGAGAAACCCCAGCACTAAGCCCTCATGGGATCTGACACACAAGACCTGACTTCCTCACTAGAAAAGCTGTGTTTAATATTACTCCCATGCGCCACGTGAAAATAGTTTCCTTTTGCATTCAAAACCAACTACTTAACACTTCTCTTATTGAAACAGAAGATGGCTCCACAGGTTCTGGTCATGCAAAATTTTGTTATATTTGCTCAGAATCACTTTCAAAGGACCATTAGTTTCTTCAAGATGAATAGGGTTTGCATTTTAATATTAATGCTGTTTAATCATCTCTGTTGATTAGGCAACAACCTTCTCAAAGCCTGTAAATAGTACTCTAACTTGCTAAAAGAACAGTTTTACAGTTTCTACTCCATTTCATTATCACTTTCTGCAGCTGTCAGGCTCATTTCTGAACAGTTCTCCATGACCTGGCAGCACACACCACTACAATAGGGAGAACCGTCCTTCATCAATGCATAGTGACCCACTATTCCACAAGAAGTTAATTTATTTTTTTCTCCACGTACAGATACTAGGAAAACCAGCAGCTCCACTTCCTGAAATTTTAGCTTGCTGACTGCTTACAGAGAATCACTATGAAACAAAAAAAGTTGAAAATAATCCATATATTGTTAGGACTCACAAACCATGACATCATTATTCTAATATTTTACATGCTAGTAAAAATAAACCGTTACCTCTCCACAAACGCATCCAGTTTAGCCAGCTCATCGGACAGACCGACCAAAACATCCAGTGTGCCAACCTAGAAGGAAAGATCAAAATGCATTAGCAATTGTATGCAGACATAGAAACATAAAACCAAGTTACAATAAAAGCTAAATCTCCTGAACTACTTTTCAGAACTACATAAAATACCGTACTCTAATATTTCAGACTTGCTGCTTTAACAAAGTCACACCATGTTTCATCTGCTCAAGATACCCCTAAAGCACCGCCGTATCAAACCTACCTCACTCTAGTTTGGGGCACAGTTTCAGTTCTGCATTCCAGCTACAGAAAACACGTTAAAACACCTTCTACATGGTGAATTGGCTGCATTTCCCCTGAGTCACTTGCTTCAGCATTTGATTTATTACTTTAGATCAAATCTGGAATTTCCATAATCAGGTACCTCAGTGCTAGAGGCAACCAGAAAACTGAAAACTTTGATGATACAAGAGTACTGCAGCAGTCAGACCAACACGAGTCTGAACTTTTTGCATCTGGAGTAACAGAATATCTAACTTGTCTCTAAGCTTTCACTCTTTCTTACCCTCTCCTCCAGAAAACATTTTCTTCTCTAGTTTCATGTAATAATCTAGATCAATATGTATTCCTTTCTGGGGCTAAGGGTGACACTATTTTAGACTCTATAATTCAGACATGAAAGTTACAGCACAGTAAAATATACTCTGTTTAGCTGTTTCATACACAACTCTCAAATGGGTCTAAGACATCAAAAAGCATAAAAACACTACACCTATCCTCAAGTTAAATAGTCAAAGGTTATTATTTTTAAAAAGGTTACATAATATGAGTGTTTCTTTGGTTCTGTCTTTGAAGTACTTGCACATTTATTCATTCTTTTCAATGAAAGTAAGAGATAGCTCCAAAGAGATGATTTTTCTTATCTCTAATATTTTAGCTACTAGTTTATATTTCTTGCTGAAATATTATTAAGCATAAGTGAATCTTCTGTCTAGTTAAAATGCTATTAACACGATTTTTTAGTCTACCATCTTTGTTCTGTATATTTGACCACTCAACTTTGCATGATTCCTGTTCTCTTTAGTCTTGAAGCAGAAAGGAGCACAATTACTTAAGTAACATCACAACCAAATCACTTTCCATGCCATAGTTTCTTCTGAGATACATACATTCAGTGGAGATTAAATCATCTTTTCAGTGAGTTTTAACTAAAGGATCTCAGTCCTTAAATAGTTTTACAAGGTCCACAGAAGCCAGACTATGCCCCATCATATATAAAGTATTCTCAGTTTTTGCTCCTTTTGGGGTGTAGAAACAAAACCAATTGTTTATAACCCTAATGAGTCACATCCGTTTTTAGTGATTACTTTTCCAAATGCTGTAGGCATCCTACAATTTGAAAGCCATCCTGATTCACATCCAAAGATTTCCTGAGAGTAGATGGACATTTGTTGTAGTTCCTCTTCTTACCTCTACGAGCATATATATTGAAATAACTCAGTCTAAATGTGAATGTAAGTTCTGGCAGTTGGAAGATCCTCTTAAAAGACACTGAAGCACTTTGTGCCCTGGGCTCATTACTTAGCGGAGACAAGAACAAGGCATCACACCACCTGAACTTGATCCATTCTGTAGACAGAGATTGGTGGCATTTTTCTCCTCTTCATTTTGATAAACTTTGATGAGCTTTCACTCAGCTAAATTGAGCTCACAATTCTGCTCGTTCAACATTTGGGTGTCAGGATAGACCTTTTCTTAATGAAAACACTGGCTCATAACTTTTTCATACCCCAATAATTGCGTTTAACTAAAAGAAAGTGCTTTCAGGTTTTGTTTCTCTTTGCTTCTCACAGTAATACTTCAAACAGGTTTCTTCCTGTTTTCTCTAGCGCACATCATCAGGTTACACTGGAATGCTCAGCCAGAGACAGCCACTACTTTAACAGAAGACTGTCACTTTTGGACAGAGAAAAGGCAGCAGCTGTTTGATCAAACACTGTATTTTAAATCAAGCCTTTTCACTGTATCTCAGCCATAAAAGGATAAGCAGACAATTCAGAAGTAAAAAAAAAAAAAAACCACCCCAACAAAACAAACCAAAAAGCCCCAAGACAAACCACAAAACACCCCCCAAAAACCAACCAAACAAAAAACCACAAAGGAAACTGTGTCATCTGAATACTCAGATCACAAGTCTCCATTTTTCTTCTAATTTTCTTCTCCAGATAACTGCTAGCAGTATGAGGTCAAGACTACTGGCCCTGGAAAAAACGCTGAATTACTGAAGAACTCAGCTTGCTGAACCTTTAAAGCTTAGAGTGACAATTTTTTAACTTAAAATTTCAGAAAAAAATTATAATTGTCTAAGTTATTTTTTAGATACCCATATAATCATCAAAAGTCGTCAGCTCTTCTCTCTAAAAAGTCTGCAAGTATTCCCCATCTATAGATGTAGACTAAAGAAACAGAGATGATGCAAAACAAACCTTCTTAGGACATGACAAGGGGCTTACATACCTTCAAGTCTGGAATATTGAACTTTGAATTAGTAGAAAGATTGTTATTTTTTGTAGTTGCTGCATGTAGTTTCTCCCATGTCTGTTGACAGGTTTTTTCCCCAGGAGCAGAAATCAGCCAAAACTCGGTCATTTTTGTGTCTTTATCTTGATGCTTTCTGCTTCTGAAGATAGATATGAGATGCTGGTAGAAGGGAAGCAGGGTAGGGAAAAAAGAATATCTGCCATTAGTTCAGGATGCAAAGCTTTGCCTGAAGAAAAACATCTCATTCCATGTTACTAAAGTGCAGCTCCAGACACCGTAAGAGATTTAACAAGAGCATCACGTGGGTCCAAATTCATTTTTTCCTATCTTACAAACCACATTTGCAGTTGTAAAGTCTTTTTAAACTGCCCATCCTGCAAGTTAAAGCAGGCTGAGTTTGCAACATTAGCATCTTTCAACTGCAATTCCACAAAAGATTCTAAGCAAACAATCTAACTGAAAATAAATCCAATAAACCAGGACCCAAACCATATTTTCACAGCTGTATATATTTTCCAGCATCTGTATGACAGACGACTTTTTCTCAACACATAAGAGAAAAAAAAAATTTAAACTCTGGCATTATAGCTTTTGCAATCACTTTTCAGATTAGGACAGTGCTTTAAAGTAAGTAAATGCCTAAAAAAAATATTTAAACACAATAAACTTTAGTTTATTTTTTCAAGCAAAGAAGGTCCTCCTGGCAGCTAAAAATTTCAACAAAAAGAAGGACACTTTCTAGTCTTGGTATCTCTGTTGTTATTGCAGACCTTCAGTAATGTTACAAGACTGACATAGTCAAGAGAGTATCAGTGGTAAATACAAATTATGTTGAGTTAATTTGCAAACAAGCTCAAGAAGTTGAAAGTATATATGTTCTTCTGTCACTAAGAAACAGAATAAAACAGTTGAGAGTTACTAGTTTTTAAATAAGAGAGTGAAGAACAAAATCAAAATGTACCTTGACAGAATCTAAATGTCAAATTTTGATATTTGCAATGTCTTATGCAACAGCTTTGAAAGAGTAGAGACTAACCTACATGAGCACAGACTGCAGCACTCAGTTGGTTTAGGGTTTGGTGGGTTTTTTTGAGAGAGAGAATCAAATATTGTATTTGTAGAAACTAAGACACGGGAGCAAACTTCACCCAAAACAACACATGTAAGTCCTTCACCTGTGTAATCATTCTAGGCTAAACAATTTATTGAGGGCATTGAATTTAGAGATGAGCTAAAGGCAGGCCTGTTAGCTGATTCTTTTGTTCAGCTACTCAGGAAGCCTAAAGCTGAAGAAAGTTTACCAACCATTAAATTAACATCATGAAGCACAGCTTGTCACTGGCACAACAGCCATTCTCCCCCAATTAAGGGGCCTTATTTATAACAAGAGATGATGACATTCAGTTATCAAGGCTCTTGATACCGCACATTCCATGACGCCTGACACGCCATTATGAAGTAGCAGCACAGCAGTGCTATAATCCTAACCACACAGAATGCCAAGGCGGGTAAAAATATTTGAAAAATCAGAATATTTACGAGACCAGACACACGTCCCACTCCACAAAGGCTTGTCCAGCCTGACCCAGACCAGTTCTGGGCACTCTTTGGAGCTAGGGCTGTGCACCTGCACAGCTGGTTCTATTCAAGAGCAGAAAGTCAAGGACCTGGAAGTTATCTGTGCTCTCCTCACTGGCACTACTCTCTCTTCTCCCCTAACAAGTTGCCAAAGCAGGGTGGAAGGAGAATGGGTACGAGTTCTTTGCTCCTGGAAATAGTATGGGTGAGAAAAGGGGTCCTATCATGCTGTGGCCTTGCCTACTGGGGGAAGGTCCCCGAGAGCAGAACCAGAGAGGGGGGTGAAACCCATGCCAAGGGCCCCTCAGGCACCGCTGGCCCCTCACGCTTAAAAGCATGTACTGTAACAACCCTTGGTCGTACTGTACTGATGATTTTGGTAACAGGAGGTATCACAAAAAAATTAAAGCAACATCAGTCATCACCAATATAACAGCATTAATACGGGATTTCTTTGTTTAGGAAAGGACTAACCGGGATGATCTCACATACAGGTCACCACGGGAGGTCTACTAATTATCAACGAACTGAACAGAGAAAAATTTCCTCTTATTCAAACTACTTTGATGCATTATCTTCCTTAACAGATGCCAAACTTGGTGAATACATTGCACATGATGTTTTCCAATGCTTCACTGAACCCTGGCCCTATAAAAGAGGCAGCCAAGTTTACAGTAAACTTCACCCATGCAGGAAGACACCACTACAGCTGACATGCACACTCAAAGTGTTTAAGCTTCAAATTGTTTTTTGTTTGGATTTGACTAGACTAGGGCTAGAACAGTCTTCGTAAGAAATGTTGGATAAATAAACCAGTTCAGGTGATGGCAGAAGCAGCGTGCAAATATCCAAGACAGAAGAGCCACAACATAGAAACCCAGACGCCTATTCAGTCAGATGAATGGAACATTGCATTTTTATGTTTTCCACTAAAACATAAAGAGCCCTCAAAGAATAAGTACAATGTTTCCAGAGGTTATGTTATCCAAGGAAACAGTTACATGTTTACAATGACACAGTCTCATTCCCTGCATTACAGATTGGGAAAATAAGCTCATCTACTCAGTGGAGGTATTTTCAAATACATACAAGGAAAAAAAGCTTGGTAGAAGAGTTTTAAACATTTGTTCCTATGGTTTGTTGGTTTTTTGTTTGGTTTTTTTTTTTTAATGTAAGGGCAGGAACGAATTTGAAATCAGAACTATGCGGAACAACGAACAAGAAGTGGAGAAAGGAGAAGTGCTACAGAACGGTAAGAAAAACAGAAACAGATGCTAGTCAGCTAAAAAATACACACTGACCCACTATAAAATAAAAGTCATGAAATTTCAAGAGAAGGGCCACAGAATAAAGCAGGAAATACCAAGTTTTCAAATCTTCTAAGTACACTGACAAGTATTTTTTAGTAAATTATTATCTTTTAACTTTGATCTGTGCAAACCGGTACAGAGTCTGCATTGAGATTCACTGTTGTGGTGAATTTATTCTTTCTTTAGGTCAACAGGTATTTTTAAACTGGCAAGCTTTGGCATCTCAGCAGCCTGCAAAACCTACCACCAGTCTCTTTTGGCCTTAACATTAGAATACCAGTTACACGGACAGCATCATTTATTAGCTACACCTCGCCTTGAAAGCCCTCATCTGTACTTTTAACAGTATTTTAAAACTACACTATTGCAAGTATGTGATCAGCCAAAAATTCTAGTCCAATGCAGAGTGGGATCTCATTGTACTGCGCACTGCCTGTATAAGGATACATCCCTCACTTAAAGATCCACAGTCTGAAGTGTTGTATGTTGAAAGTTACACGGGGAAAAACAAACAACAAAACCAAAGAAATTACAGTAAGCATGCTGGCAGAAGCAAACTTTATTTAGCTTGTAGTCTTCTCTCATCCCAAGAAAACCCCAAAGGCACGGTTCAAATTTTTAAGTACTTGGCTAACAACATGATGGTTAACCTTCTTTCCTTTCTCTGCTTTGCTTATGATTGCAACTCAAAGCACTAATTAAAGCTGAGAATCTAAAGCAGAAGCAGGGAGGATAACCCCAGTTTTAGGAGGAACTTCTTTACCTTGAGGGTGGCAGAGCACTGGCACAGGCTGCCCAGGGAGGTGGTGGAGGCTCCATCTCTGGAGACATTCAAAACCCGCCTGGACGCGTTCCTGTGCAACCTGCTCTAAGGTGGCCCTGCTCTGGCAGGGGGTTGGACCAGATGATTTCCAGAGGTCCCTTCCAACCCTATGGTTCTATGAACAGCTGTCATCTCACCATCCTCACTCCCAAAGACCATTACCTGCATCATTCCAGTCAAATTTTCTCAGACTTTCATGATTTTAAGTTTTTGGACAACAAATCTTTAGTCATAAATGGATATCCACATACATAAATGGAATTGCCTACAACACCTAAGTCTATCAATTTAAAAACATTTGATACTATAGTAGAAGTTGAGTTAATCAAGCTAACACTTTCAAGATGGTGGTTTTTTTCCAAAACATTGTCCATTCGGTACCCTACCACACTATGATATTAGGCGAGTAGAAATTATGGTCCTAGTTCTGCTGAATATGGGTAAAGCCACCTGTTAAAGAGTGAAACTGCTACTGAGATGCCACTGTAAGCATTTTCTGGCCAACTTCAGCAAAAAGTGTTCGCTACACAACTGAAAAAAAAAATTAAGGCAGGAAAATGAGAAACAAAGTTTGTGTGAGAATCTCTCCATAAACCATGGTAAACTAAAGTTCATGACTTCCAGGAACAGGTTCTGGATTTCCAGCTGGCACTGAGCTAGCTACCTTGATACTTACAATTCCACAGGTCATGAAATTACTATTTTAATATCGATTGACCAAACCTTCCGTATCTCAAAAAAAAAAAAAAGTTAACTTTGCAAGATCCGAAGTGCTTTTGACTCATCTTTACCTTGTTCAGTACTCGCAAAGAATGTAAGCTCTCATCTATAAGGGCTTCATACCAGAAATTCATTAGAATACAGTTTTCTCATTTTAGATTCAACAACTGGGCAGCATCCCATTGAGCTTCCCTTGACATTTTCCTCATAAGCAAACACACAATGTAATTTTGAAGTTTAATAGTCTTCCATGTGCTGTTACAAAGAGATTTAAGTAACATAAACACATTGCCAAGATGTTTTGCTAGTCAAATAAGTGCAACTCATCTACAAAATGCTTGAAATATTTCTTCCCTTAAAGCTTTCCTCTGGAGAGCCTGTTTTTGAATCCCAACTACCCTAATACCCAAAGTAAGTTTGATATGTTATTTAAAATGTATTTTGTATTACTACCCATAATTTATACTGCTTAATTTCTACATTACTAAGAAAAATGGATTTAGGAAGAAAAAAACTTTCATGCAGTGTACTATATTATAATCTAAGAAATAAGCACTAAACAGCTGTTTCAATGCTGTACCTGGAAACACACAGAGCAATGTCAAAACAGAACCTCAGCTAAGACACTGTGCACTGCATTTTGCAGAAACAACAGAGCAGTGAGGGGACAATTGTTTCTTCCTCCTTATTTAGCTCAACAGGAAAGCTCAATCTAGTAAAGTGACTCAGAAGTCTCCCAACATCCAGCACTATGTCCCTGTGAGTTATTTCTTCAAGTTCGCTCCCAGAAATCACTTCTGACAGTTAGCATTTGGCCTTCACCGCCTCCACACTTCATAAGGAGAAGCGGCCACAACGAGGAAGCCAAAGCTACACCCGGGGAGGTTTCACAACGCAGAATTCACCTACGCCCCGTGCAGAGGCAACCCGGGGCTGCCACACGGGGCGGGGGGAGACGGCTTTCCTCTCCCCAGAGCGGCTGAGCTGGATCACCGGGATTAGATGGCAGCTCCCACAACCGGGAAAGGCGACGGCTGCCCCTGGCAGCCACCGGCGCAGGCTCCAAGGGCCGCGCTTTCACTTTGCCCGCCGCGGGAGCCCGGCAGAGCGGCCCCGACACCTATCAGAACCCCCGAGAGACGCGGCGGGCCGCGCTGGGCCTG
>VXBO01007196.1:131512-161431 GCA_013400135.1 Rhinoptilus africanus
CATCTACCCTTTTCTTAAACACCTCCAGGGATGGTGAATCCGCCACCTCCCTGGGCAGCCTATTCCAATGGTTAATAACCCTTTCAGTGTAAAAATGTTTCCTGATATCCAATCTAAACCTGCCCTGACATAACTTGAACCCGTTTCCTCTTGTCCTATCCCTTGTCCCCAGGGAGAAGAGCTCAGCCCCCATCTCTCTACACCCTCCTTTCAGGCAGTTGTAGAGGGTGATGAGGTCTCCCCTCAGCCTCCTCTTCTCCAGGCTAAACAACCCCAGTTCCCTCAGTCGTTCCTCGTAAGGTTTGTCCTCCAGACCCCTCACCAGCTTCGTAGCCCTCCTCTGGACACGCTCCAACACCTCAATGTCCTTCTTGTAGTGAGGGGCCCAAAACTGAACACAGCACTCGAGGTTTGATTTGGGAATTTGTGGGAAAAAACACATATGGATCAGAGCAGCCTCGTTCACCATGAGGAAGCTGATGGTAGTAAGGCGGCTTTATATGATTTTTCCCTAAGGGCAGAGAAGGATAGTCAGGTTTGAGAACGCGTGTGTTCGTTCTTGCTGCAGTCAGCTCATTTTCCTCAGATTGGCTCTTGGAAACTGCAATGGCAGGTCAATGATCAAAACTATCAGTATATGTATACTTAAATGCTATTTATCTGTGGTGAAGGACTAGGGAAAGAAGACAATATGCATGCAGGTGAAGAGTGGTAAAGAAAAAGAAACAGTTGGCGGTTCTGTTTTGGCACTAAACCCCATTTTGCTTATCTCGTACAGTAGTTGCTAAGTGAAAAATAGCAGGGTGTAAATTGCTGCATTATTAGAGAAGTTAATTAGTTTTATTGTGGGAAACTGCTTATCATCTTAATTCACGGTATTATCTGGAGAAAGCAGGAACCATACACAGAAAGCAAACTACTTTGTTTTGCAGGTTTTGGTGAACTAAATGATTTGTTCCTATTTTGCTTCTTTTTTTCCAGTAGGCATGACTTAGGGCCATTGATAGCGGTGGGTGGCTAGTGGGGAACCGCAGTGCAGAGGAGGCACAAATGCAATCGCAATACCAAAAAGGTGACTTCACATAGTCCCAGCCCAGCAAAGGATGTGGCTGCGTTTCTCTGGGAGTAGCTCCACGCCTCTAGTACAGTGGTCTTCTCCCCCTTAAATATTTACAGATCTAGCAGCTCCACACTCTACTTAGTCAAGTTCACGGTGTGAATGTTATTAAACTACCCCTAATGTGGCAAATCGGTCTTCTTTCAGCCATTTATTTTGCTGTTCGACCACCAGAGGTTTCTAAAAATGCTCCCGTTACTGAACTGCCCACAGCCATTTATAATGCTCTAGACATGCTCCTACTGGTATGATTAAGTAAGAGACATTTCTTGTATCGCTGTAAAAAAGCATACTCTAAAATAATTCAGAAAAACAGAAACTTACCCACATGAAAAGTGGGCAAACTTATTTTTAAATACCCACATTACAAACTCCAGTAAGAATAATTTCTTAATGGCTGAATTACTATAATTCATTCCGTTTTCAGTGGATATTCTTGTAAAACTTTACAACAGACAGATTTTCTCATTACTATTGCAAGCCATTTCCTCAAAATGTGGCAATATATGCCATATGCCAACACTAACTAGCAAATGCAAGTCATTATCTCTGTTATTTTTGGAACAAGATAAGATTTTTTTGAGTGATCCATAGCTCCAAGCTATCAGATGGAAACTTGGCATTAACCTCTATGAATAAACAGAGTAGTTAGTAAATGATACTGTAAAATCAATACTTAACAGAAGAATAGCAAGCATTTCTAACCTGCGTGATGACAACCTGCTTGTAAAACGGCAGGGGGGGGATCCTGAGAACAAGGACCTATGATCTGCCACTTGAAGTCAACTGCCTAATGTGGTTGGGTTTAGAACAAGATTTGCCATTTGGTTAATTAAGAACAGTGAGGTACAAAGCAGGCCTGTAGGCAACCTATAACTCTTCACTAGAAAACAAACAAAAAAAAGCAAACACCACCCCCCCAAATTTAATAGTAGGGATATTAGCGCCCTCAGAATAAACACACCGTAACAGTGAGCTGCAATGCGGTCTTTAAGCAAGCTGTTGGTGAGAAACCCAAGCCAGGTGTGCAGTAATTATAAACGGTATCATGGAGAACGCTGTAAAGAATTAACATTTAAAACCAGAGCTGCTACGTACGATATGAGTGGGTATATAGGAGATTAAACAGATATGTTCACTAGTATTTTTATAAATGTACTTGCCTATAACATTGCTCCATCTGGTCTGACAGGGATATTTTTATGAAGATTCGGGAGCCTGATAGAGATAGTGTGCACTTTTTTTTTTTATGGCTTGAGAAATTAATTTGTTGACATTTCATTTGGGGAGGGGGGAACTGCAGTGCATCACAGTTGGTTTTTGTTGTATTTTTTGTTTAAATGATTATCTCTTTAAATCACTGCATACAAATCTCATTCTACAGCCCAAGTTTATGTCAAAAAAAGACCTTCACATAGGGGTGTATTCAGCTTTGAGTATCTGAATGACTCATTTTTGTTCAGGATAACTCTTATGCACAGGCTAAACACTGACTGACTTGCGTGTTCAGCAGGGTGCACAGAGGTATTTGCAGGTAAAACTGCTTAGGATAGAGAAAGCTTACCTAGGAGTTAGGCAAGAGGTGGCAGGGGGGCAGGGTTGCCCTTAGGAATGATCTTTTACCAGCCGCATGAAATGGTTGCTTTTTTAGATTCAGCGAGTGGAAATAAGAACACTTGAGGTGGGTTGTGGAAGTAGCTGCTGCCGTTTGAATATCCTGGTGGTGAAAGTAACACTACCCAGGGCTAGAAGAGCCCCACAGGGCTTACATGACCCAGAGCATGTGTGCCGCACCAGGCAGCGACAAGGAGTTCCCAGCTGGGGAATCCAGGGAATCCACGCCTGCTGTGCGGGAGCCTCAGCCAAAAAGCCCTTTGCGGGCTGCTGTCAGAAGCCATCCAAGGACTCAGGCCTGTGGAAGCCCTCTTATTTGCTTAGTGAGTGGAGGTTTCCATTGCACATTCCCTCACGGCGACAAATGTTTCCAAAATGAGTGTGGTGAAAAGATTTTAGCTTTTCATTCTAGTGCAGTGACTCTTGACATCTCTGAGCATTTCTGAGGGCAATACAGATTTTATTTGAGTTCTGATTATTTACCCATTCTGTTTCTATTTATTTGTTTTAATTTGTAGCCAAATTTTCTGCAGTGGTCTCTGCAGAGCTGTGTGTTCTTCTTTGGTATGTAGTTGACATATGCAACAGAGATTGGCAGAGATTATATAGATTTCCTTTGCTTTCTGGCATTCTCTGAGGCTTGTACAAACAAAAGCTGACAAAATGAATTCCTGAAGACAATGGAAATATTATCATCAGTTTTAACATGATCACAGTTTTATTAATGTGACAGTGGTATTTTTTTATTCTGGTGATAAAGGTGCTAAAATGAAAGACACTACAATTTGCTGGGGTAAAGACCTAAAAATGGAAAGCTGTATTTTCTAAAGCTTTAGAATACCTGTAGATCAAAAGATTTAAAAGAATAATGTTGCTGTACATATATCCCAGTGTCAAGTTTCACAGGCTTCAAGTATCTGAAAAATAAGAAATGCAATGAGGTAAGATCATGATATTCTGTGTAACATGAGAAAACAGCGGTATGAGACCCTGTTCTCCAGCCTCCATCAGTTTGACTGATAGGAGAATAAGAGGAAAAATATTACTGTTTTACCAAAGTTATTCAAAGGAAATGGAGAGAAAATAAATTTTTATTACTTTGTTATTTACCTTTATTTTTCCTGGAGGTGGCTTTTTGAAAGCATTTTAATAAAAGATACCTACCAAAGCACATTGTGTTTTAATCTTTCTTGATGTTGCCTGGGAGACACAAGCCTTCAGACTGAAATTTAAGTCTTCGAAAAAAGATGTTTGCAAACCAGAGCAGAAATGGTACATTTTCTTCAGCCAAGCTTTGTGAAGGAGACAGAATGTCTATTCCCTGGCTGCTTCTCTGTTTTAAAACTTCCTTCCTGCCTTTCAGCTTCAGAACAAGGACTTGAGGAAAATAATAAATTTGAATTTTCCAATAATTTAAAAACTTCTGGATTACCCCCATTGAAGATGAGGTTTATATGTATTTATGCATATGAGCATTTAATTATTGTATACAGTGTGGGCAGCATCAGGACAGGTGCAGAAGGACTTAAACCAGCATGCCTGGAAAGCTTTGGGGCAGGAGGTGCTCAGAGGGACTTGAAATCCACGTCCAAAGCCTTGTTCCAAATCTTTTAGAGGGAAGTTATGAATGGCAGTTGCCACCTGGATTGCATGACCGCTGCCTCGCCAGCTTGGTGCAGGGCAGAGCATCCTCGAGGACCCTACTGGTGCTGGACTCAGAGCTGGGGTGTTTGGGAGAGCACCTGATTTACGGAGGGGGCACCGGGAATCTCAGTGCTGTCATGGATAGGAGCCTCTGATTTAGAGCTCTGCTGTAGAGAGAAGCTGACGGGGACTTCTTGTGGGGCTCCAGCTCCAGGCTTGGACTGATTGGAAGGGGCTGGGGAAGCTGTCACGCTGTACTGTCAGCAGTGCCCAGGGACACATTCGGCACTTCCATCCACAGGCTGCCGCATCAGGCTTCCTGTTAGTCCCGCTCTCAAATAACACCAAGTCAGGCAACCTCCTTTTTGGCCAGCACACCTGTGTCCACGGCAGAGCTCGGCCGGCCTGGCTGCACCAGCAGAACTTGCCAGGTCCAGCAGACTCCCAGGGACATCTGTCAGCAGCACGGTTGGATCCTTTGGGAGCCATGGGAGCAGCCAGGAATAAGCTCTGCGGACACCAGTGATGCCAGATGTCACTGCACTGGAGTTAAACGCCTGAGCCCCACTGTGAAGCTTCACTGAATTAAATTTCCCTTAAGGTAATTTCAGTATCACAGATTAGTATTTAAGTGGATTACACATCTGTATATTCTGGAAAAGGGAAGCAGTATATAATCACAGCAGTAACAGCAATAATGGATTGCCAACTTACATTTTATGAAAGACTGTGAAGATATGAGTGACAACAAAGTATTAACTGTTATAACTTGGCACCCAGCTCTGCAAGCACTCACTTAACTGAGCAGGACATCCCTTGTGCCTTTGTAGGAGGCACCTTTGAACACAGAAGTTGCTGGCTGGAGTAGAGAGAATACAGGATACTACCACAGCGCTTTTGACAGGGAAAAAAAAAGCTCTCTCTCACTCCTATATAACCTTCCTAGAGACTTTTCCTTTAAAAATTATTTTTGAAAATACAATTTGAATAACTTACTGTATTATCTTAACTTCTCAGTTTCCTCTCATTCAAATCCTTTGCTTACAATCCTGGCCAAATATTTTCCCCACCACAGCATTATATTAGTAAAGGTTTTGGGGCATAGCTTGATAAGAAACTGTTTGACATCAGATCCAGTTTACAAAGTCACCGTCTCCCTTCTGTGTCCTTGCCTGCTGGTCCTACCCTGCGTTACCTCCCCTTCTGCCCAGTGCTGACCCACCACAAGCAGTCTGTGGCCACGCAGACAACTTGTGGTTTTTTCCACCTTCTCCCGTTACTTTTCAGTTGAATCAGTTCTTTAACCTGATCTACTCAGTGGCTTGAAATGTGCCAGCGCTTGGAAGGAGAGGGCTGGTAGGAGAGCGGGAGGCTCAGAAGGTAGAAGAGCACCGAGGCGTGCAGCTGATTCATGCAGCAACTTCCACTGAATCATGTCCTCACATAAATAAAATTATTTACGTGTTTATGGTTTATTGCTGCTATACATTTCTTATGAAAACTACGACAGAAATATCTGCCAAACACAAATCTCATAAATCATGTAAAATTTACCTTTACTGAAAATTTCTGATAGAGGGCAATGTTAGTACAGCTCATCTTGTGATTCCTAATTCTGCCCTCGTTTCTCACAGTCTACAAACGATGGTGTGGCTGGCTCCTCACAGACATGCAGCAAAGCTAATATTTCACTCGAGGCTCCCAGGCCCTGAAGTCTCATTTTGCCCAGCATACCTCTAAGGCGACCGCATTGGCTATGTGACGCTTACATATCACTGCCTGTTTATTTTTAATTTCCCAATTTCCCAGTGATTTACCTGCTGGTGAATTTAGATATTTAAGTATATTCCCCAAATGATAGTGGAAAGTCTTCCCTCTCTTCTCATGGTAGGTTTTTTTACCAATGGGCAGATGGACTCAAGAAGTGCTAAAATTCAGGCGGTATATTGGAAATGCGCGATATGGACAATACAGAGAGAATGAGCAAAGTCAGTTAAAACCATCCAGGCCTCTGTCCAAAGCATGACTGCATCTTCATCAGGCTTGATGACCTGTGGCTTCTTTTGCTCACCTTTGTATTATTCAAGATTTCTTGGTCCTGCTCAGTAACAGAAGCAGCCTGCAGGAAAAGCCTCAGGAAAGGCTGGTCTCAGGGCAGTGTGACGGTGCAAGTAGTATCTTCAGTGAAAAAGTATTGAAAACTGGTTTTGTCTAATGTTTCTTGAGCTTGGAACTGACCTTTCCAGTCCTGGTAAAAGCAGAAAATATGAGAACTTTGAAGAGTTTTTTAGAAATGTCCTCCATCCCGCATTTCCTTTCTCAGGGGATGTTTTTTTCTGGCTTGACTGTCACCAGGAAGGAGAGTTCAGGGTGTTTATACACAAAAACAGAATCACAAGGCTTCATTTTTCCAATCTTACAGAAGCTGCAGGTAAATGCAGTGTTGTTACGTTGCCCATTAATGAAAGTGCAGAAAAAAACCTTGGTTTTAATCTGATGTTCAAATGAAAATGCTGCTTAGTGTAATGTCTTTTCAGTAGTTTTATGGTCTTCATCAGTATAATGTGCATTGTCTGGGAGTTTTTGCATGGCTGTTGATGTTCCTCTAATTTAGGGGTAAGGTTATGGTAACGAGTGTACTCTGAAATGGGCAGTGGTTCAGTCTTAGACATGGAAACAAAACCTTGGTTTTGAAAATGGTGGTTGAGTCTGGGAGAAGGCTGTTGTTGGCTTTGCTGTGTTTGAAGAAACATAAAGTTAAATCCTGTCAGACTAATTTAGCTGCAAAGCTTCCATTGAATGGATGGAATAGGATTACACCCTGGGGATACAATTTAAGCATATTAAAATTGCAATCTATGTTACGTGCAAGAGGTGAATTTTAACAGCAAGGCCCAGATAAACAAGCAAACATGCCTTCCAGCCTGCTCACAGTCACAAACCATGTAATCTCAGGCCTGATTTTTTACTCCTGTGTGGCACAATATTGATTTTTCCTATGAAAAGAAGACCTGAAATACAGCCAGGCTAGTGGTTTAGCAACGCGCATTAGCCAAAATGAAGTAAAAAAGATTGCTTTAAAGGTGAGTTACTGCATGTTCATGGAGTTTAGGAGTCCATACAGGAAGTTTGCTTTCGGTAAAATATCGCTCCTTGGAGAGATACCCATTCCTTCACCAGAATGAAACGACCTCTCAGGAGTCACACAAATTTGTAGTAGCACTTGCTCTGTGTTTTAACAGGGTCAGTGATCACTCAGCAGTGGCATTTAGGATATTTTGTCTTTGAGTCTATTCTAAAAGTTTATTCCAGAGTTCAGGCAAGGAGTGCATTTTATTCTCCACCCTTTGTTTATTCTGCAGCTGAAAATATTCAAGGTCTCTCTTTTTACTGAGCTCTCTGGACTTGGTTTAAATAACGTACTAGATTCTTCCATGTCAAATTCCTTTGAATCACATTTATTCTGCTTGGGTGAATTAGTAACTGGATCAACTGTTTCAATTAAACAATGAAGACAGACATGCACTTGCACTGAATTCCCTCAATTGGGAAAATACAACATGAAACATGACCTTCCTAATATAAGGCATGCATTGAGAACAAGACAGATAGCTAGAGGAACTGTTGGCACCTGTTACATGAATTCGGAGCAGCTGTAAGATAATGAGGCACCTTTTCTTGCCTAAAGCACAACTCGAATGGCCAACAATCAAATTTGGTAGATGCAGTTATGAATTTCATGTGAGGTAATACCTAACACATTGCAGGTGAGAAATTAGATGTAAAAGCGTGAATAATAATAAATAATAACAGCAAAAATATCTCTTTAATACCACCTTCATTTGTAAATCTCAAAGTGATCTCAAAGGAGGAACTTCTTTACCTTGAGGGGGGCGGAGCCCTGGACCAGTCTGCCCAGGGAGGTGGTGGAGTCTCCGTCTCTGGAGACATTCAAAACCCGCCTGGACGCGTTCCTGTGTAACCTGCTCTAAGGTGGCCCTGCTCTGGCAGGGGGTTGGACAAGATGATCTATTAAGGTCCCTTCCAACCCTATGGTTCTGTGATTCTGTGATATGTGTCACTCATACATCTTTGTTTTATGGATGAGGAGAATGAAGCATTGGGAAGGGACCTGACTTGCTCCTGGTAAAGCAGTGTTAGAACAAAGATTGAACCCAGGTCTTCACCCTAGTCCAGGGTGAGAAGGGCCCTGCTGCAGAAATGACTGCCTTCTTCAGCCTGTCTTTTCTCATCAACAGCAGAAATTTAGATTTAACTTGAAATGCAACTCTACTAGTAGGACTGCTGGTTCTTACCATGAAAGGTCTGGCTGCAAGGATGCACTTCCCAGTAAAGGAGAGCTTAGAAAAGGACAGAAATGGCACAGTTCAACTTGGAATCATTATATTTGGAGTACTGGTGGATGAAAAACTGGACATGAGCCAGCAATGTGTGTTCGCATCCCAGAAGGCCAGCCGTATGCTGGGCTGCATCAAAAGAAGTGTGGTCAGCAGGTGGAGGGAGGTGATTCTGCCCCTCTACTCTGCTCTGGTGAGACCCCACCTGGAGTACTGCATCCAGCTCTGGAGCCCTCAGCACAGGAAAGACATGGAGCAGGTCCAGAGGAGGGACACGAAGATGATCAAAGGGCTGGAGCACCTCTGCTATGAGGCCAGGCTGAGAGAGTTGGGGTTGTTCAGCCTGGAGAAGAGAAGAGAAGAGAAGAGAAGAGAAGAGAAGAGAAGAGAAGAGAAGAGAAGAGAAGGGAAACCTTACTGGGACCTTTCAGTACTTAAGGGGGCTTATAAGAAAAAATGGGGACAAACCTTTTAGCAGGGCCTGTTGCGATAGGACAAGGGGCAATGACTTTAAATTAAAAGACGGTCAATTTAGACTAGACATGAGGAAGATTTTTTTATGCTGAGGGTGGTGAAACACTTGAACAGGTTGCCCAGAGAGGTGGTAGATGCCCCATCCCTGGAGACATTCATAGTCAGGTTAGAAGAGGCTCTGAGCAACCTGATCTAGTTGAAGATGTCTCTGCTCATTACAGTGGAGGTTGGACTAGATGGACTTCCCGCCCAAACCATTCTATGATTCTATTATTCTGTGATTCTATGATTTTAAGATATTTGCAACCAACTGTCTAAATGCTGTCTTTCTAGCTGTGTTACAGGTAAAAATGTGCTCAGGAAGTTGCCAATGGGAAAGAAATGGCCTCTTTGGCCATGGTGGAGGGCAAGGTCATCTAGCTGTTCAGTAACTCCATGGAAAGCTTTGGTTCTTCCCATTTAGAAAAATGAGACTTTTTGGCAGACAGTGCTTCTGACAGTGCAGAGCATGTATTACTCACAGCAGTGCTTGGAGGATCACTTCTCTTCCTCTCCAATTGAACAAGGTCCCTATGCTAGCTGCAGCAACTTCTTATAAAATTATTATTAAGAAAGTAACTATTTTTTCCTTTCTTTTATGGTGTTTTGTGTGTTTTATTTCTCCTCTGAGCAGGTTAATTGTTCTTGACTTCTTCCCTCTCATCTGCTTTTCTTCTTCTCAGTATGTTTTTCCTGTTTGCAGATTCAGAGCTCTTTCTCTCGTGTTGCACATCAGCCTGATCCTCTCCTCTGGCTGCTATGCTGTGGTAGCCCTGATTTGGGGATGGCCCTTGAGTTTCTTTCACCCCTTCTCTTAAATAACAACATCTCCTGGGAGCTTTTGGCCCAGAGGCTCACAAGTTTTCAGGGCATCAGGAGGAAAAGTTGAGCCTGGGTTTAATCTCTTGTACATTCAGCTTATCCTGATCTGTTTCTCTAGTTGCATCACTGGGTTTGGAGGAGTTACACATATGGAATTATATTTATAGTACAGCTTGGTCGGAGCTACCGTATGCTATGGCCATGAGGACAGAGCCCATTGGGAAAGCCTGGATGTGCCTATAGCGCACGGCCAGAGGAGATGCAGCAGTCGTGCAGTGCAGACCAGGCAGAAATAGGGCAGCCTCCCCATGAGACCTCCTTAACCTCGCAAAGCAACGCACTCAGCATGGGCCTCCCTCCGCTCCTTGTTTCTATGGCATCTGGAGAAACGAAAGCTGAAGCTCTCTCAGGTATTCAGAGAGAAACACTGAATAACGTAGGGTGGAAGGGACCTCTGCAGGTCCCCAGTCCGACTCCCTGCTCAAAGCCAGTGGGATGAGATGAAACAGAAGTGAGAGGCTGGAGGTCTACCCCAAGGGAGGGAACTGAAGCCCTCTGGCCTTTCAGCGCTTTGCAGACACCGTGGATCGGTTGGAAAGTGCCATCATAACAAATGTGGCAGGAACACTTTGGGCTCAGCCGCTTTCATCCAGGGGCTTTACACTCAATTAAGCCTGTTTAAGAGAAACAGTCCTTTTTATAGACATGGTAGGGATTGGGAACATGAGGCCTTGTTTAAACTATTAAAGTTGCAAAAATCTCAATAGTAAAATATCACATTTTAAAACTGATCTAATTAAAGTAGGGCAGTTTTTCCCTTATAGGCATGCCCTAGGGCATGGAGGGATTAACATTGCACTTCCTGATGTCTGGAGCATCCACAGCTCCCGTTAATTTAATTTGGGAATGTGAATGCATAACAGTCATGGAAATCTGGCCCACAGCAAAGGGGACTGAGGAGATGTGTATATTTTGCAGCAAAGCAGTGCTGCAGGAATGACAGCAGAAATTTGGGGCTCACAGCAGAGAAGGGGCTGAGGAAAATCATCAAGCGGCTCTGCAGGATGGCTCTTGCTCTCCTGCCTTCCCTCTCTTCCATAGCCAGCCACCGCTGGTCACACGTCTCTCTGCCTCCCTGGGGTGGTGCAGCTCTGCAGTGCCCTGCTCAGAGCTGCGTCAGCATCAGGAGGTGCCCGGGGAGCCAGGACTGGTGCCCGGGGTACACACAGCGTATCAGTTTGCTTTGCCATGTTAGCTCATTTCTGATGAAAGTAGATTATTCACATCTCTGTGGTGAAGTGGATCTTGTGTCTGTGTGAAGAACACACGGTGGAGCAAGTGCTGGCCAGGCAGAAGAGCAGGGCGCGTTTCCATGCATCTTTGGTCAGAGCCATAATACTGATAATAACACGCAAACTGCAGCCTTGACAGCTCCCAAGCCCTCAAAATAAGTAATTAAAATACAATCTTATGATTGCATTTTAGAGATGTTTTTTCCTTTCTGATACCACTAACAATCCCCACCTGCAAGTTTTTCTACTCAGCCCGCGATTTTTTTCCTTCAATGAAGGTGCAGATCCCTTCACTGCGGCAATTGGGCAGAAAGCCTATGTAATGTCTCAGGCTCTCGCAATCCCTTAGCAAGCGTTGCGACACTGCGGCTGGCTCGCTTCCTTTGCACAGAGACCTTTTGCCTTGGCAGCTCACACATCCCGTTGATCTTAATGTCATGCTGCCGGCCCAATGGATTAATCCAGATTTTGTGGTCTGATAAGAGCTGGTGCTTGCAGGGAAACCGGAGTATTGGAGTGAGATGTAACAGCTGATACTTCCTTTGCCGAGTTGGTGATGTGCACAGACTGCTGGATATTTCTGCTTGTGTGATTATTTTTTCAATTGGACTTCTTAATATTCAGAGTAGGCTTTTTTTACAGAGAGTTCATATCTATATAAATAGATTTCTTAGAAGTGTCACTTTGTGGAAAGGGAGTGTGCAGAGCTAATTATGATTGAGAGTTAGCATATATCTAAGGCAATAACATACCTATAATCAGACATTTATCTGTTTTTAAAAGGCAGTGAACAAAAACGCTCCTGGGAGTCTCCACCTCCCATCCAGCCACTGGGTAGTTGGTTCACTAGATTTGACATTTTGGGGATTTTCACTTTCAAGTTATTAATTTTAATGTGACATCCCTGTGTATGCCACGCCAGCTGTTTTGCTGGGTTACCCGCATGGCTCACGTAGTCCTATATCCTTTCCCTGCCAGCAGTCAGCAGAGGAAGGGGTGAGAAATATCCTAATCTTGATTAGCTGAGGATTGGGGTAAACCCTGACTGCTTTCAAAATTTCAAACTGTTGCAACTCTGAACACTGGTGTTAATATTCATGCCCTCACTGATTCCTACAGAGTTTTTGCTATCGATAATATGTAGTAGCAGGGAGTCCCACTCTTGAACTATCCATCATGAGAAACAACTTCACATCACTTCTGAAATGTGAAATTTTAATTTCTTCAACTGCCCATTTCTCCTTGCATCATGAGAATGGAGATCCGTACTACACCTTTTCTATCTTGTCATTATCTGATGCATTCCTGTTGCTCCTGTTTCTGTGCTTAAGCAGACTTTTCCATCTTCAGACTTACCCACCCTGGAAATAAGCTGTTGACAAGTAAGTGAGAGCATGAATTCAAAGTGCAATACCGTTTTGCAAGAGCTTCTTTTCTGGCCGCCCCTGCTCTAAATTTGGAGGGCTCTTTAAAATGTGTTCCAGCTTACTTCTACTGCTGACAGAAAGCACGTTGTAAAATTCCAGCTTACTCCCCGTAGCTCAGATCTTTTCCCACCCTACCTCAACAAGTTGGGCAGACGTGCCAAGGTGCAACCGCACAGCAATACCATCCGGGCAGGACAACCATGTCCCCTGGCAACCCCCACTGCTGTCCTTGTGTAGGCAGCCTCTACAGGAGGCTGTTGATGACCTCTTCCAAAGCCTCCTTTAAGCCCCTCTGACTCTATAGTTCCTGAAATAGGGTTAAGTGCTGTCATCGTGAGTGCAGGGGATGCTGAGCACAGCGCAAAAGGGAGGGCAGAGAGGGTTGTAGAGAGATTGCTCGACTGCAATTTTACAAATTACGGGTAATATGGAAGATTAGGTTTTGAGTGATCAAAAACGAGAAAGTGGGACAGAAGTGTCCCTCTGATTGTTATCTCTGCATTTGCTGTGCAGCCAAAAACTCTCTGGTGTCCTAATCCAAGGAGAATTAGATCATGTGGGTGAGTTTGGAAGGCAGCTGGGTGTAATTCCTTAGCTTTTAGAGCAATAGTATGTCTCAGGTGGGACTCTGCGGAGCTGTCAATTTTATTTGCTGGTTTGTTGGTTGTTTTTTTTTCATTTACAGATTATCTGAAGATTTGAGCTACAAGAGTGATGTGGAAATCATCTGTTCTGTAAGGACTTCTCCCTTAAAGGCAAGCTCACAGCGTAAAAGGTCTCCCAGGCTCTGTGGAGGGCTGGCAGCAGTTTCTGAGTGACGGCCAAAAATATGTTCTCGCAGCAGTGTTTCCACACTGATGGCACTACAACAGAGGCAGCTCCGCTAGAGACGGAGCAGGCAAACCCACGCTTTGGCAGGGCGGAGAGATCTGCCTGCCTAGACGTAAGGGTAGCTGTCATCTTCGCCGTTTTATTTGTCTTTGCCTAAGGCAGTGGTAGGAATTATGTTCATACGGCAAATAAAAATAGTCCTAGAAAATATATCCTAGGTCTTTATCCCCTTGCTTTTATCTTATCCAAGAGTTATCTGCATCGCTTTGGAAAGCTAATACTCTCTGAACACAGCACAAGCCCTGCAAAGCGTTGGGTGCTGGAAAGGGGACTGATTCCTGCGCAGTTGCAAGTGATGCAGAGAGGGAAAGGGAAGAGAAACCCCCTGAACTTTCCACCGTTTCAGTCCTGCTTTAGCTGCTGTGGATTTAGCACCCTTTTCAGCTGGGGCTGAGAAGAGGTTTCATATGACTCGTGCAAACGGACTAAAGTTTCAGGGTAGCACATGCCTGGGAGGACATTCTCTTCTCCCCAGCTAATTCCCAAAATATAATCGGCAGGCACCGGCTGAGCTGAGGGAGCCTCTCGCCTGTACGGTGCTTTACCCTGCCGGTTGACCTAGTTGTTGATGCAGGGAGTCACACACAATGCCAAGCCTGTTAAGTGACTGCAGATCTCTCCGCACAAACAAGCAAGCAAGAAATTAAAGAAAAGCTTCGGCCCTGCTGATAAGCCTGTAGGGCCACATAGGGCTTGTTTGTTTGGTTTGGGGTTTGGTTTGGCCTTTCTTTGAACCCAGTTAAGATGGAAAGCTGTGGTAAGCTTCAGCGCAGCGCAGAAGGCCAGGGGAGGCCAACCCACGGCTCCCTGGCCATTTGGGGCTTGCAAGAGCTGACATGGTGTCACTCCCGCTCCGTATGTCACGTCTTCCGATGCCCTGGCAGTGTTTGCTCTGTCATGCTGGTGTCTTAGTTGAAGAGATAAAAGGAAAGACTGAAACCGTCTGTGTTATAACACAGCCTAGTCAAAGGCATCACAAGGTTTCTGCGAGACGAGCAGCATCAGTGACGTTTCCATGCCTGCCTACCCGTGATTTCCATATCACTGAACATTAGAGACACTGTGAGGAACATTAAAGGGACCTGAATTTCAGAGAGAAAATGCGTAGCAGCTTGTGATGAGTTGCCCTGTAAGGACTACATCATCCTTAAAGGATCAGCTGTGAATTTACAAGTGCTAACCTAGATCCTTTTCCCTTCCAAAAGCACACAAATATAAAAATTGTCCTGCGCTTGCAAATACAGCTTGGACTAGTTGTATGTGTTTTAGGACCATGTCATGTAAGTATTTTTGGGATGGAATTAAAAAATAATTTCAATAACATTCAGAAAATTCTTTTCAGTAATAAAGCTTTCTTTTTAGCATCAGGCATGCGCCATGGAGTGCAGGAGCTTACGGTAACGTATGGTGATGCTGGAGGAACCTGCTGCCCCTCAGAAGCGAGGCTTGCTGCTGGAGAAAGCCTGCGGCTTTGCCTATAACACGGATATGCAGAAACTCATTTTATGCGCTCTATTTTGAAAGATTATTTGTGAACACTTTAAGAACTGAGGACAGGATTTACGATGCACAGAGTGGGGAGACGGTTCTTTGCTCAGCAGTATGATTGCCCACAGAGCCAGGCACTCTACTGGGTCATTTGCTGCCCTGATCTTTTTCAGACTATTTTCATCAGGGCGTTTTCTTGTTTAAAATATTTCTTCAGGCAGAGGGAAGTGGGCCAATCATTTTATTTTACTAAAAAGAGATCCCATGAATGTCCCTTCTCTGTTTGCCTGTACCTATGAGGTGAGTGCTGTGTATGCCCCGTGGGATCGGGTAGAAGATGACAACCTATAGATAATGTTCAGGGCAGTGATGCTTTAGATGTGTAAATGTGATAAGCTGGAGGCAAATAAAGCTGATCTGCATACAAAATGAAAATGCAGATGAAGGCATGAAAAGGCAGATGAAGGAAGGCAGATCTTGATCTGTTACAGCGGCATTTTTCAGGATCCTAAAGAAGATCACAGGCTCTTTCCACAACATTCTTTGTGAGAAATTAATCCTCTGGAAACCATTCTTCCTATAAAAGATGCCAGCGTGGACGGAACTGTGGAAAGAATCTCCTTGTCACCAGCAGGACAAAGGACCCACACAGAACTGCTTTTTATTAGTAATATATTGCACTGTGTAAATGCTAATGGTCCATGGGTGCTGGAGCCAAACCTTCCGGACCAGATCCAAGGACTGCAGGTGTTACCATGGTAGTGCCTCCACCAGCTTCGAGGCAAAGTCTTCTACTTGAGCAGCTCCACTGTGCTGGCTGGTGTTCAGAGCCTGGGTCCGCAGCTCAGTCCCACAGATGTACTTTTCCTACACAACTTGTTGTTATGCTCTCATGCCCTTGCAACACAATTGCACAACCACAGCAAAGGTTTGTGTTCTCCACGACAGTGCTGTCAACAAAAGGTCTCTCTGCACAGCTTTTGGGTGGTATTCTGGGAGATCTGTACTGGAACAAGGTCCCCCAGGAAGTGGTCATGGCCCCAAGCCTGTCGGTAGTCAAGAAGCATGTGGACAACTCTCATAGATATATGGCTTAACTTTTAGGTTGCCCTGTGTTGAGTCAGGAATTGGACTCAGTGGTCCTCCTGGGTCCCTCCCAACTCAGAAGGAGCGTGATTCTATGATTCAAGTATTTCCTACCTTTTCCACTTCCCGATATGTGACTACAAGAATATTACAGCAAGAGTTTGGTGAAAACTTTTAAGGTCACTGGGTGCAAGAAATAAGAATAGAAGAGGACTTAGGCTTGGGTTTTTTTAGCTTTTAATCATACACGAAATTCCAAATAATGTTGCTCTTTTACTATGCAATAGAAGTATCATCTGTTAGAGAAGGACAAACAAAGAAGCTAATATGCAAACTCAAGCTGTCCTCCGGTGCCTGTTACAATGGCTGGTCGGATTTTTACGATCTGCCTCCTCCGCTCTTGTCGCTTTATTCTGCCGTGGAAGTCTCCACTCAGCTGTAAGTGTCGGTAACTGATCAATGGCCCACTAGTGCCTGGATGCACACGGAGTGCAGGGTGAGCCCCAAAGTGCCAGCAGCAGCAGCTGGCCGAGGGCCAGCGCTGCGAAGAGGTGTCCCTCCGTCTGTAAAGAAAGTCATAAGGTGTGGACACGGGACCAGACCAGAGCTATTGCAATATCTTATGCAATGCTTTTAAAAGGGCATTTGTTGTAATATGAATATGGAAATCTCTTTATTTTTCCCTTGGAGATGTGTATTAAAACATATAAAAACATTTGTGGCTTCTCATATTTTTTCATTTGCGCAGCTCATTCCTAGAGCAGGACTTTTTACGCTGTCATCCTCTTCCGTACAGGATCTGACGAGAGCGTTCTTACTCTACACCTCCGGTGATGCGGAAGGCACCGTTTATTTTATGGCAGGAGGCAACTGCAAGGTTTAGGTTTCTTCCTAACAGCTCAGTAGCTGCATTACAAATAAGACCACTACTTACATTGCCCGTATTTACATAGTCTAAGTATCAGGTAGAAGGTAGGCTG
This sequence comes from Rhinoptilus africanus, assembly GCA_013400135.1. Lineage (NCBI taxonomy): Eukaryota > Metazoa > Chordata > Aves > Charadriiformes > Glareolidae > Rhinoptilus > Rhinoptilus africanus. The sequence goes on from VXBO01007196.1 coordinate 148,745, forward strand.
CAAGAATCTGGGCCTAAAAGCATCACAGAAGTTCTTTTATCTCCCTTCTTGCAATGCATAAGAAAAGCCTAGTTGTGATAAAATGCTCTTTGCTGCAAATTACATTTTAAGCACTATTAAAATCAATGTGGAAATAATTCAAAGAAGGGTTTCTGTCCTGGGGTTCTTTGAATTAATTCTTTGCACATCATCTGTAGCCAGTAAGTCCTCAGTATCGGTCTTGTGTGTGCATGAAATTGTGATTGCCCTGTTGTGAACCAAAGCAATGCTTTCATACAACATAGAGGATTGAGATGATGCTCATTATCACATTGTTTTGGATACCACTGAAATAGCTTTTATTAAATTAACAACTTCAGGAAACAGGTAATATGTGATTGGACTTAGCAAAATGAGTTATTTCTCCACAACCTATTTGTAACCTGATGGCTTGCAAGAGATGAAGCTGAAAAATAAGGCAATTATATCTGCAATTAGCACCGCACATCTGAAGTGTACCTTGGACTTGGGGTTCTATTATATCTGGAGTTGTTTGACAAGTTTAACTGTTGTGCGGCCTTTCAGGCCAGATCCTATTTGAATAATGGTGACCGTAAAATTAATGTATATGCAGCTTCTGTAAAATTACTCTGCTGAATTGGGCAGTTAGGATTACCTATGCTTGAGTATGAGCTTTTTGGAAAATATTTCTCTCTCTTTAGAAGCAAAAGAATTCCCACTAACTCTATCTGCAAACTTTTCTGGTTGATATTTTTCCCCCAGTGAGTTGTAACTTTCACCTAATTGAATGAACGGATCCGTATTTGTTTGCAGAGGTTTGGACAGCTTATACACCCATGTTTAGGACTTCTTAACCTAAATCGCTGCAAAAGAGGAATTTAAATTTTTCCAGGGTCACCAATTCCAACTGCAATTTCAGGTCCCTCTGATCTTTCCCAGCCTCCCAAGGTATATAAATCCACAATTTAGTTCCCTGAAACTTGGTGTGCTTCTTTCCGAAGAGCCCACCTAGTGATAAGTGGACGTGAATGGCTGACTGGTAATGCGTTCCTGAAATGCTGCATGTAATTCAGTTGATTTTGCAACTGTGGACACTAATATTGCAGGGGTTTAATTATTATTATTTAAATCATGTTATTTTTAATAGTGTTCCGGTATGTTAAATTCTAAGCACATTCTTGGCAAGGAGTCTCTGTAGCTCATCGCTCCTCCTCTCACAGCTTAGTTGCTTCAGTTGATGCCGTGACTGCCATTACAGCGACACTTTCAGAGCATCACTCAAGCATATTAATGCAGCTTTAATTACTGATAGGGTTACTCTGCCAATACACAAGCTCCGCTGTACCATCCAGATAATTCCTCATGGGCATTTATGTTTATGTATTTACCCACAGCACAACATCACTTGACCTTTAGTAAAGTTTGTTGCTTTATCTCTCTGTACCACTCTCCATACATTCTGCTCGAAATGTATTCCTTGCAGGTTTAAAAGCCATCCTCTCCACTGTCTTATTAGGAAAACCTGAAATTCTGCTCTGGGGTTTGGGTTGACTTTTTCCTTTTTATTCTTCCCTGCAGCTTCTTCGGAGTATCAGGATTCTGATCTGCCTGCAAACCCCAAGCAGTTAAATATAACTTTGGGCAGTATTTCTGATTAAGGGCATGAATTCCAGTTGCTCATTATGACAGCCCTGCAGTACCAGTTGTTATCTGGCACGGGTAGGTATATAACATAGTATTTTCACTGCAGTCTCACTCATTTATTCTCTGTTCTGCGAGTGCTGGAAGCTTAATATGTCATTAGTATTCCTTGTGGTCTTTTGAAAAATATCAGCTGAATCATTATAACACGAGGAAAATGAGTACCTCTCAAATTTGTCTCAAGTTTCGCTCCTATTAGGGCACGCAAACTATGTGAAAACTTCATTTTTGGCTTGAGCCAAAAGTAGTTGCACGTAGAGCTGAACATTAGTGAAAACTAATTACGCTGTCCTCAGCTTCCCAGCAGTGGAAGAAAAGAGGAGTTATCAGAGGAGGATGAGCCAAGAGAATGACCTGGTTTTCCAACGTTGTGCACAGAGAGAGACATAAGCCGCGGCTGATGGGGAATGCTAATGGCATCACGCAGCTGGCATCTCGCGCTAAAGCAAGCCGCCGCAGCAACAGCTCGGTACCACCATCGGAAGAAATCAGCACCCGCCTTGCGGGAAGCAGGACTGCGGGCTTTCCCATCAGTGACTGCCTAAGGGATTTCACTGCAGCACTTATTACCTCTTTTTTATACCTCACCCATTGGGTCATTAAGGATGCCGTGTGAACATGTGATTCCAGTCTCCCATATGGGACTCTGGCAGACGGAAATGGTACACGAGCCCCATGGCTTTGTGGTGTCACCGTCCTATAGAAGCTCATCTAAGGGGTGGTAGGAAGAAACAACTGGCTCCATGGACAGCAGCAGTAACCACCTCTGCTTCACATGATTTACGCCTTATTTTTCATACTGCAGAAATCCTAGCTCACACTATCCCATACCCATCTCCCTCCTTCTCCACAGCCCCCTAACACCCCTTGCCCATGGTGCCCTGCCAAGGGCCGTCCAGGGCAGCAGCGCTGTGGCTGGTCCAAGCCACTGCTGTCCGGGTAAACAGAGCCGGTGATGGCTGAGCTCCCACTGGTGCCTATCTCTGTGCAAGCAGCCACTCTGCTGCAGGCGGAAACAACGAGCAGAATTTGAGTTTTATCCAGTGCCCTCCCACCAGGAGAACTCTGTTTGCTAGGTAAATCCTTTCTACCTGTCAGAAAAAGCTGATGACAAGACTCGCTGCAGGTGGGACTTTTAACGTGACTCCCAAGAAAAAGCCAGAAGCTACCCTGGAGAAATGCAGACTTTGGAGACTAAGATCACAGAGCTGTATCCGACCAGAGCCGAGGGGAAAGTATAGTGAATATGATGGATTGCCCTTGCTGCAATGACAGACTGCTACTATCGGTATCTGTAGCCTTCCTTCAAACTGAAAAATAAAAAGCTGCCCGCCACTTTCTGGTATTTCTGTTGGAAAAGTGAAGTTTAGAAGTCATGTCAAAAAATCTGTCAAAAATCTTTATAAACCTTGCTGTGGTAAATGCAGGGTTGATGAATAAATACAACAGAGTTTTGCGGCAGAGAAGTGGAGCTTGCTGCTGCAGGCAGCCTGAGCCCAGTCGTGCAGAGTTTGTTGAGGGCTCATTTTATCAAGACGGAGAACCTCAAGGAAATCTTATCCCAGCAAAATGTTGGCAGGAGACAGGATGTCACCTGGATGATGGGAATATTCTTCTGCCCAGAATTTAGAAAGCACACAGCTTACAGAGACAATAAGGGGAGAGAGCTTTAGAGTAAAGGGTACTAAACAGCAGTGTCTTAGCTGTGGTCCCGCAAGTGAGATTACCCACATGAAATCTCCCTATTACAGTTACTGTTTTCATTCAAGGTGAACAGATTTATGAACACATTGTATGGACAGCAGAATAAGAAGGATGATTTGAATGTCTAGACCATTTATTTTTCTTCTCAGGAAAAATGCTAAGATGCCCTTACATCCCCTTTTCTACAGAGTCCTTGGCAGAAGGGACAATCCATGATTGCTAATTTTTAAGATTTTACTGAGAACAATATGGTATTTTGCGGGGGGGGTGTGTGTGTGTTAAATGTTCATCTTGAAACACTGGTACATTTTCTGAGTTTGCCTTTATCCCTAGTGATCACCTCTTCCTGTCATCTTCAGAGGGATTAAACTGTTGAGTAAGAGAACTGTTGAACTCCACAACACGGAGCAAGAAAACATGGAGCTCAAAAAATGGGGGAAGGTACTTGGATGAGAAAAAGTCCCCAAGGAATTACATAAAAGGGAGAAGAAACATTAGGGAAACTGCAGAAGAGTATAAGACTTCAAGAGGTGGCTGGTGGGGCTGCAGCCAGGCATGGGTGGAAGGGAAGGGAGGAAGGACTGTGAGAGCAGAGGGGGTTTGGGAAGGGGCAGGCAAGTGCGTGTGGGGTGACGGGGGCAGAGCACCCTGGTGTAGGTGGCCCAGGGTCTGGCTTGTCGTTATTAAGGTAACCACAGAAAGGGGAATTAAATGCCCCCTTCTGTAACCCCTCATGTCATGAAAGGAAAGAATTTTCTCTAAGTGACAACCAGAATTTGCTGTGCCTGCATTATTTTGAAGTCTGGAATAAAACAAACCAAAGTGGGATAGACCTGTCCTTTGATGATAGGAGGAAATTTGAATATGGGTGAAAAATTTTAAGAGATTATTTTTTAATAAATCTTACAGATTAATTTTTAAAGTCTCTTTGGTAATTCTGTGTTGCTCCTTTTTTTGTTAAAGACTTGAGGCTGTCAGTGTAGTGTGGCACATTAAAAAGCTCAATACTCTTTCCACTGTAGCAGTTACCTCTACAGGAACTTTCCACAGTCTTGGAGATCTGGTATTTTTTGTGTACCCTGCTTTTGCCACGATGGAATTTCAACAGGCATGAAAATATCAAAGCCTAACATTCACAAGGGAGCTTTAATACCTTGCAGAAATGGTAAAAATTTGGGCAAGACATTTTTCCTCAAGTCCAGGCACTTGTGTTTTCAGCCAAAATATGATTTCTGGGATCAGGTGCTTTGCTGCTACCTCTTTTCAGCTTTTTATTTTGTAAGGCATTTACATTCCTCAGCTGGATTAGGTCCACATGAAGAAGGCACATACTGAAGGAAAGGGGTGATAATGGAAATTCAGAGTGCAGAGCAGTTGAGTAAGCTCCATGGCAAGCAGTGTGGCAGTATAAGGCCTAACAATTCATAAAATCAAATATTTGTATTCTCAGGCACTACACTCTCTTCATTAATTTGCAATTACCATGATAAGCTCATGATAAATTTCAGGGGGAAAAAAGTAATCATTGTCTTGTTAACAATTAGAAGAGGCATTATGTTAAAAATGTCATAAGAACATTTAAATTCAGACATTTTCCTTAAGATTATATATTCGTTAAGTGACTGTAAATCACTAAGAGGCAGCATAATTAAGATTTTTTTATTTATGTAATGATGAGAAATCCATACAAAAATCTTACAGTTTAAGATTTCTTTGTGAAAGTGATGACTTGGGCATTGACAAGGATTTATTAGATGAAACTAATTCATGGAATGACTTTTTTCTAGACTTCAGTATCTCAATTTGAAACTTATCAGTTTGCCATGGTTTATGATATATTAGACTTGTTAAATACAAGAGTATAACCATTAGCTTTGGATAATAAATGGTCTGTTGTAAGAAATAATTTAGCATATCATCAAAGCAAATAGTAGAACTAATTGCATTCCATTTATCATTGGCCATGCCAAATCTGGTGTGGTATTTAAAAGCAAACTTTGTCTGAGAATTAAATGGAAGTCATTGATATCGATTACGCTTATGATTGCGTTTACATGTGGTAAAATCTCAGAAACACAGTCCCTAGATATTATTATAATAATTCATTTAAACTCTGCCTCTGTTACAGAAAACGGTAAACATTTCTTTGGCTTCTCTGGGTAAGCCTAAGCCCAAAGTGCTGCTCCGTAACTAGAAAAATATTGGGATATCCTGAGTAAAGGATCATCTGGGAGGCGGTTACCTCAAGGCATTTCTTTCCTGCGATGGCTGCAGCTTGGGCAGCCATCTCTCCTTCCAGCGCCAGCGGCACCTGAGCTGATGTGGGCGTCCCGCTCAGCCATGGGACTGCAGCAGCCTCCCAGGTGCTGTGCCAGGTCCCTGCACCGCAATTCCAGGCAGTGGGGAAGAGGGGGAAAAAAAATCTAAGTTATGCAAGGAAATGATATGTAACAAGAAAGATTTTAATTTTTTTTTTAAACTTCAAGAATGAACAGCAATTATCTGCCCCTTTGGAAAACCATCTTTAACAAAAAAAAAACCAAATCCCAGTCTTGGAGTGCCAGGCAAAGTCAACGGCCCAAGACTAGTTTCAGTGGTGTTTTTCATGAGCAGCTGCAGGGTAAGCAGGCAGGGAGCAGCCACTGCAGTGTGCTTACTGGCACCAGTAATAGCTCCTCGAATAAGACCATCCCTCTCCCCCTTGCAGTGGTTGAGCTTGCAGGGGCTGGGTGCTCTGCTGTCCCCTGGCCCGGCAGCTCTCTGGGGGGAGCCAAGCAGCAGAAGCACGGCCCCCGCAGGACACTGTGTCTGGGAGAGAGCCGGGACCCCCAAGGACTGGCCAGGGCTGAAGGCTGGGCTCAGCTCAGCAGCTCGCAGCAGCTCGGTCCTCCTGGTCTGCAGTTGCCTGGTGGGGCTCCAGCTGCAGCCACTGCTGTCCTGGGGGCTTCCTGGCTGTGCGTGACCTCACTGCTCCACATGATGTCTTCCTTGGGGTCTTGCCTTGGGGTTTTGGAGGTGTTAAAAGTAGTTGAGATCTTCTCGCTTAGCACTTATATCTGGTTTGAGTACGCACACAGAGCTGTAGGTTCTTGCTGCTGAAATGGGACATGACAAAGAGGATGGCTTACTGACCAGAAAACACTGCCCGGTGCTCGCTTCATGTTCAGCTTTCACTTGCATTTCGAGCTGGTCAGATTTGGAAGGTCCTGACTATTTTGGCCAGGTGTGAGGAAATGGAGTGTAATAAAAATAACCCAGCCCTGGCTGTTCTTGCTTTGCTAAATTTCCTATTGGTTCTACAAATCTGGCCTGCAGTAGCCAAGCTGTGGGATAGCACTGACACAGTATCCTAAGCAGATCATATCCATGGCTACTGTTTCACTTCCAGCAGTGCTATGTCTGATCCAGGACATTGCCCCAGGGTCTTGAGCAAACTGTGGCTGAAGTCCTAAAGAAGATCGGTTTGCTTAGGGAATCTTAATGGTGTCGAAGTTAAAAAGTGATTGCCTTCCCCATTTTTGAGGGCCACAGAAAGACTGAGCCTGAAAAAAGAAACCGCAAGCTGTACATCTTATAGCTAAGGGCTACCCCCAAAAGAGAAAGAGCAACACGGATACAAACACAGCTTCCTAGAGGTGAAGGTTGCATACAATTGGGGACTCAAATGCATGTTGACAGATGACCTGTTTGAAAGCCCCGAGCACCAACAGCATCACTACCGCAGTCACCCAACAACCAAAGCACGAGCCCAGAGCCTGTTCATTCCCGTATGTACGTGGCGTGGATCCTGCAGATCCTTCTGCATGTTCTTCGCTGTGTTATAGGGGTAACTATTCCATGCTGGTCACTACTGCCAGCCTATCACCTATGCATTTTCTGGAGTTTATGAGGAAAAAGAAAAAGTTCTTTTAGAAAAAGTCTGCAAGTTCTACATGAAAAATGCATGTGTTACAGAAAATTCAAATGCAGAGTGAAGGTAGTAGTGCCACATTCTGCTCATCTTCCTCCTGCTGACATTAGCAACTCTATGTATGCAAGCAAAGTAAACAGGATCTATTTTAAATGGGTCACTTTTTCTTTTTTTTCAAATGTGTTGTCATTTGCTTTGCAAGCAGTGAGTTCACTAGGCTTTTGTCTGCCTAAGAGTCCTGCCCCTTTCACCGTGGTGGGAGAGGCACCTGCCCTGACTTGTGGTTCTCTCATCCCAAAAATGTGTGAGACGACGTTGCCAATGAAACAGAAGATGCAGGCGCACGTTTGGAGGCATCTCAGTCGGTGCTGGAGCGGAATCTCAAGAGACCACTTTCCTTCTCACTGCCTTCGGGTGACAAGGGGGAGATCACCGCCACCTCTCAGAGCTGGGAGGGTGATGAAAGACATTGACGAGTGGAAAGGGCTTCTCCAGGGCTTATCTGGAAATCTTCCTCTTGAAGACTGATTTTTCGCTTTCAACAAAATGCTCTACCAGACAGGGAAGCTCAGCAATATTGGGGCCTGCCAGGGGACACTGCGCCTAGAAATCACGAGAAGAACATGCGCATGTTCAGAAAGCTGGAAGGCGACTGACTGAACACGACTAGCAAGCCAAGCAGCCTGAAAACACTCCTAATCATTGCATAGAGCTAGGGCTGCATGTGGAGAGGACTACTTACACAAGAACTACAGGGCTGAGAATAAACATCTGTGAACAAAAGCCCCTTGCAAATGCAACAAACAACAACAAAGAGAGTATTCATCCCCAAAGAGTTAATAAAAAAGAATCTCCCGGTTTGGTAATCACCAGTAACAGCACATGATATGCATATTTTTAACCTCCTTGCACGGTACACAGACCACTTTATCCTGCTTTCGTGTTTGGACTGTTGCATTTTTAAGTTGATATAGTCTTATCGCTGTTGGCTAGTTCACTCTTCTGGGAGCCACCGCCTCCCGTCTATCCGCAGAGGGAAACCCCACGCCTCTTCTCCGATCCAGAGGTATTTGTAATGAGAAATGACAAATTCCACAGAGGCCTAACCCTCGGCCTCCACCTGATCCTTCAGGTTTTAATGATGATCCATGACACATGGAGGCGGGGAACTAGGGCATGAGTGATAAATACACAACTCAGTATCTACCATGGATTGGGCCCAAGTAGTTTCTAACCTGGGCTGGACTTGGGCACGTTTCCTAACAGTAAAAACTCCACAGCCTGTTGCAGATACTTTACGCTTCTGAGCCTTCTGTAGTAGTTAATGTAATGTAGGCATGCAAGTTGCTAGACTCTCAAGTAATGCTCATATCTGAATATTCTTTTCAATACCTCAGATATTTAGTTCACAGTCATTTTCTTTTAGTCTCTATCGATGCAGTGTAGATTTTTTGCAGGTGAAAATATGCCAGCATTGGGCTGATAGGAGACTGCAGCTGTAAAAAGCAAAACTGGGCTTATGATAGATTGCTGCATGCCCCTAAAACAGAATTGAATTTTCTCTTGCTCTTTCCTTCTACCTTTGATTTTGTAGAACAACCACAACTTCAGTCTACTTACTTGTGATATCTTTATATCATGCTTTGAGCTGCTGCTTCCATTAATTTTCCATCTGTGACACCACCCCATGGGCATCAATAGAAGCCAAGTCAGTCAAAATAATACTGATAAATAAAGCTTTTTTAACCTTTCCTTTGTGTAAATGACTTAGCATCAGTATGAGATCTATTCTGTAACTAATCTATGTAAAAATTACAGGTAAACTTACTCTTCTTCTGAAGCTAAACTAACCCATATTAGGAAGTTGGGACCTTATTTCTGCCCCAGTTGTTTTGATCCAGCAAATGATTCAGTAAATATAGGTGAGAGGTGACTGCTCCGTGTGAGTTAAGGCAGGGGTGGCTTTCCTCCCACCACCCCTGGGCTTTTAATAATCATGAATCATTCCTCCTGCCGGTTATCAGTATTTCTGTCAACTGGACAGGAACGGTGATAGCTCCAAAGTCTGCAGCCATGTAACAGGTCTGAAGATCAGAGTATCAATTGATATTAATACCACAAGGTCCTATTTATACAGGTTGTTTTATTAAAAAGAAAGACTATTTGAACTGTAGTATTTCTACAGCATTGTGGGCACAAGGGTTCCAGAGCTGTCACAGCCTTCGTTTTCCTTTTCTTGTGCCTCTGCCCTGCGCACGGGCATTCCTGCCCCGAGCAGCTCAGACAAAAAAACACAATTGGGACTGACCCTTTCCTCCCACCACAACGGCTGGGTGCTCCGGCTGGACGGGGAGAGATTGTTAGCTATACCTGGCACTGAGTGCTGCTGCCTGTAAGAGGGGCCAGGAGAGGAACCACATCATCAAGTTCAAGCATTCAGAAATTGAAGCAACCTTTTCCCTACATCCAAAGGTGGATCGTTATTTCTGTTGCACTGAATAGGTTAGGGACATTTTGTTTTCAATGGCAGATGAAATTCCTGCATAATTGCACAATTCCTGCACCTGAGGCTCTAAGAAGAAACACTGACTGCTGCAAGAGTTGGCAGCAGTAGGGGAAGAGGAAGAGGCGATGGAGGAGGAAATAATCTCATTCTCTCACCTGCAGGAGCGGAATCCGACCCCGCTGATAGAGGGTGCATCAGAGAGGGAGAGGAAATGGGAGAACCAGAGGAGAGAAGAGGTAGCCTGTAGGAAGACATAAAGAGAAGGAAATACTTGTGATTAGTGGGGAAGGTCACGGGGCTATGCAGCCTTCAGACATCTGTCCAAACCAATCTGAAGCTCCTGACCGCTGGGTTGCCTCACCAGCGAGTATTTTTTGCTCTCCAAAAGACAAGGTGAGGAAGGGTGTCTTTCCTGCTCTGGTTTATCTGCGTCATAGGGATAACACCTGATTTTGTCTACATCCAACTGTGAACCGTGCTGAAAAGAAAACATGGAGGCAAAAAAAAAAAGGAATGGGGTAGAAGTATCTCACAGTTGGAATTAAGCAGAACTCAGGGCTGTACATGTATTTTGTGCTCTGCTGCCTTTTTTATCTTTGGAGAATGACAAGTGAATTCTTAGTCCAGTAATCTACGAAATATATTGTGCGTATGGAGCCATACAAGGTTAGTAATCCAAGTATTAAAACTGAATGTAGAGAAATGCTAATGAGGCAGAAGGTAATTTTATGTTAGCTTTTTTACATTTTGTCTCTCCAGACAAAACAGGACCGCTGTATACATTGAGCTGGGGCATCAGATTTCTAGCTCTAGGTTAATATCACCAGTGGTAGGGGAAACACTCTATAAAGCAATCATCCATCAATTTTTTCTCATTTCGTGTATAGTGACTACACGGTTCAGTCTTGTACTCTCCCAAACAGTGTGACACTCTTCTTTTTTCCCCAGTAGATTTGAGGGAATGAAGTTTATGTTTCTGTTTTCAAGTGTTGCTTCCTCCATACGAGCAGGAAATCCTCCCTCCCTCCCTCCATACGTTTGTAAAATAGCTGACAGTGCCACCAATTAATTGCATATCAAACTGAAGTTCTTTTTCCTGTCCTACGTGACTGTCCTCTCCTCTTAAATAGTCCATCTGTTTTCTTACTCCCGATACGAATAGTAAAAACATCCCCTACCTACCAAAGCAAAAACTCCCCTGGGAAGACAAATGCAGATGAGGTGGCAGTAACTGATGTGGCAGTTACATCAACCATATATCACTGGGATATCTTTGGATATTGCCATCAGGAGACAGCTAAGAACACAGATAAAATGCATAGTTCTACATAGAACTAGTATTGACTTATTCTTTGCCTCTTGCTGGATCACTTTTTGGCTGCACTTAAACGCCTCTAAATCAGTCAAGTCCTTTTTCCAGTTTAAATCCCTTCCAAAAATGTATTTTAAAAAAATCCACCTTCCCAAAGAATAAAGCTTTCTGGATTGCTCCTCTGCATATATCGCTGTAACCTTTGTCCTTCCCTCTAACCCTTCCTCCTCTCTTTGCCTGTTAATGATTCACATTTATTGTGCCGTGTCCAAACTCTGCCCAAATCTCTCTTCCTGTCTCTCTGTATCTTTGGTTTGGTTTGCTGGGTTGGTTTTTTTTTTGTATACTCCTTCTCCTGCACTTGCATTCTGGAATAGCAACCCAATCAAACAGGTAAGTCACCGATGAGGGGTGCAATACAGAACATACCTGAAAAAACAGCAGCGTAAACCACTCCATTTTTAGTCCTCAATGTCTGTTGTAAATGTATGTGAGAGGCCTTCTGACTTCCCAATCAATGTGCCTGCTTTTACTGACTTCATCCATAACCTACTAGTGCTGTTATCAGGAAAGATGAGACACTGTAATGAGACTGCATGTATTTGTCAGTTCACTTCCTCCTCATTTAAAATGATTTGCAAAGGGCAAGATGACAAGAGATGAAAAGAGTAAACAGACTCCATCCCTGCATGCTTTGGAACCTCAGTTTGATTTTATTTCTAAAGCGATGACAGGTGTGTACCTATTCACTGCTTTTCTAAATTCTCTCTGCTATAAAACTAAACAAACCCAGCTTTGCTTTGGGAAAAAAAAAAATAGCCAAACTGTACTAACATCCTTTTTAAAAAAGAAAATTAATGTGCCCTGAGATGAACAATTACTTTCCAGAACATCTTTTTGTGGGTCTCAGTGAACCGCATAACTACGTATTTTTGTGTCTGGAAAGAACTGTGACTACTGGAATGAGGTTTTGGTTTGGTTTTGGGTTTTTTTTCCCCCCCAAAAATCCAGCCCAGGCAGGTCAGGCTTCATCCTCAGCTACACCACGGAACAATTCTGCGACCTTTACTTGAGGGACCTGATCCCCGGGCGGCTGAAAAGCACTGAAGGCTTTAGGATGTGCCGAGGGTATCCCAGCACTTCAGCGAAAACTCGCTGTGCAAACGGGTGGCTCGGCTGAGGCCTTCAGTTCACCTGCTTACTTACGGGAGTCTTGAAGGCCTGAAATTCATGAAAGACTGGGGCTTGCCGGCACACAACGTGATCAGTCTCCTCCAGCGAGCGTTACTGCAGTGAACTAGCGTGAGCTATGAGGGTGCTGTTAACTTGGTGAACAAGGCTTCTGACCGGCCCTGAAGACTTGGCTTCTTTTCCCACCCGCTCCAAGCTGTAGCGGAAGCCATCGCTGCCACACGGATTCGAGTGGCCGTATGTCCCAGGCGACCCTCCCTGGGCCCTGAGAGACGCCTTTAGCTTCGCCCTGCGTGCCCCCTGCCCTGTTTTCTGTCAGGAGCCACAAAAAGACCCCGGCCCCTCCCGCAGCGCCCGGCCGGG
>VXBO01007196.1:161671-208683 GCA_013400135.1 Rhinoptilus africanus
CGCCCGGCCGCCCCTATAAGAGCGCTGCCGGCGGCGGCCCCATCTTCTCGCCTCGCCGCTCGCCTCGCCGCCCGGTGGCCCTGCTCCCGCCTCCGCCCCCAGCTGCCGCAGCCCCGCGCCCCCTGCCCGCTCCGGCTCTGTCTCTCTCTGCCTGTGCCCTCTCGTCCCGGCGCTGCGCTGCGCTTCCCCCCGCCGGCCGCCCCCGCAGCCTATGGCCCTGGAAGGCGCCGCTGCCGCCGCCTGTATTTCTGCTGTAGGTTCCCACATCCCTCTTTAAAAATTCCGCCTAAAAAGAGAAGACGATTTACCAAATCTTTCGGGCCGTTATCTCACGTGAGTACCGCTGCCGGGGGTCGCGGCGGCCCCGGCCTCCCCGCCGGGCTGGGGGTCCCGCCGCGGGGGAGGCGGCGGGAGGGAAGGAGAGAGGAAGGCGGCGACGCCCCCCCCGAGCCCCGGAGCGGGCCGGGGCGTCCCTTGGTACCGGCGGCGGGAGGGAGTGGAAGGAACACTCCCCTCCCTGGGGCTTGGGGGAGGACGGGCCGGGCCCTTGTTCCCCTCCCGGTGCAGGGAGGGGAAGGGGAGCGGTGCCGGCGGCACCTGGGGAGGGCGGAGGGGCGCCGGGCGGGCAGCACCGCCGCCGTGGCGGTGCCGGGCGGCGAGGGGGGATGGGGCCGGTTTCTGCCGCTGCCCCTTTCTCCGTTCGCCCGGCGGCGTGGGGCGAGACCGGCTGCCACCGGCGGCGGCAGATGGAGNGTGCGGTGTCTTCCCCCTCAGCAGCCGGGGCAGTGCCCCGCGGCGGGAGACCCGTTCCCGCCGGGCGCTGCTGCCTCTCGCAGCGTGCCCCTTCCCGGGGAGGGGGCGAGGAGCGTCCCCGCCAGCACCCCTCGGGGAGCGGGGCTCCCCGCACCCCAGCCTGCCGGCCCCTCGGCCGGTGGCAGCTGCCGGGGCTCGGGATCGCTGGCTGCCGCGCAGGTCTCCCGGCGGATCCCTTCCCCTTGGGAGCCCCCTCGGGTGCAGCTGTGTGACAGGCTCGGAGGCCAGCCCGGCCGGCGGCGGGGCAGAGGAGCCGGAGGAGTGCTGGTGGCACGGCCGCGACATCTCCCTGCCTGCTTCTCAGAGGCCATGTTGTGTGTCTGTACCCGTGGGCATCCACCCGGGCGCCCGCTGCCAGGCTCCTCTGCCCCCCTCCCCCGAGCAGTGCCTGCCCGAGGCTCCCCCCGGCCCCCTCGGCATGGTGGACGGGGGGGCACACCAAGGAGCAGGGCGGCAGAGAGCTGTCAGGGCCCCGCGTGAGTTGTCAGGGCATTGCACAAGTGACGCTTCCCAGGACGAGCGCTGGGATGACAGGGCAAATTGGTTTTTGCACAGACGGGCTGGGGGGTGTCTGTTGAAAGTGGAGCCCTTCCCTCCTGTTAGTAGTGTCCTCCCTTTGCCAGGGGTGTTTGCTGGTCGCCTCAAGGACACATGTCTTCCCCCTCCCCATGGTCAGTCTGTTCGTGTGGCAGTAGCAGGTTTGGTGCCACCAGTTCTTCTGGAAGTCTCTTGGTTGAGCCTCAGCCTCCTTGGCTTGGCTGCCTCTGCTCCTGGTGCAGTCGGCTGCTGCTGTACCAGGGGCCATCGGAAAGTGCGGAGAAAAGGCCCCAGTCAGTGCTCAGCTGCTGGCTGAGTGCTTCTGTAAAGCGTGTGCACTGGGGTGTCCTGAGTGTGCGTGTACTCACTGCCGTGCTGTTCCAGGGTTGGCGAGAGGTCGGCAGAGGTGCCCATCACTGGTTGGAGTGGTGAGAGGTTGGCAGAGGTGTCCATCACTGGTTGTAGTGGTAAAAGGTTGGCAGAGGTGCCTGTCACAGGTTGGAGTGGTGAGAGGTCGGCAGAGGTGTCCATCACTGGTTTGAGTGGCAAGAGGTTGGCAGAGATGCCTGTCGCTGGTTGTAGTGGTGAGGGGTCAGCAGAGGTGTCCATCACTGGTTTGAGTGGTGAGAGGTTGACAGAGGTGCCCGTCGCTGGTTGTAGGGGCGATGGAAGCACCGCGTGGGGGTTCCTGCATGTAAGAGGGATGGCGCACAGGCAGGAGCGTGGGGCGGCTGAGGAGGATGCTGTTATGGCTCATTACTAGGCAGCACTGCAGGTCTTTCCCAGTCGGCAGTCTGGGCTTGTGCAGAGCCCAAGAAGATGTGTATTTGTGCTTGGGGGGAGACCCCAGTTGTGATGAAGAGGGAAGAAAGTGAGCTTAAATCTTCGTTCGAGCCTTTCTGAAGTGTGTCTCCTGCAGTGCAGAATCCTGCACAGCCGACGTGTGCCAGAAGGCAGGAGGAGTGCTGCGTGTCAGACCTCTGCAGCAGTCTCTGGTGACCCAGCAGGATTTGATTGTGTAGTCCCAGTCAAACATAGCCACCCTCAAGGAAAACACCCTGTGGCGCCCAATAAATCGGGTTAGACCTGCTACCTCCCCAGCCAGCCGTGGGGCCGAGTCTCCTGTGTGGCAGTGGGCTGGGGGGGAGTGGGGGGGGACGTGCTGCCCCACTTCTGCCTCCGCCCCGGCTGATGGATTTTCGGCTCTGAGCATACTGCACTTGCCCGCTATTCTTCCCTGGATAAACGTGGGAGGCAGTGGTGCTGGGGGGGAGGTGGGGGGTTGTGAATAATGGTGATGGTAGGAGGGGTTTGTTCCAGTCTGGACTGGTCCAGTCTAGTTCTTTCCTTCCTGTCACCGTGTGAACAATGCTGCCGCCGCCGTAGCTGATGCTTGCGACACAGCAGCCCCCTCCCCATGTGCTTCAGGCTGTGGTAGGCTCCCTTCTCTGCCGGCCGAGCCCCCTGCAGCCCCCCCATCCCTCCCGCTGTGCCTTGAGCTCTGGGGGATTGTTGTTAAACCCCAGAAAAAGAGGGGCCTTTACAGGACTTTAAGAAGAGGAGGATGTTGTGTCCATGCCGAACAGCAATGGGGATGTTTCTCCTGTGGGGACAGTTACTGGAGGCAGGCTTGCCACCTTCCAGTGCTCCTGCTGGCCCCCGGGCAAGCGGCTGGTGCCTCTTGCTGGTCCCTGTGATGGAAGGCTGGTGCAGGTGCGTGTTTGCAGCAATGCCGGGCTGTATAATCTGGAAATGATTCCATCTCTCCAATTAAAGGAGAGACAGAGTGCTCTGGAAGGGAATTAAGACCATCCCTTCCTGAAAGGAAGGCTTAATTGTGTAATGGACTAATTTGGGTATAATGGCAAATTTTGGTACAAAACGCTGTTGATGTAGCACAGGAGCAAGAGTGTGGTTGACAGGAGAATTCCTCAGGGACCTGTGCTCCCTTCGGGACCTGCTCTTCCCTGGGGACCACCTCGCCACAATACCCTGGGCTGATCTGGGAAAGGCCTGTTGTAACAGAAGAATAATTGGGTTTTTCATGGAGCAGAGTAACTTTGGTGCCTCCAAGTGTGTCAGCTGGTGTAAATATGCGAGGTCAATGTATTGCTGGATTTTTAGGGTTTGGTTCACAGGTATTTTAGCTCAGGTCACTAAAGGGACTCTTTGTGGAAATGGAGGGATGCAGTGGATCACTTTTTTGCCAAAAAATGAATCAGTGTCCAGTTTTGTAGGCCTGTCCCTATCAGACATGTGGAGCTGAGGAGGCCAGCGAGCTGGAAAGTGCCTGGCCCTGACTGGGCTGCAGGTGCTTACAGGGCTCGCTGTGGGGACACAGCTGTTTGGCAAAACTATGTACATAGTGGGCAACTTGGGGGCTAATTTCTTCTTTATTTGAATAGTAACACTGATCTGTGAAGTACAGCATTGCTGGTGGAGCAGCAGTCAAGCTTCAGACACCTGCTAGTTGAATATACTAATATGATATATAAACGCATGCATATAGGTGTCACTTGAGTATTAAAAGGCAAAGCTGCCTTCTCAATTATTCCTGTAACTCAAAGCTCACTGTTTAGCAAAGAATGCTTTTATACCTACTTTAAGACCCTTAAACAATGAATGCTTCATTGTGGCTGATGAGATGTGCAATTTTACTAAAACTGAGTTTGTCTCTCTGCGTTATGGGCATCTGATACACTTCTGCTTAAAATGGTAGTCCTGCTCTGCCACAGTAGAGCAAACTAACTCTTTGTGCTGCTCCAAGCAGAGTAAAATTACTATGATTTGAAAGGCTCAAATTGTACCGTTTGCTCTCTCAATATTTAATATTGGCAAACTGACACAAAAAGGGCAGTCAGACAATTTTCTAGACATTTGTGTAGATCCTTCAGATAAATAGTTCTCATCTAAAAGAAATTCTGAAGGACAATTAGAACTCACCACAGCTCAGGGTTTACTGTTGCTACAGAAAATTACTGATTTTCATTCTATCTTTTTGGGAACTTGCACTGCACTCTTCCCTCTTCGATCATGTGAGAATATTTATTGTAGTAGTACTGCAGGTGGTATTTGTCTGAAGCATGGCTTTTTAAGTTTTGCACTAAAGGCCATGTGGTGTCCCTAGAAGCACCTGTTTTTAATGACTTCTTTTGCTGGAAAGTAAACTTAATTCATAATCACTGGAATATTTGTACAAGTTTGTAAATATGATCAGAACAGCACTAGAAAATAGCAGAGCTACTGGTTAATTTTACAAAAGGGAAGTGTTGCCAGCTTTTGGAACTGTTGTGTGCATACTCTGAGAAGTAAATTTTACTGACTTCTTGCTTTAGTGGAATAAAGAGTTAGGATTAAATACACTGCATTTACATTAGTTCTAGCTGGCAAAATTTCTTAATATCTCAGTTAATTTTGAAGACTTGAGGTTTATTTTTAATATTACATGCTACCAAATGCTAATTTATATGGTAAAGCTGAAGAGATTACTCTGTAGAGTCACTGTGAAAGTTACCCTCAAGTTGCATTCACTCTGTTTATAATGAAGTATTTTATAGCATACACTAGTTTAGTTTTTAAATAGAAGAATAAATGAAAAAGTACACTTCAGCAGTTTGCTTATCTGCAGTGATTTTAAAAAGATGATCATTTGGGTTAAGTGATTCCCAGAAGCCAGGTTTTTGTAGTCAGTGCATGTAGTCTCACTTAAATAATGAGAGCAGCAACGATTTATTTTTACAATAGGTTGGTACATTCCACGTTTCATGCCGTAGACCACAGTGAATTTGTAGAAACTTTATTGTATGTTTGGTTTACACATGACCAGTTCTGTACTGTATTTAATTCCATGAAAATGACAGTTCCTTTTAGAAGGAATAACTTCTCAGCAGGGGTGGTTAATGTTTCTTTGAAGACTAATGTTCATTGGACTGTTTTGTACGATTGTTTTACCTTAATTTGGGTAAGCTAGCCTTGTACTTTAAAATACTGCTTTGGCGTTTTGTGTAATAGCCTTTAAGGGCCAGCTGAGATGTTTCCTCATTCCTGATGGCAAGCATAAGTTTTTCTTTTTACTGTCTTGCTCATCTCTGAATTTGACTGTTTGGTGTTCAGTTTCGCTATATAAAGCACTATTTTTCACCCACATAGCTTTTTCACCCACATGCCGTGTTCATTCATAGCAGAGGAAGAACAAACATGGCAAGGGAATTCTAAAATAGAAAGGGAGTGGGGAGGAGAGGAGTCATAGTCGTAGTGGTTACAGGGTTAAAAACATTTCTGGGAGGGTAGTCCAGTATTAAGGTGTACTACCTCAAAGCAGGATCATCTCTTTGGCTTTAGTTTTGAAAATCTTCCAGTTCAGACTATGAAAGATAAGTACAAACAAGCAGTTTCATGTGCCTAATTCACGTGCTTTAGTAGTTCCTCATACATCTGACTTGGCTGAGATGTTTTGGCTCAGAGTTTACATTTGCACTTGTGATTATAAACTTCCATGGTGGGATGTTGCAAACCTCCTTAAAAGTACTACTGAAAATGTGTTTGTTACCTGTTTTAAGAAAAAATTTTGTTTTTATTTTTGTTACACATTTTTCTCCCACAGGGCAAAATCTCTGATCAAGTTTACAACTATCCAGAGGGCTTAGGAGAAGTGCTTTATAGAGAACAGTTCGACTTCAACGCTGAGCCACCTTGGGAACCTAGCTGATGATAGTAGGGTTCCATCTCCTAACTTGTCCATGTAAGTCTCTTTTCTGTCTCTCTTTTTCGTCTGTATGCAGGAGGATGAGCACTTCTAGAAGTACAAACAGCCTGTATTGGCTTTTTGATAAGCAAATTAACTGTCCTGATGTAAGTTATCAGAATTTGAAAATAGTGGCATGCCTACTATATGGGGCTTTCATTCAAGGGAGGACTATAATTTTTACTCACCTAATACTTTTCTCAACAGAGTTATCTGAGGAATTTAAGACACGTGTGTGAGTAAACTTTGTGGATAGAGTTACTTTTCTGATTTAGAGCTGTTGGCTGCAGAAATCCTAAAATAAAATGCTGTAACATCAGCCTCTCTGTGGTGACTCTGAAGTCATGAGTGGGCACTGTATGACTGTTAAGATCAAATCATGATTTGCTGAGTACTGTGTGATTTCTTACGGTATTTTATACTGAAATGGTTAAAACTTGCTATTGTAAACAGTAACTAATGCTGATCACAGAGGGTGTGCCTTCCCAAATGCCTGTCTCCATTATTTGCTAATTACCATCCACTTCCACAAATAGTTGTAGCTGAGCTACAGTAGAATGTGGAATTCTGTGTTGTATGGAAATTGTGTACCAATTATAAATGCCTTTAAATTTTTAAGAGGCAAATAGTTATTTAACAAAAACAAAACCTATGATAACTGAAAGCAAATGAATGTGCATAGCTGATCATAAAGAGTACAGAAAACTCTGGAATGTATGTGGTTATCCTGTTCTGTTA
Organism: Rhinoptilus africanus; assembly: GCA_013400135.1. NCBI lineage: Eukaryota > Metazoa > Chordata > Aves > Charadriiformes > Glareolidae > Rhinoptilus > Rhinoptilus africanus. Next base: position 168,504 of record VXBO01007196.1, read on the forward strand.
ACATAAAACAATAGCTTTATGTGGTTTTAACAATAGCCTTAAATGCATTTGTAATATCTGAGTTAAGCTGATTTTTTCCTGTCTAGCTGAAGGCATTTTCATTTGGCTTAGTACCTATAAATTATATAATGCTTTTAATGTAAAACTTTAGAGTGAGAATGGTTAAGTGCATCTAACTGAGCCAGGTACTTTTTAAAGACAACAGAGTCCAAATGCCAGTTGTGGTAGTATGTCTCCTAATAAGGTACTTAATGTAGATGACCTTGTTCTTCGAAAATATTACAGTAAAGGAGGCACAGGATGAGCTTGGTTTATCATGATTTCTGGCTTTAACCCCAGAGGTTATGTTCTTTTTGTTTTATTTGAAACCTACAGAATTAACTGCATATATCTAGTTATGTGTAGATGATGGCTCTATTCAAGTGAATACAGTTCACACTGAAAATTCTCTGAATATCACTGTTATTTAATAGGCGTCACGTGATTTTTAAGAGCAAAAAACCCGAGAAAATTATTTCTCTTGTTCAGTTTCTGAGTTTTGGCTCGCTCTTGTATGCAGGTAGAACTCTTGCATGACATCTTGCACTTAACAGGAATAAAGATAGGAAAGGCGGAAGAATCGTTAGGGGGGAGTGAATAAAGTATAAAATCTTGAGGTACTATAAATGTATTTTAGTCTCTCACACTGTTCGAAAGAATCTTGGCTTTTACTGAAGCTTTTCTTTTCAAAGCGGCTGTTCTGGTAATTTCTTTGAGATAATTCTTTCTCTAACTGGTGGACTGTTGTGACAAATAGTGCAAGGTACAGCTTGTCCTCGAATGGAAATGCCACTGGTCTGCTGTATTTGTTAGCTGAACCCTCAGATGATCTGTGTGTTTATTTTGATATTAGTTTATTACGTGTTCAGTAATAATATATTGCACAGAAACGTAAGTAGCTCAGTATTGAGTGTAGTGGTGCTGTAGGTAGCAGTAGTCTGCAAGTGAATCTGTACCTGTTCTGGTGTGCTGAAGCACAGGTAACTGCCTCAAACACAGCTAGGACCTAAGTGAGCCAGCTAATTGGTGGTTTGAGTCCTGTTCAACTTGCGAAGTGATTTACTGGGAAAAAGGCCAACTGAGCTTTTAAATATAATTATTAATATTATATTCCAGTGGAACTCAAATAAAAGTTGTCTGTCTGAAGGTGTACTTACATTCCTATTAAACTTGCTTCCTTTTTATAATTCTCTCCCTCTCACTTTTGTCCAAGGAAGAACTTGGATTTGGTTCTACCTTGCTTTTCAGACTCTTGACTTCCTGAGCAGTCTGACAACTGCGGTCTGAAGCCTTGCTCCTTTGAAAGCTTATTCTATTTATTGCCGCATCTGGTTGATCAGAAATGGAGAGAGCTAGTGATGGAAATTTAATCTATTAACAAGCCCTGCCTATGCCAAGTGGAAGCAGTAGTTATCTGAACTGGCTAGCATTTAAAGCTCTCTTGACTTCGTCTAAATGGGCTGAGTGGCAGATGGGGAAGAGGATGGTTGGGGGACAAAGGGAAGGCCAAATACTAATACAGACCAAGAAAGAGGGTAGGATAGGGAAGCAACTGCTTGCACTGTCGTGGAAGAGAAATGCTGTTATAGTACCACCAAAGTACACATGCGCTTACACATGTACTCACTTTTGTAAGCTTTGCTAGCTTACTGGCTTTGAGTAATGTATTCAGACTTCAAGAAAACAGAAGGGGGTTCTTGAAAGCATGGCTTCTGTAAAAGATGTCAGATGGGGCATTGTTTTTTAGTATCTACCCCCTTTGCTTGCTTATTTTAATGGAGATGCTCTTATTGCATTGCTGGTTTAACTGTGTGGAGTACTGCTGAGAGAATGGTAGGATGCAACTAACCTAAGCTGTACAGGGAGTCTGCTGTGACCCTCAGTGGATTTGTACTGGGAGGCAGCTTGGGTAATGCACAATGTCCACTGCCATTGTAAATAGACACCTGCCTCAGTGTTTCTGTCAGTTGGTCAGTGTCTGTGTTCAGCTAACTGAATGGTAAGGATGTAAGCTGGTGAAATGGCAGCTTGGAGTATTTATTTTTAAAGATACTCACATTATAAATAGGCATTTCCGTCACTCAAAACAGACGACTCATGTTTCTACTCTTCTGATATACCTGTTCTGTCCTTAATTGCCAATGTTAGTGACAAAATGCTCCTTTTTTGGTCTGTTAGCCGTGAAGAACCAGTATTGGAAGGAATGTGAGATGAATGTATTTTACCTCTTTGTGATTTTTGTATCAGCATAATTGTTAATCTCATAAATATTTATTTTGTTTAATAAGACATGTAGTTGATAGGCATTAATGGGAGCCTGTTTGGTTTACAGAGACTTTGTTCTTTGCAGAGGAAGTTTTTAATGAAAGAACCAATCCTCAAGGTGATTTTTTTTTTTCAGGCCAAGCATTATGTAGTTCTGACAATATAAAGAAAAAGTGTGTATTATAGATGCTTGCGTATGACAAGTGTGTGTTTAGTTAGTCACTTTTCAGAGCACTTTAATTTTCTTCTATTCCAGATGTACTTTTATCTTAAAGTTCTTCGTCTGGAAAGGTACTGTGTTAAACCCTAAAGAGCCTGAGGATGTGATGCGTACTTCAAAGAAAGCAATTGCATGCCTATGTAGAAGTCTCATACCACTTGACAGCTTTTGTTTGCCCTAAAATGCATGTCCTGGAGCACTGTGCAGACTAACATTTCAGGTGGTAAAATGGGTGGTGTTACCACACTAAGTCTGTCAAATCATGACTTCCAGCAAGGACTGAACTTTGTACTCTAATGATTTCTGACTCATTTTACAGACATAGAAGCAGTTTTGAACCATTCTCTCGATTTCCTTCTGCGTGTATTCATTTGATCTTTCCCAAATTTTATCATTGATTGTCCTCCCCCCTCAGGAGGCGGGCCAGTCAGAACAGAGTAAGGTTATAGCACAATGCCAAATCCTACTGCAGGTATTAACCCCTTAAAGAAGCATTTCTCAACTGTGCACTGTCTTGTGCTGTAGCAGTGTTAGTAGGAATTTTGGTTTTCTTTGTTGGGTATTCTTCATATCTTGTTCTCAACAAGACTGAAGATGTCATTTCCAGAGCAGGAGAAATTGCACAGGGGCAGAGGAGAGGAATGGGCTGTGACTTTGGGGACAGAAGTTGATGTTAGCTTTTTTTACTTAAAGGATTTTGCTAAGTGAAAAAGCTTAGATGTCATGGACATGCTTAGAGAGCAGCCTGTGAGAGGTTATAGTAGGTTGTTTCCTTGTTGCAAGCTATTTTATTAAGCCTGTACTAGCATGGATTCCTTTTTCTCCCTGCCTCTTGACTGTAAGATGCTTTTGGAGAAATGAACTACAAGAGACAACATCAGTTTTAGGAAGTGGTCGTCGTCAAAGCTGACAAAAAACTCTTGGCTGTCTGATTAATAGTTGCTGTTGTTTGAAGTTGATGAGGTCAATTAATTTAGTAAAAAACCTCAAATATCTTTACCATTTCTTTATGGAACAACTTGCTTGTCTGGAACTAATATGCTTACTTTTGCTCTCAAACATAGATTTTTATTAAAATTGTTTAACTTGGACTTAACTTTGACTTAATCTGCTCACTTGCCAGATAAGTGTTCTTTTTGTTGCTGTTGGGTTTGGGGTGTTAGTGGTAAAGAGTCTTCCTCCCCACTGTGCTTTACTTAAACCGGTTATCACCCTTCCCCCGAAGATCTCCCCAAATCTAAAAGGGCAGCTATAGACACCACAGTCATTAACTACGAAGAAACCTTTTTTTTAAGAGTATTTCAAAATTAGCTTGAATCTACTCCCATGTAACTCAGATGAACACCAAGGCTTGAAAAAAAGCTAGCTGCTGTTTAAATCGAGCTGCTTCGTTTTAAATAAGAGGCACAAGCAATTAGGCTGCAGGAGGGTTGTGTGTGTGTCTGAGTCTAGAAATCCATTCAGTGCTGTGAGGGGTTCCACTGGGTGTACTGAAACCTCCCAGCAGGGCAGGGGGGTGGGTTCACTCAGTGGACAGGACTCTGGACCATCTGCACACTTGAGAGTGTAGCGAGTGGCCTGCAGTACCAAAAAAACAAAACCCCAACAAACCACCAAAACTTTAAAATCTAGCAAAGTAGTACTCTTGTATATACAGTAAATCCTTAAAATGCTTTAGTTCTGCCTTCAGGCTTTTTAACGGGTTTTGTGATACGTCAGGGAATTGTGCTGTTACAATTAGAAGCGCAGAGTTTGTGCAACTTGAATGAACAAAGAGAAGCTCAGGTGTGAGGCTTCTGCCAGCCCCAGTCGCTTTTCACGTGCGTTCAGTGACAGGTACTTACAGTGTTTACTGGTCGGTGTGAGCTGGGACAGGGAAAGAAGAACTGGGAACATGGAAGCTCATCCTCTACGGAGTTACTGTGTCAAATTGTTGCCACTGAGTTTTGTTGAACTTTTTTCTGAAGTTCCAGCACAGGTTAGATGAGTCCTAAAATGTATTATAGATTTAGATGACATAAAACACGTTTGTCCTCTGTGTCACAAAAGAATTAAAAAAGTGTGGTTTTTGAATGGTTAATAGGTCTACATTTGAATAATCTACTGAAAATGGAAATCACTTTGCTCTTGCATGTGTTGAGTGTGGTTGTTTACATATTCCTCTCTCCGGGTAGTATTTTTCTTGCAAGAAGAATATAGAAGAGCTGTTACTGTAGAAGAAAAGTTTAATGTGTTTCACACAACCAGCGAGTTCCTGAGGATGCTTAAAGCACTTTAGAACTTAGTTAAACATTAGGCTGTTTAAGTTACAGCATAAAGAAATTATGCTAAAAGTATTAAACTCTGCTGTTAGCTTTTTTTCTTCTTTTGATCTTCACATTTTGAGTATTCCAAACTATATCAAATTTTCAGTAAAATGCTGGTGACAGCTTTTCGTTCTGGATGGGGGAACCCCAAACCAGTTTTTGATACTCCACTCCTGTTAATCATGGATATATTATGGAAGTGAATGTGCTGAGGGCTTTGTGCTAATCAGCTAGCAAGTCTGATGAAGTACTTGTACCCTGAAGAGGGTGTCAGTAGCTACATAAACATGACTGTGGTGTTCATGTTTGTTTCACTGATTAGAAGTCCATCTTGATTCACAACCTTGTCTCTTTAATTGTTTGATGCTGCTTTTTTCTAAGGGTTTTAGTGTTACTCCTGAACTTAAACTGAGAGGTGACCCACTGAAAGCATTTTTCCTGCTTATTAAAGTGTCTACCACCTAGTCATTCTTTCTATAATTATAACTTACTTAAATCCTTACATCAATGTGATAATTATCTTGCTCTTTCGTGATTGTTTTAGATCTTCAGGATTCACTTAAATAAGCATACGACTGACTCGCTCTATGTGTGAGACAAGTATGTTCTTACCCAGTATGCTTGTCTGTATCATTCAGCTCCTGAATATAACTGAAAATTCCTCCTGCTGCTGAGTTAAATTCACCTGGCAGTAGCTGTTTCTCGTACGAAACATAGGTGGCATACTTGAGTTAGGCACCCAAAGCACACAAAACTCTGCGGGCTCTTTTCCCTGTTACTGAGCAACTGCTGCTTAGTTGTCTTAGTATTAGCTTGAGCGAAAGTAACTTTGTTCATATTAACAATGTTAACTGAACTTAAGTTGCAAATTGTGGATTTCCTTCTTTTTTTTTTTTTTGGCTGTAGGGAGGTGGTGGAAGAAATGTGAGACAGTTAATACCATGGCCTTGTGACCATTTGAAGTCAAAATTGTCTTCTTAGCTTTTAGAGTCTTAATGAAGCATTTATTACATTTGTAATGTTTCTGGTTTCTATCAACACTTTTTAATTGGAAAATAAGTCTGTTATTTTAAAGCCAAGCACAGTTGCTGTAAGAAAACAACCATCTTTTTTTTTATAAATACTATGCAAAATCTGTTGAGAGATTAGAAGAGGTCTTGGATATTCATGTAAAGAAGGAACCTAATCAGCTGACTAGTTTTGATCAGTGTTGTTAGTTGTAAAGATGACAACTGAAACAAAAAGTCTGGTCAGTCTGTTGCTTTAAGCTAATAAACTGCTTTTAAACAAAACCTGCCACTCTAATGGAATGTAAACTGCAGGTTGTATTCATCAAGTAAGGCTGATGAAGGTGTATAATCAACTGTTGGCAGTTTTCTGCTGTCTGATTATTTTTTTTTACTTGAGGCAGTATTTAATTGTGTTTTAAGACTGTATTTAACAGTATTTTCTGTCTTTGGATTTTGTTGATTCAGGTTGTCTTTGGAAAACACTGCTTATAAACAACATCTAATTTGCAGTGAAGGTTTGAGGATAAGCAAGATGCAAATAAAGCCAGGCTATAACTGTTTCTTTCTTTTAATGCTGTTTCTATGTACTGAGATTAATTGTCATTTTTAAAACTGCTTCTAGCTAGTGGCCTTTTCCTGTTAACCTCTACTGAAGTGAAGATTTAAGTGTTGTAGGTGGTCTTCTGAACATAACAACAAAATAAATAAATACAGTGTGTGAAGGCAATGGTTATAAATGAGCATCTAAACAAAAACCAGAATGTTAACAGAAATATGCGAATCTTAACAAATATCAGTGCTAACATTTAGCCAATAAACTCCAAGTTTTCTTTGACAAATTCAGAAATGTTGTATGACAGACAGTCTTCCAGTTAGAATCATAGAATCATAGGGTTGGAAGGGACCTTAGTAGATCATCTAGTCCAACCCCCCTGCCAGAGCAGGGCCACCTTAGAGCAGGTTACACAGGAACGCGTCCAGGCGGGTTTTGAATGTCTCCAGAGACGAAGACTCTGCCACCTCCCTGGGCAGCTTGTTCCAGTGCTCTGCCACCCTCAAGGTAAAGAAGTTCCTCCTCATGTTTAGGTGGAACTTCCTATGCTCAAGTTTGTGCCCATTACCCCTTGTCCTGTCACTGGGCACCACTGAAAAGAGCCTGGCCCCATCCTCCTGACACCCACCCTTCAAGTATTTATAAGTGTTGATAAGGTCCCCCCTCAGACGCCTCTTTTCCAGGCTAAAGAGACCTAATTCCCTTAGTCTATCTTCATAGGAGAGGTGTTCCAGTCCCCTAGTCATCTTGGTAGCCCTATGCTGCACCCTCTCCAGCAATTCCTTGTCCCTCTTGAGCTGGGGAGCCAGAATTCAAGTTGCATACTTGAATACTAATGCTGCTTAAGATGCTATACTTAAGAACAGCTGAGCTGAGGTGTTTGTACAAGTATGCTACACTTGCAGTATTTTCATAGTTTGCATAAGCTCAACACAGATCAGTGTGTGTACAGTCTGGGATGCTTCTCAAGACCAGACTTGCATCAGTGGTTTCCTCCTCTTTAAGTTAGTATCAGATTTGAAAGATGCCGCTTCTGTTTTATTCTTGGCTTCAGTAGAATTGCACTATCCTTATCCCTGGTAAATAGAGGGTGGACAGAGTGAAAAAAAAACAACTTTATTTTTGTAGAGATTGTATGTGTGTTACTGTTTGTAATTTTTAAGTAGTAGCATAGTATGCTTTGTGCCTCTCTTCTCATTGATTTATGTTTTCTTTGTACAGTTTGTTGCATAATTTAAGGACCCGGATTTAAGGCTTGGAAGCCCATCCCTTGTGTTTCTTGGTTTATGACTGTCGGCTTTGTGGAATACGGCTGAGATGAAAGGATTTCTCGAGGATGCAAATTACTCCATTGGCCTGTTGGATGAAGGAGCAACTCTTGCAGATGTTATTGACAACTGTATTTATGAACATACTCATGTAAGTTTTATAAGTTTTCCAAATCTTCTGGTTCAGTCCTGTAAGCCTTCAAAGTATGTAGCACTAATGAACTGACAGCAATAGAGGAACAGTCTGCTAAAACTCACCTTCTGAAGTAGTTTCCTTTTCTAATTCTACTTTGCTTCAGGCTGAATTCTGTTGGGGAAATTCGGGCAACAATTGTTACGTCCCTCAGTGTGGCTAGTAGGAAAGTAGTCTTGCTGTTGTAATTAAATACAGGCTCCCATCTCATTGTTTCAAGAGATTTTATTATCAATGGGGTTTAGACCAAGTGGCTCTTGATGAATTAGAAACATTTTTTTTACTCTTTCCCTAAAAATATACCAAACTTTAGACAAATATGTATGCTGAGCCAGTTTAAAGCCACATTTAAAATTTCTGTGATCGATCACTGTTGTATGGTTATACATCTTCCCATTACCCTTCTCTCTGTTGGAAGCATGGCTACAAGCATATTGTGAGGTGCTACATATTTTCTTTCAAGAAAATAAACTGGTTTAAAAGCTTTTAAGGTTTAGCAATCTAGTCAAAAGAAACAAATAATTCTGTGTATACAATAATAGCTTTGTTGAATAAGGCTTCACTCGCTACTTAGGAGGCAGGAAGATTTTGTAGTCTTTGTTTTATAGATAAGATTATAAAGATATTTTTAAAACAAAATGAAGTTTCATTAAGCAAATACTGTATCCTTAACATGCCATACCTGCAAGTTGTTGACTTCTCCCTTGGTTTAGCAGAACTAATATTCAAATGCAAGTGCTCAACTATAGTACAGCAAACAGCTAAATCCCATGGCCTTCTGAACTCAGGTGTAGGATTCCCAAATCCTGATTCCTAATATTCTTTTTCTGTCTAGCAAATAAATAGGTAAACTACTGGCAACATGTCATGTCTCCAACCACTGGCTGGCTCACAGAGGATAGCTGCCTCCTGCTGCTTTCATTTACTCCTTTAGCTCAAGGGGTAGAGGCCTGTGCCATGGATCTAAAGCTCCAGATCCCATTCCTGCTGGTGACCCGTACAGGGGGTCAGTATGCTTCCACCCGATGGAATTTCTCTTTGTGTTTTTTAAACAGAAATAAAGACATTGTGTACAATAAGCCACAACATAGTTTCTTATCTGTGAAAGTCAAGTGCTAGAATTAACATTTGATGTACAGTCTTAATTCAGCTTGATCATATATTTTATGATGGTCTCTAAATGACAGAGTAGGTCATTTGTTCACAGGAATTTTACTGAGTGCACATTTTAAACAATTATAGAATGATCTGTTTGGATTTTGGTCCGCTACATCCATGTCATGACTTGATATTGAGAAAGACTATGGTAACAGTTTCCACAAAGTGCCTGTGCGTTTTCTTGAAGATTATGCACTTGATTCTGCAACCTTAACACACCGAGTTCAGTTCTTAATTCTCTTTGAACTTTGTGTTTCACAAGATGTGAACAGTCTCAAACTTCTTGAATTAAAATACTATCAAACAAATTTTAGGTAAAATGAGCTGTTAGCTAGATGTTAAAATAATGGTAGTGCATAAGATTTTATTCCTAATATAATAAGCTGTAAATTATGTTGGGACTGTGGAAGCTTTCGTCCCAGTGGATTTTCTTCCTCCAAAAAGTTGCAGACTTCTGAAAATACAAAGCTGGAAGAGATTTGTAACCTATACTGTATTTTTAGATTAAAATCAGCATTTAACTTTTAAGTAGCATCTATTGTTCAAGAATCTCAGAATATTGTCTAAATAGCATTCATAATATCTCTGAAGTGGTAGGTATTCCTTTCGATTTTTATTGGTTTTTAAACTAGTTCAAATTGCTAGGTGCAAGGAAAAACAAGAGGATTGTTCAAGGTCAAACCTAAAAGTTAATAGCAGGATGAAAAAAAGTACGTAATTCTTTAAGACTTAGTTTCATGGGTTATTTTATGTTTTGACAGCAAACCCACAATTTCAGACATTTTATTTTCCTGTTTTTCCTCTTATTTAGAGTGGGAAAAGAGCATTTTATGTTGGTGATCTTGGAAAGCTTGTAAAGAAGAACACACAATGGCAGAACGTGATGGCACCAATAAAACCATTTTATCCTGTAAGATGCAATTCTACTCCAGGTGTACTCGAAATTTTGGGAACTCTTGGCGTTGGATTTGCATGTTCCAGTAAAGTAAGTTTGTTTTCTATGTATCTGTGTGCACTGTTGTCTTCTATCTGTCTGATGTTTTAAAATCAGCTTTTTTTGATGTGAAGTGCCATGGTTATATATAATTTAAATTATAAATTTCTGTGTAACTGGCTGTTGCAAATCTGTACCTCCATCCACGCAGCAGTGGATAGTTTTTTCTTTAGTGTATTTGACTATGTAGTCCACTAGAGCACATCTAATGAAAATTTAGTGAAGATAGTGCACTGGTCTGTGTGTCAAACTCTGGTATGCTCCTGTTTTTCAGTCTGAAATGGCGTTGGTACAAGACCTGGGCATTTCTCCTGAAAACATGATATATACAAATCCTTGCAAGCAAGCTTCTCAGATAAAGTATGCAGCGAAAGCTGGGATAAACATCATGACTTGTGACAATGATATTGAGCTGAAGAAAATTGCACGTAACCATCCAAATGCTAAGTAAGTGTCTAAATTCTGGTTTTCTTTTTTTATGTAATGGAAACTTAATTTTGCCTGTATTCTGTGTTTCTGAGTTACAAGCAAGGTACACGACTTCTTTAATACAATTGAGTTGTACCTATTTTTTCTCTTTCAATGTCTCTTTTGAAGATAGCTTTTTTGCAACTTCTTCCCTAATGGATTTTGGCTTCCTAATAGTAAGGCCCTTATTTCAGGAAAAATCTTGCCTTTTGATTTCATAAGGCAATCTTTATGAAGAGGTTTCAGTGATTACCTTTAAGAAACTTGGAGTTGAAGCCTTAGAGAATGTTAAAGTGCTTTCCACTGATTAACAGGGTATAGCTTCCCACAAACATCATCAGAACGAAGTAAGAAACTGAATTCCTGACATCCTTTACAAAGCCCTTGCTTCTAGGCAGTCCTTATTAAAGTGTCATGTCTTCTCGCAAAACTGTGGCCATAGTTGTAGAATTGCGAGATTCTGTTGAGTTCAGTATCTGGAGACTGTTCATCCCGCCTGGCTGCTCTTTTTTTGGACTACCTTGACAGTTAATATTGCCATTGCTAGTGATTACACTTCCTCCTCTTGGAAGCCTCAGTGCTTTGCTCGCTGGAGAGTGCTTCCTGTGCAAAGCGTGTTATCTACGATAAATAATTTTGTGTGTAAAATCTGGGCCCTGACGTACTCCACACACTTGAAAGCCTTAGCAACACTAAAGCTGTCTCTCAATCATTGGTGCTTTACCAGTTATCATTGGTGTTTTCTTAGTTTTTGTGTTGATTTATTTCCTTGAGTCTCAGCCTCTTTTCGAAGATGTCTGTCATAACATCCACAGCAAAAGTTAGGATGCAGATTTTTCTTAAGCTGTAGGATGGAGTTTCATGAGCTAGAGAAAACCAATGTAAACTCTTTACTTCCTTTCAAGGATCCTGTGGTCTAATAATTGAAAAAGTTCCAAGGACAAAAAGTCAATTTCTACAAAACCTGCAATTTGCCATCTAAATTTTCTAGAAACTTGATCTCCAACTCTCCTACTGAGTAGAGATTTGTTTGCTTGTTTTATTAGAATTCTCTTATTCAGGTCATTAAAACTCTGGTGAAGTGACAGCTATGAGTTTTCTTCTTTCTCTTCCTTGGCATAATTTCAAAAAGTCACAGCCTTTATATAGCCTTGTCCTTCCTGTGTGTGGCTGTTTTTTCGTAGATGAAACTAATTATGCTTTGAATGTGGAAATCCTGCTTAGAAAGTTGTAATTCTCATTTTCTGAAAGTTCTTTTAACTTTCTGCACTGAGTCCAGTAATGGGTGGGTCTCTTCTTATAATTGATGTTTCTGCCTTTAGAAGTCTTAGTAACTTCAATGGTTGCCATTTTTTTTTTAAGAAGGAAGAGAAATGTCAGAAAGGAGTGTTTAGTCTTCTGTTTCTATATACCTTTGGATTTTTCCAGACAAAATTTAACTGCTGAGGTTGCTGGTGTCCTAAGAGCTCCAGTAAGAGGCATGGTTGTTCTAAGTATCAATGCTACCTTAAAAATAAACAAAATCCAAACCGTAATCACACACATCAACCTCTAGTCCTACTTTAACTGGCTAAAACCCAGGAAGAAGAATGCTACTAAACTTCTAGAATTATACTCTTTCAGTGGTTTGCACTAGAAAAAATATCTTGACTAACGTACAATGCTGTCATAACAATTATTCATTAAAATTTTACATTGTGTCATTCTTTAAGAAGCAGCTTTGTGTAATCTTAGTGTAAGGTTACAAGCAATAGTATTACGGGTTTGATTTTTAAAATGTTTTAACAATTTTTTGTTACATCTACTACTCTTTACAAATGCTTTACAAAATATTGTTTGACTACAAATTCATTGAACTGAAGTGTTTGTGCTACTGGAGCAACAGGAAGCGAGAGGCTAATCACAGTCTCTTGATGAATGAAGTGGTATAAACTGCAATGAACAAGGATTGCTGGGCAACCTGTGAGAACTTAGGATGTCTTTCCTCTTTATAAAATACACTTTAAACACATTGTGAGATGTTTGGAAAGGACTTTTGGAAGTCAGGCTAGCTGTTAGCCTAGTTGCTACAAAATGTGTTGGCTCAAGTTTTGCTTGTTCCGTGTCTTGAAAGAACTGTTTCACTTGTTATCACTTATTTAACCTCTCTGTCTTGGTTAACTGTGCTGTGCTCTGTGCTGTCTGTGTGCATGTCATGACACAACTTCTGTTTAGTCTACATGACTGATTAATTGATCTTTATTGTGGGGGGAGGAGGAAGGCAGTGACTTCTTTCACAGTGGACAGCAGTTTGAATTTGTGAGGTTTGGGGGGGTGTACCTCTAGAGGTTTTGATGTGAACATGCCTTTGCCACTCAAGTATTAATTTAATGTAGCAAACCATCAACACTGGTGCTGCAGCTTGCCAAATCTAACCAGAATGAGGCTTTGACCGAGGGAGGAAGCTCCTTGCTGCCTAAGGCTGTAGGAGACGGTACTCATGGCCTCCCTGCTCCACAAGCGCCCTGGAAAAAGGGGCAGGGAATGGACTGACACCCCCAGTCCATGTGCTCAGCCCGGAGGGGAGGTGGAGAGATGGGGCCAGGCTGTACTTTCAGCCTGTCAGCCCGATGTTCTCCAGATGCTGAGTTTAACCAAACCTGATAGATGACTGACTGAAGGGGAATCTCCATGCTCTCCTTTTGGCTAGAAAGGAGGACAGAGATGGGAAAAGCATTTTAGTCTTGATGGCTTTATGAGGAAGTATATTTATTAGAAGGTAACATTCTCTTTTATTACAGCACTCAACAGACTCTTGCTGCCACAAAAGAGTCTTAGTTGCTGCATTTCGAAATCCCTTGTCCGTGTTGGCTCCATGTTTTAGCCCCTAATTGCTAGTTTTTTCTCTGTACAGGATTGTTTTTACCAGGTTCACTTGACTCATCCATCGATGGAGCAGGAGTACTGGCAACATAATCAACACACTTCTGACAGTCTTCAGGCTTCACATGTGCTGATGATGTAAACCAACTGCCCAAATCATCTTCCCCTTCTCTTAGGCTCTTACTGCACATTGCCACAGAAGACATTACTGCTGATGAGGAGATGAATATGAAGTTTGGCACCACCCTGAAGAACTGTAGGCACCTCATGGAATGTGCTAAGGAGTTGGGAGCCCAAATAGTTGGTGTTAAGTGAGTAACTTTATTGTTCTCCGCTGGCTGAGCAGATGTTTGTATGATGTACCTAAGACTTAGAATACAAAAGAATTTGTTTGCCCCTTTGGTGCTATTTTACAGGGGGGTTTACAGAAAAAAACCCAACAACTTCTGGATCATGAGTTTTTGCTTGCAAGTGAGTTTATATCCAAGCAAAAGCTAGTATGAAGCAAAGTAACTATTACAGGCATCAAAGCAATTTGAAATAAAGGATTAAGAATTCCTTCTGTCAGCATAAAAGCAAAGTTTAGAAGCTACTCTTATTTTCTAGGTATGTTCATGACCTTCTGCGGTAACTTGATTTGTATTTTTCCAGCCATCAATGGCGTAACAGCAAAGTGCTAGTATAGCATGGGATAGCTCGGACAGACTGTGAACAAGATGAACATGGGGTTGGATTTTCGAAGTATTGTGTCCTATGTCACTCTTTGATCATATCAAGATGAAATACTCAGATGAGGTTTTTACTTGGTGTTCTGAGAGTTTCCAAGTGATCTGTGGTATCTTAATCTCAAGTTTGACACAAAGATTTTACTATATGGAGGAAAATGCCTGCACAAGTCTTTGTTCTGTCTACCTTCAGCTATTAATGTATCACATGCTCATGAATGTTTTAAGAAAGCAACCAAACAAGTAAAGGAGTTGGGTCATCAGTGCAGTAAAAATAGCCTTTAAAATGGAAGCTAGATTTTGAGGATTTTAACCACAATTGTCTTCATACAAATCTGTTTAATGTTAAAGCATAAACATACTATAATTGTTACGCATGATCATTATTTAAAAAATAGATCTATTTAAAAATTAGATGATACTAGTAAGCAAATGTACCTCTCATATAATGTCTAAACTAACTTTAACAAAAATCACATGGCTTTTTTTGTAATTTCTTTGTTAACAAAAATTAAAAATCCACATGCAGATTCCTGCAAGTAAGTCTAAAAGTGACCTTTGCCTCAAAATGGCATTTCTTAAAGAAGTGAGTAGACTTGGAGTAGAGAGCATGGTGGCTCAGGTGGGTATGTATATGGTCTGTTCAGAACCAGCAGACCATCCTAGTCTTTAGGAAGCCCATGGGAACCAGAGGTGATTCAGGAGGCATCAGTACTTCTCTGCTTCTGATGAACCTCTCACCACCCTCTTCAGCCTTGCTATGAAACTAGGACCTGGCCTGGGGTGAAGAGGCTTCAGAACAGGGTGGTGGTAGGACATGTCTCTCCTCACCCTCTCTCAGATGCTGGAAAGAGGAGGGAATGTGCATAGCACAGCCTGAGCTTTGAGAAGTAAACTGGATGGCCCAGGAGAACGAGTGTACGGGTCAAGGCAATACAAAGTAGGATAAGAGAGGGCAGACTGGATGCAGGTGCTGTGTTAGCATTGGACCCACTGACAAATTTTAACCACTTTGGTGGAGACAGTAGTTCAGTAAATGTCATTGCCTTAACAGGCTAAGAATATTTTGTAGGATATTCTTAGCATTAAGAGCAAGTTGAGCCTCAAGTACAAATGCAATGGAATAGAAGGCAATCATCTGAGCTTAGTCTTTGCACAGTTACTCTGATACCTTGCAAGCTTGTCTTGAACCACTTGGGAATGAATTCCTTCCATTGCTGTTCTACATGGTGAAACAGTTTGGTCTGAAAGCCACACAATTCAGTGTACTAACTCTGTCTTTATTTCTTTCAGATTTCATGTTTCGGGCTCTTGCAAGGAACTGCAAACGTACATTCATGCTATATCTGATGCTCGGTGTGTGTTTGACATGGCTGTAAGTAGATATATACTCAAGTGCAATTGCTACAGTAGAGGACCCATTTTATTCTAATCACACTAACAATCCAGCTACTCTATTTCCAAAATATATCAATGCAGGAAATAGAACTTTTAGTAAGGGACTAAATGCTCCATTGTGAGAAGTGTGGTAGAGGTAAAAAAAAAGTTTATAATACTAATTGTTGACAAAGGTTAATGAATACTGTCCCACTGACTGACAGTAGCCTTTTATGCTATTTTCAAATAAAAAATTAGTTTCCCACTTTTGGTAAAGGTTTTTTGAAATTCAAATCTGTCCTGCAAATACACAGTTGACACTCTTATATTAAAATTAAGCATTTGTGTGCTGGCAGTTATTGTGATATAACCACTAACTTGGTGTATGTGATTTCTGAGCTTAATACCTAAGTATTGTAAAAAATAAAGGTGTTATATGGGGGGACGGAATATCCAAATTTGGATGAAGAGGAATGGGTTTGTTGGATGCTTCAGATGGCTCATGTGAGTCTTACACGTTTGCATCAAGAAGAGTGTGGCCAGCAGGTCGAGGGAGGTCATCCTCCCCCTCTACTCTGCCTTGGTGAGGCCCCACCTTGAGCACTGTGTCCAGTTCTGGGCTCCCCAGCTCNCAAAAATCCCTTTTCTGAACACCCGTCTTCCTCTAAATGAGAAGTTCGTAAACTAAACAGAGAAGACTGCAAACCTTTACTCTTATTACTGCGGTTAGTGCATTAGCTGTGACTGGTAACACATGGAGGGCAACAGAGCTGAAGCTCTCGTTCATCTTTGTGCAGATTTGTTGTAAGCAGTCTTGTCATGTAAGCCCTATCCAAAAGACTTGTGTTTTACATATTTGTAAATTCCTGAAGCTTTCTTTTGTCAGAATGCACTGCCCTGGTTCATTCAGTAAATACTGTCTGCGTATAACAAATGCTACAAGATGGGAGTTGATGTTACTGTGGGACTTCTGAGAACTGTGTGACCAGCCTCTGTTGACATCCCAGTGCTATTAATTACTACTAGGTGTAATGGAGCTATACCAACTTCAGGATGCTGTTACTCCCTCACTAGACATACTGTGTTAAATATGCTTAGAAGTCTGAGTATGCAGAAAACAACCACAGTAAGGAACAGCAAAATATATTTTTACGGTTACAGTTGTCCATGTGCTTATGTTCTGCCTCTGCATTTTAGGAAGAATTTGGCTTTAAGATGAACATGTTGGATATTGGTGGTGGCTTCACAGGTTCTGAACTTCAGCTGGAAGAGGTAAATGTATTGGAAGTTGAAACTTTAATTTTGATTTAGGAAGTTGTAGTGTTTAACATTCAAACTGCAGCTAACACTCATAACTGAAACCTATTCTGAATTCTGTGTTAGAATGTAATTCGTAAGACACAAATAATTGGTTTTATATTCTTTGTTATGGGTAGTCTAATTAGCCCTTGGAGGGAGGTGATCACTGTTTCTTTTTAATGCTGCTCCTGTTAGGCAAATGTGGACTTAAGCATGTCACAGGTTAAATTACTATCCAAAGCCACCTTAACAGTAGTAATTCAGTTTTTTGGCAGTTGTCTGTTTAGCAAGTGGTTACTCTCTTGCATGGTTTGGGCCAGGATTGCTTAGCATCCTTTGGATCATAAGCCATGTTGCTACTGGATGAATGTTTCTGGTACTCTGCTTTAGAACTGAAGGCTAGAGGGCTTGCTTTTATCTTTGCTTTGGTTAGCTTTACATAAAACTCTCAATAGTGATTTGGCCTAAATGGGATCTTTAGTATGCAGTAGCACATAAAACAGAATAATAACCTGTTTATGTTATGTTGTTTTAAAGGCTAACTCCTTCAGCGTAGGACAGTGAAAGTGATTCAGTGAAAAATTATAACAACCACCAGGGCTTTTCTTAGTTCTAACTGTTCTTTTACTTGTCCGAAATACTTGTTAATCCTCAAATATCTGGCTTTAGATTAGAGCATCAGTGTTAATTAATGCATTCTGTTTGTAATATGACAGTATTAAGAACTGGTCACAAAAAGGCCCTTTTCCTTGTTCTCCTGGATTCATACGTTAATTTTACATTATCTGTTGTGCTGGACAAACTTTGTAATTACTTGCACAGTCTTGGGTGTACCACACCTTGAACTTTGGCCCTGAGGAGGGACTGTGGAGTGCTTGGACTCGAGGTACTCAGTCTTCAGTGTTAGCAGAATGACCTGTTTTCTTAAACTCTTCTGTAAATCTTGGACCTCTGGTAAGGGCACTCATCAGAGAATAGGGGGACAGAGTAAGCTTTCGGTGTGCTTACTGGAACTGTTGCTGGTTGAACGTGTGTGTGTATCTGATACGTACATAAGCTGAGTTTCACCGATCTTACCTCTGACTTTAAATTTCCTAGGTTAATCATGTCATCAGGCCATTGCTGGATGTCTACTTTCCTAAGGAATCTGGTGTTAATGTGATTGCAGAGCCTGGATGTTACTATGTTTCATCTGCATTTTCACTGGCGGTTAACATCGTTGCAAAGAAGACTGTTGAGTATGATAAACTTCTTCCTTCTGGAGGTGAGGGTCGTGTGTGACTCTTACATGTTACGAATCAGTACGGGTAGCTGCCCGCTTTTAGTCAGGACAGGCTAGTTTGTCTCTGCCTGTATCTAATACATTCCCTGATGCTTGCACTGTAAACCTGCCTTTTGGGTTCCGATCATGTGTTATCTGTGTATCTCACTTGGTTACATTTGCTTGGCACTTCTCTCCTTACTAGGTTTGACTTCCCAATGGTTGAACCTCTGTTGGGTGCTTTACAGGAGGTGTGTTAGAAGGTTCTGTATTAGAGAACATAGAAAAACGTCTTGTAGAGCGAGCTGCTTCTCTGCAACAGTAGAAGTTAGATTTATATCCTTGAACAGTGATTATTACTGAAAGTATTAATTTTATTAGGTCTCAGACTAATGTTACAAACTGAATTTATAATGTGGTCTCACACAGATTACTCTGCTTGTAATTCTCCCGTTCCAGTGTATGTGTAACTCCCTTGTCAGGAGAAAGCAGTTGACTTAAGTTAGATTGCAAAAGGACTACTTATGACAAAAAATGCATGCGAGACAACTTCTCTTTTACTTCCAGTGGAGCAAACCAGGAACGATGATGAACCAGTATTTACCTATTACATAAACGATGGTGTCTACGGTTCTTTCGCAAATAAATTGTCTGAGAAACTGAATACTATGCCAGAGGTTCACAAGGTGAGTCCTTTTAGCCCTTATCCTTAGGGCTTTTTATATATATGTAACACTTTGTATGTATATAGTTATTTTTTTTTTGTAAAATTATCCTTATGTATATTTGAAAATTTTCTTATTTAATATACTAAAGTCTGAATTGCCTGGTTCATTTCCATATAGAAATACAAGGAAGATGAGCCTCTGTTTGCAAGCAGCCTTTGGGGTCCATCCTGTGATGAGCTTGATCAAATTGTGGAAAACTGTCTTCTTCCCGAGTTGAGCGTTGGAGATTGGCTGATCTTTGATAATATGGGTTCTGGTACCTTGGGTGAACAGTCTACCTTTAACGACTATCAGAGGCCACTGATTTACTACATGATGTCTTTCAGTGACTGGTAAGAACATTCTCTTGATAGTGGCAAGATAGTTTTCACTTATTCCAAGAATGTACACTTACAGCCAAATGTAAATAGTATTTGATGGCAAATACAGGATGATAGACTCCACTGGCAGCTCATCACCAGTGGAGTCTAGAGAGCAAGTTAGTTGATAGGATGGTAGGTGTCTACCACAGAATGGGCTGAAGATCTTTCCAAAGTTTGCTGACTTATTTTAACTAGATCTGTATTGACTATAACAAGAACTTAGAGATCTTTTCTAAGCATACTTGAAAGTGAGATCTATTTTTACATGAACATTCTAAATTTACACTTCTGATTCTATAGAAGAGTGCCTCTTTAGTTGGGTTATTTTCCTGCTATTCTGTCTGACTTTGCTAAGACTAAGCGGAGAGCTGTGATAAAATGCCTACTCAGGGTTGACAAAGGAAAACAAAATACCCAATGTGGACTGAGTTTAGTGGTAGTTGTTGCTGAGTAATAGCCTTTTCCTTCTTGACATCAGCTGTTGAGGTTTCCTAACACTAGTAATTGCAACTTGCCTACAATATTAGCACCATTGTAGGCTGGAGGGGCAGTAGTGCTGTTGTGGTGGTGATGAGAGTTGGGTAACCTGTTCCAATGCAGGGGTAGCCAAGGCTCTGTGCTTCTGCCAGTGGGGAGTGTCAGTGGCCTTTCTGTGTCTGCTGAGCGCTTGCGTAGCTGATTCTCCCTTCTGCTGGGCCTGGGGCCAGCCTATCCAGGGGCAGCAGAGCTCAAATGCTGTATTCAAGGCTGGTTTCTGATGTGAAACTGTATGTGAAAACACCTTATTACAACTCTCGTCCTTTTCTGCTGCAGGGATGAGATGCAAGATGCTGGAATTGCTTCAGACACATTGATGAAGAACTTCTTCTTTGTGTCTTCTTGCATTCAGCTGGGCCCAGAAGACCGCTTTTCCACTGCAGCTTAAACAGGCATTAACGCTTCATTTAGACCTGCAGTTGCAAGTCTGTAGTTTGTCTGGTCAACATTCCAGTGTGGAAGAAATGGAACAATCTTGAATTCAATTCATTCTCTTCAAAACTTGAAAAAAAATAGTAATAGCTAATGGGGACCAGGCAAAGCAAGCTACAGCTACAATTCACGGGGGGGTGGGAGGGTTAGATAATGGCGTCCAAATTTAAAATCAAGTTCATTCAACCCCTGAGCGTTTAAATATGCAACAAAATGGATGACTTAGTGGAGATGGAAACCCATCACTTGGGTTCTTCAACAGTTTACATACAAGTACACAGTTTTTATACTAAGGATTCCTGTTAGAAAAGTCTTGTAAAGTTATTGTCTTTCGCCCAGATATATCAAATGTCAGTGGGAGACCAGTGTGACTTCATTAGATGTTTAGTGTATTTAGAATGTGTAAATTTGTGCTTTGAACTGTAGTTTAATAAATGTAAAATTGCATCATAGTATTTGTTGTATTTGACCCTTGATGTATCCCCTTGTATGATTGCAATAAAACTTTGTGTAGATTTTACTGGTTTTCAGGCTAACTTTGGGAGGGGCTAGGCAGAAGAGGTAGCTATAGGACAGATGTATACATGCTTGTTTTGAGAAGCTGCCTTTTCTCTAGCCCATTATTTCAGCTTTGCATTAAACTAAATAATTCAAGCTTGATAAACTTGTATGAACTGAGAGTCATGTAAGTTCCTGGAAGGCTAAAAGGCAATTTTTGATGTTTAATTTTTAGAGTACGACCTTAGATTTGGTTCTTAACACCAAACAGCAAACCTGTGATAGATACAGATGTACACAGAGAGGGGCAGTCTTTTAGCTGGTGTGTGTGTAGTGCCCCCGAGGCAGCGTGGGTTAGTACAGCTCCACCACTTGTCACAGAGCTTCAACTTGCTTGTTTTAATGTTGTTGATTGAAGAGTCTAGCTTTTGACTGCAGCTAGTTCTGTATGGCGCTGACTCCGAAGAGAAGGGCTACGCGAGTCTTCAGAGATGTCGATCTCTTGCGCTGGACATGATTTAAATCCGTACCCGTCAAGTAAAGGTAAAGCACACTACTGGAAGTGCATATGCCAACTGCATTGAGTAGCTGGAGCTGCTGAGACTGTTCAGAGGCTTTCTTTATTGTGTTACTGGAGCCCCTTGATGTCTTCAAGGTCTTTTTTCTTACTTTCTCATTTTAACTTCCCCTCCTTGAAAACTGGGGGGAGGAGGAGAAGGGGTGTCAGGGCTTTGAAATGGTGCAATAAGTTCTGGATCCTGAAAAAAGGGGACTCTTTTCAACCCTTTCATTGGAGGTAGTTTCTACCTTTTGGTTCCAAGTATATTTTCCATCCGTGACAGCTGGTAGGAAATCTTAACTTCTGGCTCTGTAAAGCAAAGATTTTGTAAAACTTGAACTTCTATTTGAAAGTAAAATCCCAATTTGGACTCAACTTGTTGGAACGGTTTTACAGGCCACATGAAAGAGGTACAAAATGGCTTATGTTTTGAAGATGCAGTCTACAGAAATCTATTACTGGAATTAAATATGGAAGGAGTGGGAAAGGAAATGACAGTGGGGAAAGCTGCTGTGAGTGGGGGTGTTTTTCATCCCCATCTTTCAAGAAGTGATAGGCACTTCAGTCTACCAGTTGAGATTTTTCTCTAGACAAAACATAGGCTGTTGCATGGCTTTTGACTAAATACGAATTACAGTTGCCTAAGATAAGGGAACGGGATTCTGCTAAGCAGTCTTGAGGAGAGGTTTGGCTTTTTTATGTTAACTTACAGATCAGTTGAAAAAAAAATCCTCTAAAAAGTGATAGAGTGGTCAGAGCAGAGAGATTCACTGTACTTGAGGACAGTTTGCCAGTAAACGATTTGCTGGGTGGTGCTGCTGTAATTCAGAATTCACTGAACGTGTAGAAGCTGGGTGGTTTCTCTGTAGTACTGGGAGGTAACGCATCCTTGTCCCGCTGAGTACGTGTCCGCAGCTCCTCTTGCAGCCCTGCTGGTAGGGTGAGCTGCCGTAGCTGGGATTTCTTTGGTACTGACCTGTGCAAAGAGTGTCACGGTGTATGATATAACTTCTTATCGTGCATCCCAAACGCATCCTGCCTGCTTGGGCCTGAAGTGCTTCCCTGACAGAGCCCTTCAGCCTGCATACCATTTCCCAAGGAAGATCCAGGGCCGCAAACCCCAGCCAGCGCTCTGTTACCGGTGTGACAATTATTCCTCTGGAAGGGGAGATCACAGTCCTGCCGTTCCCTTGGGTGTCCAAGCAGCTGTGCAACTGGCTCAAAATAAAAGTCGGTGCGCTGGATCCAGCATTGGATGTGCTACCACTTCATCCTTACTCCTGCTTTTTTTTGGGGGGGGGAGGGCAGCGGAATAGTCTGTTAGTGTGTTTCATAGTAAGCTTATAGAGGTTTGAAACCTGCTTTTTTAAAAAAAAAAATCCAAAATCAAACGGAAGCAGATGCTTTAAAAGGTAGAGGATGCAGTGACAAATAAGGTTTGTAGCTCTACTGACCTCGGGGAGGGGGAAAAACCCAACCTGCTTTTAGTGCCCGCGGGCTGGGTGACTGCTGTGCTCTGGTCTAGCCCATCCTGCTGATGAGCTTGGTTCTGCTCCCACTCCCCCAGAAACCACCGGGGACCACACCTTTGGTCTCCTCTCGCCTGAGCAGTGGCGTGTTGGTGCTCTCGGGGCTTTGCTGAGGCCCTGGAGAGCAGAGTCCCCTGGAGAAGCGCCGGCTGCAGCAAGGCCCCGGGGCTCTGCCTGCCCCCCGAGGGACAGCCCTGGGCACTGGCCGTACCCGCCTGAGGCTGGAAGGAGCCAGGAGGAGCAGCAGGGTCCGTCCCAAAGATGGTTTGTCTTAACTGGTCTGACCGGAGCTGAAGGAGAAGGTAACTTGTGTGGCTGCCGCGGCCTGGTTCACGCGCTGCCGGAAGGTGTCGGAGGACGCGCATGGAGGTTTCCCTTGGGCTGGAAGCGCTGTGCTGACTGCCAGCTCATCCTCTGCATCCTGATTTCCTCCCTTGATGAAAATTCAAAATCTCGAGTAAGTGGTGGCAGGTAATCCACTACCGCAACTCCCTTCTATTGCGTCAACATGGGGTGAGAGCCCGGTGCCTCAAGTACTTGCCCCGAGGGTTAGGGAAGAGCGTGAGCCCCTGATGGGCTGTGGGGTGGTCACGGCGCTCCGAGGCAAAGCAGGGGAAGATCATTTTAATCCAGGATTGTGCGGCTGTTCCTCCAGAGCCAGACAAAGATGGGCATGTTGTGCGCTCTGCGGATGGGGGAGACTGGGTGAGATCGGTGTGGATCCCCCTTATTACAGCCCCTGTCCTCGGAATAACGAGCTTTCTATCACTTTATGTTTTAATCTCCTTGCAACTGTGTCGTCTTTAATCTGAATTAGGGGCATTAATAGGATTACGCTGACGGCTACATGGGACAAAGCTAATTGTGCTTGTCAGCCTGAGCCCGGGAAGAGCAGCTTTCGGGGAGGTGGAGGAGGAGCTGGTTCCTGCTGCCTTCGCTCCAGCTCCTCCTCACCTGCACTGAGCCAGCAGCTCCCTCTTACTGGTAGGTCTCCCTCCAAAGACTATGCGTTCCTATAAATTCTGTTGAATGTAATACTTTATTTTAAGGTTCTCTGGCTGAAACGCTGCAGTATTCAACAGGGCGGACCGCAACATCTGTCGAACGGGCATCATGTAACGACGCGTGTCGATGCAGGGCAGGTACTTGGTGTAGCAGTCTGAAAAAGGGGAGGGGAAAATTATTTCAGGACCTCCTCCCAGTAAATCCCCTTTTAAAAAAAAAAATAAATAAAAATAACCTAGCCGGCCCTATGGTCGGGATGCTTGGAAGCAGCATCTGAAAGGGCGGCATCGGGGCATCATTTTTCAGCCCGATGATGGAGCTTTGGCAGATCTTGGCTGGTTCCCAGGACATCCCAGCCGGCGCAGGGCGGGCNCCCTGTGCCTGGAGAACCAGAGCTTGGAGTCTGAGGGTTCAAAATCTTCCCCTTCCATGTAGGTACTATGTTTCCCAGGTGAGAGACAGGCTCCAGGATGTGGGACTCGTTGGGGGGGTCTCCCATGCACCACACTCCCATTAAAAGTTTCAATTCCAACAAGTTACTACTGTTTTCCGAGAAGTTCCTAGCCAGCTCTATGTCCCAAATCTGGTGGCCCTGGGATGCTGGCATTGAGGGGGAAGGCTGAGGAGCGAAGACATCTCCTTCTCCAGCTGCCCTTGACCCTGAGGCGCTCGCAGTCGCCCACTCCCCTGCCTCAGTCGCCATCCCGCAGGCTGCCTGGCCCGAGGCCAGCTGCCCTGGCAGGGTTCCAAGGCTGGCACGCTCCATGTCCTTCCCGCGGGATGGGGACTGGGACCCACCAGCCACCCCACCTGACATCCTGGCCGCTACCCTCCCTCTGCGGGCTGCACCGAGATGGGTGACGGCAGCTGGGGGGCGGTGGGGACAAGAAGGAATACATCCCTCGGCGTACGGATAGTGTGGGATGTTTTTTCCGGGCTGGGATGTATAACGGAGGCAGTGGCTGCTGTGCCATTTGGAGGCTCCATCGTCCCCCATGGGCTCAGGTTTCCCTTCTCTCCCCTCCGCAGCCGCTGGCCCGTGTCACTGGCAGCCGCTGTGGCCCCGTCCCTGCCCACGTGGCAGCGGCTGAGCCACGGAGCCATTCCTGCCTGCGGAGCCGGCGGCAGCCGGGCCTCACCTCCCTTAACCCCGCCAACCTAAATCACTTCAGCTGAAATTTTCCACTTGAGACGCATGTGGGACCAGAATAGATTCCCAGCGTGGTTTGGTTTGATTTGTTGGTTGTTTTCTTTTCCTCCCCGCTAGCTAGAGGGAGGCCGGAGCGTGCTTTGCAAGGTTTGCTCTGAAAACATCCTCCAGACAGTGTCAGGGAGTCCCCAGGGCAGGGGCTGCCCTGCAGGGGAGAGCCCCTCGGCCTCCAGGTTGCCAGGACGGGGACACCGGACCCCCAGCATCCCCAGCCCTTCGTCCCTCGGGGCCGGCGAGCCGAGTCCTGCCAAATCCCACCACGCCACCACATAGTTTTTCCAGGGCGCTGGTGGGGCCGGGTGGGATCCCACGAGAACGCGGGCTGGCAGTGGTGGGCAGGGACAGAAGGGGGACTCCCCGCTTCAAGCTCAGCTCCCAAAGAGGCGTTTGATTTGGTGCCTTGTGAACAAAAAATAATAATAATAATAAAATCATCAGTGCAAAGCTGTTTTAGATTAGCGCATTTTGGCACGCTGTTCCTGTGCTCCTGCCAAACCCCTTTTCCAACTCCCCGGAGCTGGGGGGTCTCCTGCCACCCGCGCTGCCAAAGGGCTGGACCCTCGCTCCGGCGAGTCCGGTGCCCCACGGCACTCACCTGCCGGCAGCCGCTGCCCCCCAGCCCCAGGCCTTGAAGGATTTCCCCTGCTCAGGTGTTTCCCCCCCTGAGCCCCAGACCAGGCTGCCAGGAGGCAGAGAGGGGTCAGCCGCAGCCCGGCTAGGGAAGGGCAGGCACATGGAGCCCAGCAGCTCCCTCGCTGCCCGTGCACGGGTCCGGCTCCGGACCTCGCTGCTCAGGGCTCGAGCTGCCGGTGCCTCTCTCCCGCCCGCCCGCGCTTACAGCCGCCGCTCTGGGCACCGGCCCTGCGCAGCCACACAGAGCCCAACCGGTCACTGGCAACCGTGAGGCCACCCTGCTCACAGGGGGGCGGTTTATTCGACACCAAACCTCTGCTGAAGCTGCAGACCAGGTTCGCTGGGTGCAGCGCGAGCAAGAACAAGCCCGGTGCAGAATCCCGGAGACACTAGAGCTGGGGAAGTTTCCGAGGAGGGAGCCCTGTCTCAGCTGCCAAGTGTCCGAACGTGTGCTCACCCGAGACCAAACCACCCACGACGAGATGGTGTCCACAAGCCCTTGCGTGCAGGAGTGCGGATGAGCTGCAGACCAAGGCCCCCGCGGGGGCTCGGGCATCCTCCACACTCGCCAGCCAGAGCCATGCGCTTGCCAGGACGGGCTCAGGAGACAACCCCAGGCATGCCATGGTCAGTGGGGCAGAGGAGAGAGGGGACGCAGTGTCCCCACTGCTCCCTGCCACGCTGTACGCTCCCACAGTCCCTTACAGCACTTGCCCCCCTGAAGGACCAGGTTTTTCCGGGAGCTGGTGTGGGCTTCCAGTGCTGCTGGGCCCTTCTGTCCCACAGGCTACCCTCGGCACTGGCAGGGCATGGAGAGGGGGCGGCCGGGCTCGATTCCGCTGCCCATTTCCATATCATCACATTTCATTTCTATTGTGAACTTCTTTTGCCTTTCCCGTGACTACTTAAGATCCCCTGAACTCGGCTGACATTGTCCCTTCAGGCTTCTGGGGTTTGTCTCATACCCTAACAGCTTCCCCTAAAAACGCTCTCCTGCAAGCTCTCTGTTTATACCTGTGTCACACACACACACACACACTGCTGGGCTTTGGGACACTTCTGCGGCATGTCCCCTCGGCAGACACTCGATAAACGGGTCATTTCTTTACCCAGTACAGCTCCTAGCTTCTCACCGATCCTGCACTCAAACGAGACCTAAGGTTATTTGTCTCATTTTTAATTTTGAATGACTGACTGCAAATTTTTTACCTGCTCTAAGGTGGCCCTGCTCTGGCAGGGGGTTGGACTAGATGATCTCCAGAGGTCCCTTCCAACCCTGTGATTCTGTGAAATCCCCGGAGCGGGGCTTCTGATAAGGGATACAATGGAATGGTGGAGCAGAGGACACGCGCTGTGACATATAAAGCAGCCTGGGCTGGAATAAGCTACAATCAAACCCACCGAAGGCCCTGACAGCAGGTCAGAAGGCATTGTTTCGGCACTAAGTAGGTTGTTAATTTTTTCAAAGAAATGGAAATATTCAGCTCCTGCAGTGGGCTCTCCCGCCCAGTTGAGCAAACTGATAAAGCAAGCGGCAGAACTGCCCCGGATTGACGCCCAGTGTCTGGTTGGTGCCCAGGTCATAATTCACGTAAAGTTTCTGCGCTGCCTATAAATCGCAGGGCGGGATGAGCAGGGACAGGCCTACTAAATGATTCTAGCCTTTCTGTTTGTTTGGTTGTTGTTTGTTTGTTTTTTAAAATCAGCCATCCTGGTATTTCCCAATGGGTTTCCCGCAGGTCCTTTTGTGGTGGTTCAGGGGCTGCCCTGTGCCTGCGGAGCAGCAGCGAAGCAGGAGGGTGACCTGGTGGTTTGCCGCTCTCCCGGCGGCGACTCCGGAGCTGGCACAAGTTGTGGATGAGGAAACCGTGTCCGCAGGCGCTGCAGGAGGATGACGGGCACAGCCGTCACTCCCTGCGGCAGCCGCCGGCTCTTTCACCCACGCAGAGACCTCTCCCACCCGGAGTGGGGCTGCCAGACCCTCCCCATCGCCCCAGCACAACACCAGGATGCGCTTGCAGTGGGGCCCCGGGGAAGCAGCTCCGCGGCTGCTCCTGTTCAATCAGAGTGGAACCGGAGCATGCCTGGGGACACAGGAAGGGACCATGTCCTCAGCCTGGGGGTGCAGGGGGGCTTACACCCAGGGCAGGTACCACGGAGACCCGGGACAGCCACCGGCTCCTCTCCGAGCATCACCAGGGCCACGCGCCAGGCTACGGAAAGCTGTAAGATAGGAGCGTGGAAGGTGCTGGTGCTCCACAGGAGTCCTCAGCTCCCTCCCGGCAGGGGCAGCTGCAGGGTGCCAGCGAGGTCCTCACGGGGCTCAGAGACCAATTCTTCAGCTCCCGTTCTTCTAGAGAGGAAATGGGGGGGAAAAAAACCCTTGATAAACTGCTGTGGACAAATGGCCTCCAAGCATTTTCTGTAACAAACCACCTGCACCGTTTCCAGCACTTGCAAGGAAAAGGAGAGCTGAGGTCCACAGCATTTCAACCCTGGCAGGGAAGGCAAAGTCATGGTTAAAAACCTGTCTAAACCCTCTGGTTTGTACGTTCCTTCATGTGTGCTTAAAGCACGGCCAGTCCGAGGAACAGACTCAGGGCTCACCCTCAGTGACAGCAAATTCCCCAGAGCCCTGTTTATTTTGGTGTGCTACTCCCAGGGAAAACCCCCTCCTCGGTGGGATTAAAATAGGAAACCGTCACCCTACACCAGAAGCCAAACCCAATACTAAGAGAGTGATGGCGAGATCCAAGTCAGGTGCATGGAGGCGTTTGCCTTCCCCACAGGCGGGCTGTCCCCAGCCCACCGCGGCCCCTCAGCTCGCCTCCTCCATCGCTCGGTGTTCTCCTTGCAGCAGGTTGGGTGGTCAGCAGGACGGCGCGCCCCCGGCCGCAGCTCCGGACACGGGGGATGCGGGCAAGAAGCCGGCTGGGGAAGCGGCAGGGAGACAGACTGTGCTTCCCTCCTCCTGCCCCAAAACCATCCGGTGCCACATCAGCGCTTCCCGCTTGGCCCCCACGTAAACACAAGCACACGCGGCCCCCGCAGCCTTTCACCCACTGAACTCTGCTGACGTACTTCGCCCCTCGCTTTTATTTCTCTCCCTGCCGCAAACCAATACCTCTGTGTGTGTGTGAGCGCGCGGGTATTGCACTTGGCAGGGCCACATGGTGTTTTCCTGACATACGTTTTGAGGCCAGATACGTAACTGCACCGCTGAGAGATTTAAGACGAGAAAACCTTTCCAGGACGTTTAAGCCGTATAAATAATCATAATCAAGGGCCTTCATAAATCTGTACGTCTGGTTCTGACAAGCTCCTTGCTACTCTACGCAGTACTAAATACAGACAGACTGTGACTTAGAGAAAAACAAAACAGCAAATCAGTAAGATGAATGGGTATGTTTAGAGAAAAAAATGCTTCTTAAAATTCCACTTAAACACATTTTTATTTTATGGCAGCAAGAAAAGAGTACTTAGAAATTCTTTTAACAGGGTAAAGGTCTTGCCTCGATGTACCAAAATAAGCAAAGCATTATGGCTGAGATTTTCAAATCTGCCTAAGGGCTCCAAATCTGCAACTAAACCAAACAAAGTGAGCATCCAAATCCTTTAAGCAGCCTCGAAAATCCCCCTATCCGTGTGCAAAGAGCTGCGCATATAAAAATAAATAGGGTTCCATGAGTAAAAGACTTAACATTTCCTTCACCAAACTGACTATGTGAGGGATTGCGAGTATGTAAATATATAAAACTGAACTCCAGTGAGCTGCGGTATTTGAAAGAGTGCTCCACTGGTCCGTCATATGAGCTAATCGATACTCATTGCTTATTTAGCAAGAGTAAACTTGACCCAAAAGTTTCTAAAGCCTCGAGCTCTCCAACACCCCGTGCCAGCAGGATTATTTACGAGCATTCACACAGAGTTGCCAAATAGCCCTGCGGTAACCAAACAGACCCACACACCATTTGAGCTTGGGCTGGCCAGGCCCCGTGCTATTAATAGTCATCCCAAAGAGGGGAGAGGGGTCTGTGCACGGAGAGCCACACACAGCCCTGCTCCTAAAAAACACGGCTTTGCTGTACCCGCTGTGTCATCGTAACTCGGATCCATGAAGTTTCCTTCAGCATGGATTGCTACGCTGTGTTTCTTTAGTTTAACAGATGATCAGGGGACTGGAACACCTCTCTTATGAAGAAAGGCTGAGGGATTTGGGTCTCTTTAGAAAAAAGACAGCTGAGGTGGGACCTTATTAATGCCTATAGAGGGTGGGTGTCAGGAGGATGGGGCCAGGCTCTTTTCAGTAGTGCCCAGTGACAGGACAAGAGGTAATGGGCACAAACTTGAGCACAGGAAGTTCCACCTAAACATGAGGAGGAACTTCTTTCCCCTGAGGGTGGCAGAGCACTGGCACAGGCTGCCCAGGGAGGTGGTGGAGTCTCCGTCTCTGGAGACATTCAAAACCCGCCTGGACGCGTTCCTGTGCAACCTGCTCTAAGGTGGCCCTGCTCTGGCAGGGGGTTGGACGAGATGATCTCCAGAGGGCCCTTCCAACCCCCAACCATTCTGTGATTCTATGATTCCAGATGCGGTCTTGTTTTTCGTACACGTATATTAGCGTCTCAGCTTTGCCCTCCATAGGTGTGCTGACCAGGATGGCACATCATGGATTTCACTACGACTGCAAGCATTCACAACACCTCTAGTTGCTCTTATAGGAAATCTGAGCCTTTAATTCACTGCATGTAGGGAAACGGATCCAAACTGTGACAGACTGAGGATACGTGACAACGCAGCTCACATAGGGCAGAAAATGCCGGCGTGGAGGAGAAAGGGCTGTCACACCAGCTTTAGGAGTTTCAAGGACTTCTCCAGAAGTGAGAAGTCCTGTGAACCTGAAGTCCTTTGCCTCACTGAGGAGCAGGCAAAGCTTTTTGGAGAACTGTTATGGATGTTACCTGCTCCAGAGAACTCTACATTACATCTTATACCATACGAGGTCTCATGAGGCTGAGCTGGATTTGAGGTTAACACCAAAGCTTCCTGAGGACAAAGGAAGTCAAAAGGCTTCCACCTTCCTCCATCTGTCTGTACTCGTGTTCCAGCACTGGTGCCAGCCCGCGCTCACCGATCGTGAACAGGACGCATGAGGATGGCATCCACCGCCGGTGCATCCAGGTTCGTGCAGCGGAAGGCTGAGTACACAAGCAGAATCAAAGTGTGGAAAATGTGACCCACCTTATCTGACAAAGCCTTTTGTGGGCACAAGAACCCCCTGACCCTCACTTGCTGCTTTCTCTTCCACCCACACTCACATCGGTGCTGGAAATGTCCTTTTTTGGAAGGGCTCTGAAGACGGTTCCTGGTAAGCGCATGATCCTGACCGCGCAGGGCAGGATGGAGCTGTTTTCTGATAGTTAAGACTGTTCCAGCTGCAAAACAAACACGTTACACACACGGACATTACAACATCAATGTTTCTTTTACAACTGGTGCCATCAAATAAATGAAGGTGGTCTTCAGGAGCGCGTCTCGAAACCAACAACTGGATGCAAATCTTCTTCTGGTGGAAGTCTCTTTCACATTCCATCTTTCAGTCCCTGCCCAAACCAGTTCACTGCACTGGCATCAACAACTGCAGAAACACACCCTCTTTCCTTCTGCCCAGTGTGTGCATTTTCAGTCCCCAAACAAAGGCAGATGAAAGAACACTTTGCAAGAAACATTTTGTCCTGCCACTACTGGAAACCAGACAGTCACTTTCAACAGCACCCGTGAAAAGGCTTCATGGGAGATCATGCTGAAAACGAATGTGTCAGCCAAGCTTCAGCCATTGGTCTTGGTGCAGGAATAGAGCTTACCTGCAAAACCCGCCTCAAGTTAACTCGGCACTAGGGAAATACTAGAAAAATGTGGAAAGTGAAAAAACTTTCACAAAAGCAAACATTTCTGGAAGTAGTGAGAAATTAATGTCAATTCTCTCCCGGGAGAATGGAGCTAGTTATATGCAAGACTTCTCCTGACTTTTTTTTAATTATTATTTTAAAACATAAGCTACACTTCTGAATCAACTCTGAAAACTGCAGGGATCACAAAGGCTTTGAACGGCTACACCCAAAGAGACAGACCCAGGGGCCTGATTCATGGTGGTCACGTACATTTCTAAAAACCCACCAGAACAGAGACACACCACCCCTCAGCAGGGCAAACCTCCAGGAGATGGTGACAGTCAGCTGCCACGCTGCCTGCCACATTGAGGGGGAATGGGGGAAAATGGGAGCTTCTGACACAGCATAAATGCAACCAAGCTCTTTCCTGCAGCAGCTGCTACAGCGATCCCTACAGCGTCTGAAACTGTCTTCTACGTGTCCCACCTCAGTATCTGCAGTATCCCTGCTTCTCCACTTCCTTTGTGCCTTTGCAACGTCCTGAAGCTTCCTCAACTTTTCCTAAATTTCAGTCCCCATCACAGTATCTCCTCTCCCACTGCAGTTTTTACCCAAGTGCCCTGGCAGCAAAGGGCAGTCTGTGTATGTCCGAGTCGCAGCCACCCATGCGAACGCGCCAGCAGACAGGCAGCCCCCAGCCCACTTGGAAGGTCCCTCCACAAAACTCTGCACTGCCCAGCTGACGGTTCTCGTTAGCTTCACAAGCACTGGTGGTGGGATCCCACCTCACCTCACTCCACTGGCTTTGTGGATTGACCCACCTGCGGCAGCTGCCCGGGCTCCCGTTATCGGCAGGAGAGATGGAGTCAACAGAGCTCAGAGTGCAATTCATCCCACATCAGAGAAAAATGAACCGCGGTTTACATTTATTAGCACTCCACTGACCATAAAAAGAGCTATAAAAACAGACACTTGTGTTATAAGCACCTAATCTCCGATGAACTCCACCCACAGTGACTCTGGGTACGTTTATATTCACTGTGCCATTGGAACATGAGGACAACCTTGGGCCCAGGGTCAACCAGTGCAAGATGGCTCGCTTCCCAGCTGCTCACAACGAGGAGCCTCTGGAGCAGATGATTTGCACCCCCGGAAAAGATGCACTTCCCACCTCCCCAAGCCTCCTCGATCTCCTGTGCCAGCACACTCGCTAGCTCAGGCCCCATTCCACAGGCTGCATGGCTGTTTTGCAACAGACCTGTACCTGTGCATCTACACCCTTCCAGGCATTGACCTCACCCAGCATCCCTTCCTCCCCTCACGGAGAGGAGACTGGACCAGGGAGACAGCAGTCACAGGCGGGTTCAGATTGATGAGGTTGTTACAAGGCTGGTGCCAGCCCTTTAACTCCGGCACGTCAATCACTAGGTCCCCATCTCAACGGACCAGAGAGTCGCCACCTTCCTTTGGAGGCGGGGGTACCGTAACCAGCTATACACGCCCAGCCTGCACCACAGATCCTATTGGTAAAGCATGCCCTGTCTACTACAGACAGGCCAGTGTCCTCTTCTTCTAGAAGAGCTTTCATGAGGTCAGGGTGCCACTTCGCATGTCATCTCAAACAGGGCCCACACCGTCCCTTCTCCTTGTTACCGTGGCTCCTGCAGAGTGAACACCTGTGGGACCAAGGTGCAGCATGTCTCCAAGGATGAGCTGCGGGACAGAGGTGACTCTCTCCAACAGTGAGCTGCGTATCTCCCATGGTGAGCTGCGGGGCTGAGGCACTTATCCCCACGGGCATCTGCAGGAATGAGGTGCGTGTCCCTCAGATTGAGCTGCAGGAGCAAAGCAAGCAGCACAGAGGAGAGCGGTGAGATGCCAGCACCCTGCTGCCACGCAGGTGGTTGGGATGGGCTGCACATTGCACAACCTGTGTGATCTCCAGCTAAACCGCTCCACAGGGATCTGCACAGGCCAGGGGTTTGGCATGCCCGATGAAAATCTTTGAGCAAGTTTTTCTGGTCATGAGGGCAACCCCACTGACGGGGGTTTCCTCCCTGTGGTCTCTGACAAAGCCAACAGTGTCCTGTGCATTGTGCATTTGGAGAGTAAATAGGGATCTCCTCCCCTGTCCCTCACGCAGGTCTCAGATCACAGCGGAGATACTCGCACGGAGCGGCACCAAAGCTGGCTTTCACATGGGCTCTTGTTTTAAAAACTTAAAGTAGTATTGCTCAATCCTTACATTGCTGCCAAGAGACTATCTGAGCAGCAAAGCTGTGACTCTTGCGATGTCTCTTTAAATGAAATGCAAGGCCTTGGTCTCCACGGGAGCCTGAAGTCTGCCCTCTGCCCTTAGTTCCTGTGACATCCTACGGGAAAAAAGAATTAAATCAATTATTAATAGTGAGTAGATTGCTTAACAGCATGCCAGCGGTGCGTTTTGTACCATGATGCCAAGGGTGTGGCATGTGAGCCAGGCATCTGGCAAGGGACAGCAGCGGGATACGGGAGAACTCAAGGTGTGCTGGCACGTATGGAAGGAGTGAATCAGGTGCAGGGAGCCAAACCGGAGGCAGTTTACTCTGTATTCTACGTAGGACATGCTACCTGCATTTTTGCACCTGCATTTTCCTACCCAGGGACTATTTGCTTGGTTGTATATCAACTAGCAGGTACGCAGTGGGGGTGGGATCAAGTATTAGCATCAACAAATGAACACTGCCGGAGCTATTAACATCTCTATCTCATCCGTCACGTGGGGCCAAAAGTAGCCAATAGTTAAAAAAATATTAAAAGCAGAGAGATTTAAAGAAAAGAAGGACTTTTGTTCACATGACTTCTATCAAAATACCTATAATGGGGGGTATAGAAATGCTGCTACCTGTGTTAGGAGGAAAGGCAAAGCTGTCCCTGCTGACTTCCCTACCGTACTGAAATGTCACTACCATCTCATCTCCTTCATACCTCCACGACTCAGCCATTAAGTCACCACAAGTAAATGCTTCTTTTGGCATGGAAAAGCACACAAACGTGTTTCTAATGCTTCCATGAAGAAAAACATTTATCTCATCTGGTGGCAGGGGCAGGTGGCTTTGTTAGCTACACAAGCTCATTCTACAACGCTTAGAGGCTGTCTCCTTCTCGTCTTGCTGGCGGACAGTTCAGCTTCTAAGTATATGATTTTGTCAGCAGAAATTCAGATCAATCAGTCAGGTTTTCTACCAAACAGTTGAATAAATCACGACACTGGGAAAACTCTGGATATAATAAATGCACCATTCAAAGTGGTGGAATGCACAGACCCGTATGTCATCCTCGCAAGCAGAAAAGGTTCTCAGTTGTGTTTTCTTGTATTTTCCAAGCTCTGTCTGCAAATAAAAAATGCCACTTTACCATACTCTTCCACAGCTCTCCAAAGGAATCCGTGTTCTTGGTAAATCTGGGAAATGGCGTATCTCCACATCACTCATAGGACCCAACAATGTTGCCCTTTACTGGAGGTATCAACAAACCCACCAGCACTGCACAAGTGAAGAGAGACCACACGAGATTAACTAAACAAAAATAAACACGCGGTCGCACCATGTGAAGTGAAATAGGAAGCATGATCTGCACGGAAAGAATCAACAAATCATTCCAACATTAACTCCTGATTTCCACTATAGAGAATTCCCAGGATTTCTTGGACCAAGACATGCAGCAGGTATGTAACTTGGCTGGTTTGAGATGACCAGACATCCATTCTGGCTGCCCTTCCAAAAAAATAAGTGGGAAGCAGGGCTGTAGCCAGCCCCATTGTCCTGTCCCGTGTCCTGAGAAGGAACACAGTTCTTGTGACAGCCACAGGACCTGGGGAAAGTTCTGGTCCTGTGGCTGGTCCTGCACTGAAGGAATTGAATAGAAAACCTGTAGTGGATACTGATACCGACACTCACAATCCGTAGTGGATACTGAAGCAATCATCTACTCACCTAGGTTCTTCCTGCTCTGAATAAAATAACCGTCTACCCCACAGTTTTCTGTGAAACAGTATACACCTAACATCAGAGGCTAAAAATCCTCCTTGGTGTCCCATCACAAGTGGAAAACATCTCTTGCTCATTATTACGTAGAAGCCAAGAGTTTAGGATAAAACGCCTTAAAACGCCTTCTTAATTCCACATGCTAAAGCTGAGATAAGCCACAGATAAGAGAGCTGTATTTCTTAAGAGCAGGGTGAAATTTGGGAGTTTCACCTGACAGCCTCAGCCCCCAGACTGCTGGACAGGACTGCAGTTACACAGCTGGCCAGTGATTTACCAGCCGCGTTGCTCGTTCTCTTCCCTAATTTATCTTCCCAATCCCCTAACAATTTAGCTTTCCACATCAGAAGAATATGACCCGCAGGCTGGATAAGTGGTTTTCTGGGAAATTTAAACTTAAGATATAGGGTAATAGGCATACATAAATAACCCACAAGCACTTAAAAGTCAAAATCCTAAACATCCTCCCAATGAAAAACACAGACATGTACGTTTTCTCTGGACATGGCGTAAAACTGCGGTGTAAAACCACAGTCCTCAGCTTCTCTGGGAAACTGAATGGAAAATACAAATACATGTGAACTGACAGTTATCCTTTAGCTGCTTCCAGTGAATGCCAGAGAAAATCAGTTTTACTGAAAACTGCTCATTTGCCAAAAAGAAGTTTCTCCTACCTGTCCTAGGCTTCATTAGGGGTGTCTGAGGGTTTTTTTTTTCCCTTGCCAGGCTGTCTCCTATGACAGCAGTGCAAACATCAGTGCTGCTAACAGCCTCTGAAGCCTTCCATTGAATGGCGCTGAGCAGGCACGGCAGGACTGGAACTGCGGTGACTCAGGAAGAGCCACAAACGCTCTGGAGAAAAAGGGCCACGAGCAATACCGTGTCAAACGCACGTACACAGAAACTGGGGTTAGAATCACGTAGAGCTGGGGAGGAACACAGCACTGCCAGCCAAACAGGACTTGCTCTGTCTGGCAATCAAGACTGGTAAAGCAAACTAAAATGCATAAACTGAAGTCTTAATGACAAATAAATTCTGGTTTTCACCTGCTATTCTAATGAACAATTGCAGAACCAGGACAAAGCAGGTTCTTCCTAAGGCTGGGCTGCGTGAGAAAAATGGAGTATGAAGAGGAAAAGAATTTAGAGGAGACAGAAAAGGAGACAAGCTGCATTCTTGATGATTATATGCTCCACCTCCTCAGTTATCTGATTTATAAATCTCTGCAAGCACTGCCTGTAGCAGCAGAGACACTTTTCCAATCATTAATAAATGAACACGAACAGTAGGCGTGCCAGGGAAAAGAGATCAGCTCCACACTGTACAACCTTCTCCAGCCCCAAACTCGCCGTCTGCTGCCCCCACCCCTCCTTCAGCCCCCTCCCCATTCTCGGTTTGCTCCCTGCCTTCCGTCCGTCCTTCCTTCCCTCCTTCCTCTCGCATTCCCCAGCTGCCACTTCCCTGCCATTTCAGAGCTGCCTCTCCCTGGCCACCCCCTCAGCCCCAGCTGCCTTCAGGCACCCACCGCATCGCTCCGCGTATGAAAAGGAGCTGTCACATTTTCCAGCCTCTGAAGCAGAGATTATTTTTGGGAGAGGTGGTTCTGGCAGCTCTGCCCTGCAGTGCAGAGGCAGAGCACAGGGCACGCTGCGTGGGCGCAGGGGGAGAAGGGGAGGGAGGGTACAGCGGTTCCACACACAGGCAGGGCTCCTGGCTGGGTGCTCAGGAGGGACCGAAGGTCTCGGGGGTGACACAAAGTTCGCGTGGGCTACGGGAGCCAGGGAGCTGTTAAGACTCCTCACTTCTGAGGCCTGCTCTTTCCCAACCCAAGGCCAGCTGCAATGTGGCTACAGGACATGCCACTGAGGTGACAGTCATAGAATCATAGAATTGCTGAGGTTGGAAGGGACATTTAAGATCACCAAGTCCAACNTACCAGCTTCGTAGCCTGCCTGAGGGGGACAGGCACAGTGAAGCCCCTCTCCATCCTCTCACACCAAGCCCCTCACTCCGGCTGCATCCCTGTCTCCCCCAGGCCACCAGGCAGTCCCTTACAAAGCCCACGCTCCCTGCCAAGTACCACAATCAGCATCCAGACCCCACCTGAAGATGCGACCTAAAGGGCCTGAGGAGGGAAAGCGTAACAGGATTTTGACCCAGCCCCAGCCGTTGTGCACGCTTGGACTTGGTCAGCGTGTAACGTGAAACTCGTGGGGCCAGAAGGTCCTGGGGCGCCCAGCCGGCAGCGGTGTTAGACAAGCACTGACGTGGTGGGAACAAACCCCACGGGTGAGAGCAGACACGAACGCGGGAGGGGAGAGAACGAGCAGGAGGTTTCCTGAATGACCAGAATGGCAGAGACTGACGAGAGGAGCAGCTGCAGAGGGTTGCTCTGGAAATTTAAGTTGAAATCGGCAACTGGGAAAGGCAAGCGGTGGGAGCTGGTGGAGAATTACTGCTGGAAAGGGTGCTGCAAGGACCCACGGCTACAAAGGCGAAGAGCCGAGAGGTCGTATCGGGAAGCCAGCGCGAGTATGGGCAAGGAGGTAAAGCAAGGACAGGAGGAGAAAGAATGAGAGCAGCAAAATAAGGAAACAGAACGGGACGCCCAAAGCAGGAGCTGTTATGGCAAGTCAGTCCTCTGTTATCTTCTCATAGTTATCCCATAGTGGAGTCCAGAAGCACCTGTCTGAGCCACATCCTACTCCACGTTGCATGAAACGAGAATACAGCCAAAACTCCCAAGTTCTGACAACTGCCTCGCTCTGTGTCCCCTGAAAGCTACCCTGGTCGTGATCCAGCTCAAAAGTCACTATACTCATTTCTTCATCTTTCCATTTTATGCAAAAATAACTGTGCTTTCTCCAAAGAGCAGTTTACTATTTCTAGAAAATTACTGCAGAATCACCGTAACTTCCACAAGTAGACCAATGCATACCTCCAACATCTCGCCATAGCAAGCAAACTAAAAATGGTAACACTATTTCACGTTACAGACCTTCAGTTTATGTTGGCAACTGGATTTTTTAACACTAAAGTTATCACTATATCAATAAACATTTTGTGTGTATGCGTTCCGTATGTTTAAGGGTGAAATAAATGACAAAGCTCTACCTATTTTTCTGCTTAGGTGCAGGTAGAAGCTGTTAGTTTTGGGAGTTCATTTATCACATAGGGTTAAATCAAAAAGCTGGTGCAACTTTTACAGATTAGTTTTAGGGGCAATAATATGCTTTGAAAAATATTTCAAAATGTTTTAAATAAACACAGTTACAATCACAAAAAATGTAACAGAAGACAGAATTTCACGAAGAATTTTCGTGTATTAGTTCCACAACCTTTATTTCAGCTGGAGCAGATGCAGGCAGATGCACTTACGAGGCTGTAAGTCTTCCTCCAGCTGTGCCTCACATGACGGTAGCACCTTTTGGCAAAGGAAAGCATGTTCCGGGAGTCAAGCAACTATTTCATCAGCATTTTTTCCTGTTGATTTCAGTGGGGAACACACAGTAAACACACTTTCTCCTGTTAAGACACCCAGAGACGTGGGATCTGGTGGAGTAATCTGTAAACAACTGCCTGCTACTACTAGTGAAAAGCATTTGGATCATCCTGAAATGAATTCTCTTTTGGGAATTCCCTCTAGATAAGGCATTCAAGCCAATCAGTTTCCCTGCAGGCACGGCAGTGAACTTATAAAATCTGGCCAAAAGGCGAGCAGAGACTCAGGTTACACAACAGAAAAAGAAGATGGGAGATGCAGGTTTCCCTCTGTCAAGCAGCACATTTTCTGAGACGTGACAATTGTGGAAGCTGTGGAAGTGAGCAGAGGGGGCATCCACTGGCAGCCTGGTGCAGGGGTGCACAGCAGGAAAGTGCATCCCACCAGATTTGTTCAGAGTACCAGCATGAAGACAGATAACAGAAATTGCATCAGTGGAAATGCTGGAATTAAAGCAATACCAATAAAAAGCGTCTTCCTGAGAATAAAACTACCACTCTTCTGTCAATACACAAGTCTTTGAACTAATTACAAATTGGTTTAAATTATATTTCACTCTGTGCTCATGTTTTGCAATTGTTATACCCTCATTCTTCCTTCAGGCTGAAGAAACTGTTCACTGGCTATTCCTGCAGTGTTTTTTTTCACTTGCAGACGTAATTAAACATTCTGGGAGGTTTCCAGGCAAGTTACAGGAGGAGATAACCTGCTGTCAGACCCTTTCTGTCAATTGGGATAGGCTGTCAAAGGGAAGAAAAATTAAGCAGAATGAGAGAATGCTGGACCATGACACCGCTGAAAAGGGGAAAGGTGGGAAGCCGTACCTTAGAAGATGGAAAAAAATAAAATAGAAAAGTGCTCTGTGTGAATGAGGCTGGACTGCCTGGGAGGAGGAGGAGGAGGGGAGATCTCTGGAGTGATGCTAAATAAGTAGGAGGAGCGGGACTGAACCGCCAGGAAGCAGGAGCAGAGTTACCCAGCAGGACGGCATCCTGGCACAAGCAGCACCCGGGGTCCCGCTTCCCGGCTGCTGGCACACGCAGCCCCCTTCTCTGCCCTTACCAAAACTTCCCCACGGCAACAAGAATCCGCCTCGAACTCTGCACCAAGCAGAACACATCCAACTGCTTCTGCAGCGCCGCAGTCTGCAGTGTAACGTAATTAGCTGTGACCCGCCTAATTGGCAGCTGTTACCCAAGCCAGCCGGACGGCAGCTGCCGGGAAGCGGGGAGAGGGAGCCCGGGGCGGGGGGAGCTGCGGGGTCAGAGCT
>VXBO01007196.1:209914-226629 GCA_013400135.1 Rhinoptilus africanus
GGCAGTATCCCTCAGAGATAGAAAGCTGTGTTGCGGATGACGGGGGAGCATACGGCGTAGGAGGCTTGCTGCGTGGGTCGGTTCTGTGTGGTGATCGGTCAGATAGTGAATATACATGCGTATATTTCAGTTCTCCAAGTTGGTGATTTTTCTCGCACGTATCTTTGTGTGAGAGAGACCTTTTGAAGTATTCTCTGGAGCCTTTTTGGTAGCTAATACCTTTAGAAGAAAATGTGCATTAGTCCCAATGTGCTCCTTTCTCATCTATCAAAATAAGCACAATACGGAGGGCTGTGTTTAAAGCAAAAGTGGAAGGAGGGTGAGATGGGGGAGGAAGCTTTGTTTTCTTTTTTTTTTTTTTTTGGGGATGATTTTTGTTAAGCTTTCAGATGCAACACTTGCAACATGGAATAACTTAAACTGTTGTTTAAGATTTGGGGGGAGTTCTTTTGTCTCAACAAAATATATAAACTTTACCAGATGGTCAGATTTTTCCACTTACAACTTCATAAAAATATTATATGAATAAGACAGGGCAGGAAAATACAGGCATAACCCCCCACATGACCATGAAAGTGTATTTATCTTGCGCAGGTTGCTTTGTTTGGTTTTTGTGATGCCACCTTATAACTATCCGCAAAATATTCAAACCTGCGGTCAGTTTTCAAGTTTTCTTTTTTTCCTCTCACCGAAACAGGAGGAAGAAATGGAGATGATGACTGAGAAACAGAGAGATGCTAGGTATTTCTGGAACCATGCTCCTGAAAAAAGCGATTATGAGGCTGTAGAAGCCCTTATTTCTATGAGTTGCAATTGGAAATCAGACTTCAAAAACCATGCAGAAATGAGACCTATAACTCCAGCATCTGATATGTCAGAAGAGAGTGATGAGACTTTGCTTCCTGGAGCAGCAGACTTTAATGCGATATCAGCATTTGTAAGTTTTTGAGTTTGTACGTGAGTGTGCCTGTTTTTAACAATCAGTGCGGCGATGTGTTGGTAACGTGCCCCTCCTTTACTGTGTCTCTCTCCCCACACAGTGCCTGACCCCTCCCTACAGCCCTTCCGACCCTGAGATGTCACAAGTGGTCCATGCCGGGGCACCGGTGCCTGCTGCAGCGCTTGGCAAGTGGCTGGCTGAGGCTGCCAAGCCTCTGGCCACCCCTCGGAGAGAGGCGGAGAGGCCTCCAGCAGCCGGGCCTCCGAAAGCTCAAGCAACCAGTGTTATCCGCCACACGGCTGATGCCCAGCTTTGTAATGGCAAAACCTGCCCAGTGAGAACAGCCAGCGTGCTGAAATACCAGGACAGTGTTTTGAGGGAAACAAGCAGTAAACAAAACGCCGAAGCAGAACATGTGGCGTGTTCCGCCCTGGCGCCAAGAAGAGCTGGTGATGAGGGCGGTGAACTGCCGGTGGCAGAAGGAAGAGCTGCAGAACCAGCTGGCAGCCTGGTGCCCTTGCCAAAGCCCTCGCTGAGCAGGCATCAGCCTGCCCCTGGGTCGGGGGGGGTGGCGGCGCCGTGCCCTGCCCAAGGCAGTGGAGCCCCCCCTGTGCCAGTGATTTGCCAGATGGTCCCACTGCCCACAAACAGCAACGTTGTGACGGCCGTAGTGCCCAACACCAAGCCAAGCCAGCAGCCGGCTCTCTGTCAGCCCATGGTCTTCATGGGCTCCCAGGTTCCCAAGGGCGCTGTGATGTTCGTTGTGCCCCAGCCGGTTGTGCAGAGCACGAAGTCTCCCATGATTAGTCCGAATGGCACCAGACTCTCTCCCATTGCCCCTGCTCCCGGCTTCGTACCTTCTGCAGCAAAAACCACTCCTCCGGTGGATTCCTCAAGAATAAGAAGTCACATCTGCAGCTACCCAGGATGTGGGAAAACGTACTTCAAGAGCTCCCATTTGAAGGCCCATGTCAGAACACACACAGGTTGGTCCCTGTTGCTGGGTGTTAAAAAGCAATGTAGAGAATTGCGGCTGTACACACAGCGCACGCTAAGGTTTTAGCAATGACTGGATTTGTTCATGGGACAAATTGTGGGGCAGCGGTGAAATGTTTTTTTTGCCAGCGTGTGTTCGAATGCTGCCTGATCTCTGACAGGAAGTCTCCCGGAGGGGAAGCTGACTCAGCAGGTTGTTTGTGCTGGACTGGCTTCATGTCAGGCGGCGTTCAGTAACGCGGCAGGGCCTCGCCCAACGCGCAGTGTGCTTTTCCAGAGCTAAAGGCGCCTTACTGGGCTTCTCCGTGGGAATGCCTTTTATGAAAGAACATAAGGATCTGCTCCAAACTATTCTTGCCTTGGTTATTTTAGAGTGACTTCTCCAGAGCTCTGTTGCATAAAGCCTCATTGCAGGTTGCCTTTCAGGGCTAGTTTTGGGCATGCTAAGTTCTCGTAATCTGCTGTTCTGTGGAGCAGAGAGTTAAAATCGGCTGTCTGGAGGGGTAAAGAGTGCCTGGAATTCTCTGGTTCCAGGGAACTGTTAACCCTTTGTACTACTTAGCCGTCACGATAGTGAGTCTGCATGTTTAAATACTGATATATAAACATTTTTTCACATTTCACATATAAAAAAATAATATCTATGTAGGTTTTGTCTTGACTGTCATAATAGAAACTTCTATTAGAAAAAAAAGTCAAAATCATGCCAGTCAAGGCAGTGGTGTTTCTTCCTTGGTCAGTACTCACGGGGGGGTGGGGTTGTCTCTTTCTTTTTTCCTTTTAGGAGAAAAGCCGTTTAGTTGCAGCTGGAAAGGCTGCGAGAGGAGGTTTGCACGGTCTGATGAACTGTCTCGCCATCGCAGAACGCACACCGGGGAGAAGAAGTTTGCCTGCCCGATGTGCGAGCGGCGGTTCATGAGGAGCGACCACTTAACGAAGCACGCACGCCGCCACTTATCGGCTAAGAAGTTACCGAACTGGCAAATGGAAGTGAGCAAGTTAAACGATATCGCCGTGCCGCCGACGTCTACAACCGCGCAGTGAGAGGACTTAACTCCGAAGGTGGTGGAATTAACTGTTGCCGCTGGGATATGCCAGCTGAAAAAAGGCTTTTGCTCCCAGCCTGTGGTTCTCCCGCGCCGGCTGATGATGGTGGCACAGCCGAGGGGTGAAAGCAGCCTGTGCTCACTCGGTCACAACAATCGCTGCTGGGAGAACCGGCGGCTGACTGGAATAGCGGGTGTCTTTTGCACTGGTAAGGGGAGAGAGAGAGAAAGGGGAGGTTCTAGAGCAGAGCAGCACGCGTTGTGGAAGTTGCGGATTTTGCAGACTATTCCTGTATACTCCAGGTCAGTCACGCGTCGGTGTTGCTGAAGGTTTGCCGCTGGTGCTGGAGGCCAGCTCCGATTGTAACTTTAGTTGTCAGTCTCCAATGCGGCACAGACTAGGGAGGCGGCAGCGTGTGGTCGCAGGCCTGGAAACCCAGGTGGCAGCTGTGCAAGATAGCGTAAATTGATTTTCCTGCTTCTGCCACCTCCTGTTGGTAGGAATCTTTTCCTCCTGTCCATTCTCCAGCCCCGTCAGAGGCGATGGTTCGCTGCCAGGCTCCTGGAGCTTCTAGAGCCACGCCCCCGCACGGGGTGTTTAGTGCACCCAGCCCTATGCACTGTCCGGGGGGGGCTCGGAAGGGGCGCTGAGGGGCGCCGTGGGGGCAGCTGGAGGGTAGGAACGTTGGTGAACCCTCGTTAGCTTTTGTAATGTTTTCCCAGCTGCTTTGGCGA
This sequence comes from Rhinoptilus africanus, assembly GCA_013400135.1. Taxonomy (NCBI): domain Eukaryota; kingdom Metazoa; phylum Chordata; class Aves; order Charadriiformes; family Glareolidae; genus Rhinoptilus; species Rhinoptilus africanus. Next base: position 213,632 of record VXBO01007196.1, read on the forward strand.
GCCTTGTGACTGCTGCAGCTGCATGGGCCCGTGCCTCCTACCCTGGGGGCTTCTGCTTTCGCGTTGCTTGCGGTTCCCTTTGTACCCTCTGAGGGATCGGTGCCACTGCGTTTCCACAAACTGATACAGCGCGCTTCGCAGGGAAACGTGGCAACTGTAAAGTGCTCGGGTTTGCAGGAAGATTGAGGTGATTAAGGAAGAAAACCAAGAACCTTAGGCTTCTTGATCGTGTTATTTGCTGAAAGACAGTTTGTACTAAAAATGAAATGGATATATTATGTGGTGTTTTAAATTAGAAAGTTGTGACTGGAGAAGTGAAACGGGGCAGTGAAGACACTGGCCTAGAACTTAAACTGTAGCTTTTGTGACAAATCCTGCATCGACTTTCACTATTTCTATTTTATCATACAATGTTGAGGACGCATATCAGAAAGTGAGCAGTTTGAAGACAGTGTATTAGATACGCTTTTTGTGACTACTTTAAAGATTTGCACATTTCTTATGTTGTACTTTATACTTTGTTTACAATAAAACCGGTTTTCTTTAATATAGACATCTTTTTTTTTTTTTTTCCCCTTCTTTTTTTAATTCATAGCAGAACTTATCCCTTTGTACGGGGAAAAAACCCCTCCAGAGGTAAGGCGGTGTGGGTCACCGAGTGTCCCGGCGGTGCTGGCTGGGGTGCTGCGCTGCCATGGACTGGGTGCTGCCTCTCGCTGTTCTCGGGGTGGGGGGGGTTCACCAGGGTACGGCCATTTGTGGCCACTCGCGCTGTTGATGGGAGCCCTTCTGCCTCCTGCCCTGCTCCCCTGCCCGCAGGGATCCCTGGATTTCATGCGGCGCGGCCGCGGACTCACTGCCAGGCCCCCCAGCGGGGGCTTGGGGACAGGCCACTCCTCGCCTTATCCTGTGTGACGCAGGGCACCGCGTAGGGAAACCCTGAGTCATTGCCATTTCCTCCTGCTCCGGGAGGGAACGGGTGCCCTCGCAGCCCAGTGCACAAGGGAGGCTTCCCCTGGAGCCCGAGTCCCGCTCCACCCTCTTGCTTCCAGGTATTTTAGAAAACACTGTAGCAGCTCTGTCTGTGAAACCCTCCCACGGCTGTAACTAGCCCCTGGGCTAGGAAGCCATGCCCTGGCCAGCTCCACCTGACGCAGGGCACCTTGATCCCAGCCCCACATAAGGGCGGTGTAGAGAACCACCCCCGTGGTTCCCTGCTAGGCAGCGCGTCCCATGGGCCTCCAACCCCCCCCAGCTCCACAGGGGGCTGAACTTCAGCCTGCCTTCCCCAGCCAGCGTCTCATCCTCCCGTGCCATGAAGGGAGTTTCCAGGCCGTGGCCATCCCAGTCCGACCGAAAAACGTAGTCGACAGAACGTTATTAGACACCTTTTCGGTGCTGACTTTACGGTGCGATCAACTTCGGGTGCATGGTGGGAGGCGTAGTGTGTATGGATGTTCTGCAGCTGGGGGTCCGTGGGGGGCCTGCCCGCCCTGGGGGTAGTGCAGGCAGCTCCCTCCCGCCACAGGAGGAGCACAGGGACCAGCCGGAGGCAGCGGGAGGCTAGGGGACCACTTTTCCCAGCCCCTGCCTAAACCAGGGTGGATGAGGGATAGGGGACCGCGGTGCTGGGGCGCCCTGCACCTACCCCGAGTGTGCCTTTGCCAGCGCTCGGGGGATTGTCATCTCTTCAGAGGGGACGGAGAGAAGGCTGGAAAAAGCAAGTGTTTTCCCTTGTGGTTTGGAGAAGAATAATTTCCGTTACAGCAGGAGTTTTTGTGGGAGGCTTAGATGCTCTACGAGTGAGCTAATAGGTATTTCAAAAGAGGGGGGTCCTGAGCTGGGGTGGCTTGTCCGGAGCCGGGGGCACAGCTGAGGTGGGAGCCAGCGCGGCCCCTCTGCCCCTCTGCCCCTCCATGCGGGGCAAGATTGGCTTCCTGAGGTCTTTGCCTCCTGAGCTTCACCATCTGGCAGTGCTATTTCAAGATGACCTTCACCAACTGGTCCCGTGATCCTGGCAGAGGGTGGTCACGGCCGCGGTGCCAGAGTGGGTGCTGCACCACGGATGTGGCACAGCCCCGGAGGCGAGAAGAAAGGCTTCACCATCGGCCGGGCCGGAGACTCGCAGAGGCGTCAGGTATTCCCCTGGCAGTTCCCCGCTTTTACTGTAAGGAGATGATTCATTTGTCTGCTTTGGTAACAAGCTTAGATCACCACGGAAACGCTCGCAAGCTGTCGGAAAAGTTAGAGCACAAAATCGGGTCAAGAGGAATGATGGATGGATGAATGAGTATGTGCGTTGCGGGCGCGGGCTCCTTGTTCTCTACCGCGGATTTTCCACAGAAATCTTTGTTTCTCCGGGAGCGTGTGGTCAGGGGGGTAATATTCATCTAGAACAAATGGTTTTTTGGAATATGTCTTACGATGTAATTGAGCTCTATCACACAGAGCTTCCATGTCTTTTCTAGGATTACGGGGATCTGGAACGCTTTCTGTTGTCACCAAGAGAAAATGTGATACTTAAGCAATAAGAAAACAAGAGCAACAGCACGTTCTTTAGCCATCTCGTGTAGTCAGGAGGAGAAAGGGGCTAACCGAGGTGTGTTGTGCTGTAAATCAGGTCATAATCATATAAAATGCATGAAATCATTCCGAAGCTTTGTTAGGCATACCACGGTTTGGATGAAACTTTATACTCGCTCGTGTATTTTGGTCTGAAAGTCAAAGATATTGTCTGGTGAAAAAAAGACCCTGCCTTTAATGCTGCTTCAGCCGCTGGGAAGGTTTTGGTAGAAGTCAGGGTACTCGCGCGGCAACGGGATCTTCGCAGCGATAGCCAGGGGGCTGGCACGGGGCCAGTCCGGGAGCAGCAGCCTCAGGCAGGTTGAAAACTGCTCGGGAAAGGGAGACCTTAATGTTTAATTGCCTAGCGGGCAGCTGCCGAGTACAAACCCCGCCTCCCCAAAATGAAAAGGGAAAGCGCGCACGGCGTGCAGCCTGAGTGGAATTAAAGAAAATAAAGAGCACAGGGAGCATGCTAATGGCCTAGAACGCAGGGTGGTCTAACTGTTAACGAAACCCTCACCAAGCAAGCAAGAACGCAACTCCCGTGACCACCCCGTGAGATCATCAGTCATTGCAGTCGCTAAATAGAGAGGAGTTATCAGCGGCAGCACCGCCAGCGTCAAACAAGCTGTGCCGTCAGCTCAATGAAGGCCTGATTCTTGATCGGCTGCGATCAGCGTTCGCCAGGAAATCCCGACTCAGGCAGCGAGGGCCAGGTTACCCAGAGGGATTCCCCCGTTTGCAGCAGAGCGGTGGCCGCAGGAGCATGGCAGGGATGTCCCTGGGAGCTCCTCCTGCCCCGCACTTGTGCGCCGAGCGGGGGTCTGGTTGCTGCGCGGGTTTGGGGAGCAGTTGCCTTTAGCGCTTTTGGTTGAGCATAAGCGGTTTTATTTCCTTTTCTTCTCCCCGCCAGCATTACCTGCCTTCACGGTGTCACGCAGGCGCTCTGGGGCTCTTTGGGCTCCCCAGAGCTGTCACCTTCCTGCCCTCCTGGGGCTGAAGGCACCCATTCCCATCTGCAAGAGGCTGCCCTCCGGGAGAGGGGCTCCCCTGTGCCCCTGGGCTGCCGAGTGGGTTACAAGCAGCTCCCACCACCAGGAATTAGCCCACCGGCACCACAGCCCTTCCTCCTGGCAGGTGATGGTCACCCTGTCACCATGTCCTCCCATGGCCCCAGCATCCCGTTGCTCCTGGGTCCGCTCCAGCTTCTGCAGCCCGGAGCAGAGCTGGGAAGTGGGACACCAGAAGTAGCGCCGCTGCACGGGAGCCTTCGCTGGGGACACCGGAGCAGCTGGAACCCCGCGTTAGAGCCGTGCCACTGCCCAGCCGTGTCCCTCGCTGACCCTGACCCATGGGCTCACCCTCCCCACCGGCATCGGCGCTCACCGAGCCCCCAGCCCTGCTCGGCAGTGCTCCGAAATCTGGGTCTCTCCTCCTCATAAAGCCCGGGAGATGCTAGTGTCTCTGGGACCTCACTTCCTCTCTCGGCTGCGGCCAAGGTGACTCGTGAGCTCCCCGCGCTGCCAGCAAAGCTGGCGGCTGCTGGGGAGGCCGGTGTGATCACCTCCCTCTCCTCCTGCTGGGAAACCGCACCAGCAAGAGACTCTTGCTGTTTTCTGAGGTAAAGGGGAAACCACGGCAGCCCCGTGAAATTCTCAGCGCAGCCCAGGGGCCAAAAATACCCGTCACTGAATGAAGGAGAAAGAAATTGTTGCCGCCTGGAAGCACCCGGGGGAAGCAGAGCGGGTGGACAGGACAGCACTTAGGGATCAGCTGGCCTTGCTGGCATCACTTGTGTCTCGCACCCATCCATCCTAACAGTAACCCTCCCAGCCCTCCGGCAGCGGGAGTTATTGCAGGTCTTTCCATAGAAAAACATCCTAAGGGGTTAGTCGCTAATCTGCATCTGGGGGGATCTTTTATATGACTTTGTTTTCCATTTATGCAAGAGGCTTTTCAATTCCCTATTTAAATGAAGCAACAAGGACGATGAGTCGGTGGTGAGTCACCCGGCCAGGAACAAGGCTGCAGGAAGGCTGGGCTATTTATAAAACCTAAAAGAAAGAAAGGAAATATATTCTAGATGCAGATAGATCTGGAAAGTGACTCCGACTTCTTTTGTGGGATTGTGTATTCCTGGGCACCAGGCAGCAGATTTCCCAGGAAGGCAGGGGGGAAGCGCTGTCGGGGTGTGGGTGCTTTTTTGGAAAGGATTCCTTGGCATTGCCTGGAGCAGCACGTGCCGCAGAGCTTTGCCGCTCTCCTCTGAGGGACGCAGCCGTACAGCCAGGCTCCCCCTCCTTTATTGCCTTTGCTCCGGATCAGCGTGCCGGCAGGGTAGGGGAGGCAGCAAGGTGGGATGCGGAGGTGCCACTGGGAAACACACCCCCCAAAAAAAAGCTATTTGGCAATAATCAGCCTTGGCGTGGCTGGCAAGAGCGTTACTGAGTGCGCAAACTGGCCTAGGTGGTCCCAGGATCTGGAGATGCCTGAGACTGGGCCTGGGCAGCAGAAAGCAATGGGAGCTTCACCGCCGCCAAGCGCCGCTGGAGCTGTCTCCAAGAGCACGTGCAAGCACCGCGGTGTGGCCTCACACAGCAGACGATGGCACGTCTCCCTGGGGTTTGACAGTTAAATTCTGGATAACTGTAGCTGCTCTGGGATGCGGTTGGGCAGAGAGAGGGGGAAGGACCCATCGCCGAGGAGGCAAAGAGCACCCGAGCTCCTGAAAGCCCCGCCTGCAAAACGTGACCATAGCAAATTGGATGGGGTGAGGCCATGCCAGTTCCTGATGCCTTCGGCACAGAGGGATCTGCAGCCCGTGTCATCCGGGTGGCCAACACGGCTTCGCCCTCATGTCCCTGTCCTGTGCTCACACCGTCCCTACTTCCGACACTGGGTCGGAATCGAAAAGCCTGTCATGAAACTGTGTCACGGCACAGTTAAACAGGTGCTGAAACAGGACACAGGGACTGGAAGCTGATGAGCTTCCTTTGCCGCTTCAGGCACGGATTATGTGCTGGTGGTCCAATTCAGCGCTTGCAGCTCTCGCCCAAGGCAGGGTTTGATGCCGATGGCCAGCCCACGCCCCAGTTTGTGGGATATCTGCACACTTAATGAGATTTAACGTGTTTAGGAGTTTATTTATGCTCTAGTTTCATAAAGCACTGGGTTGGGGGAAGGAGGAGGATGGGTCTTTAGTGTTTAAGTGGTAATTTCTCTTGACTAAGTATATACAAGATGAAAAACGGTCAGTACTCTTTACGCAATGTTTCAGGCTTTGAACAGACAGCGGTTTGATGAGTAAATAGTGGGAGCTGGGCGACAGCTCCTCCACCAATGCATCTTTAAAGAAATCATCCAAACCAGCATGTTTCAGGGAGGAAATCAAATTGACGCCTCACTTGAGAAAAATCAAGGTTTTTTGCTAAAGTTAAGAGAGTTGGCTGCCTTAAAGGAAAAAAAAAGCGGGCACCCAATCTGTATGTGCTTAAAGTATTGCTGGGGTTAGAAGGTAACACAAAAGGAAAAAGCAAAGCATTCCTGCGAGGCTATTTCGGTGGCTTTTACCACCACCATCAATGGAAACTTTGCAATGAAGTATTAACGGATTTGGTTTTGCAACACTGGTGCTGGGGAGGAGGAGGATTCTTGGCTTCATCGTGTCATATCTAAGAAATACAGGCTCTGCCTCCTGAAAGCTTTAAGCCTGTGTTCAAAGCTGTTCCAGCACTGAAGTTTTAATTGTCCTCAAAGGTGGTGTTTTCTGGAATCACTTAAATAAAAAAAGGAATCGATCTGCTTTATTTCTGTTGTTGGTTGGCTTAAATAGGCTATAAAATAAAGCATTTATTCTGCCTGAGTAGTACGGTTGCGGTACACAGTCCACCGTGGGGGGGACGGGGGCTCTTGGGAGGGCACAGCCTTACCCCACAGAGACTTTGCAGGGTTTGCCGGGTCTGGCATCTTCAAACTCGGTTTCAGAAGTTATGATACGTGCTCCTTTCCTTTGATGCCAGGCAGGACAGCCCGCGGTGGTTAAGTCTGCGCTTTGGAGACAAAGCTTGGTTTGGGTATCTGATGGGAGATGATTTAGGGGTTTTTTCTCTCCTGGATTCTCACCTGCCCCTCTCGAGCTCTGAGCCCTGTTATGCTGCAAAAGCTTCAGTTCTTGTCTTATTGATCGCTACGCTGGACCTGCTTGGCAGAGCACTGCCTTTCTGGAGGGGCGTCAGTAGGACCGAGCATCCCTTGGGCCCAAGGGCGGGGGACAGCTCTCACTTCCCCCTCTTCTTCCTCTCTCCTCTGGGTGCCGGCCGGATGGGGAGGGGGGAGCCAAGCTTCGTCCTCCCCACCCTGAGCCTCTGCACTAACACCCCGCAGATGTGGGGCCCCGGGGAGGAGGAGGAGGAGGAGACCAGGGTGGGACGAGCGGAGAGATGGAGCCACCCCCTCACCCACCTGCGCAGGGAACCACAGCCAAGGCACAGCCTTGCCACTAATTAGTGTAATTAATACCCAAGCAACAGGAACTCTTTACAACCCTGAGCACTGATTGCAATGCAATTTCACTGCTGGGTTTGAAGCCACAGGACTCTCTCTTAACGTCACCAAAGTCAAATAAAATGCTGCTATTAATTAACTCTTTTGCCATTTGGCCTGTTTTTCCCCGATACTTTTGTTTACACGCTGATACTCTCTGTTTTCCTCACTGCTGCCTATTTCTTTCTCTCTTTAATGTTTACCAACAAAATTTAATTCCCCATCCTCTCCGCAGTTGCTTCGCCACCATTTTAGTTTGTCCCCAGCTTTGTGGGCGCGCTGACGAGAGGGAGCGGGATGCCCTGACGCGCAGGGTTGTATTCTCAAGTTTTGACAAACACCGATATTTCCCATGGCAGCAATCCCCATAACGGTACAGCACCCAGCACAGACCTTGCTCTTGCGCAAGACGAATGTAGCTTTGCAGTGTTGGCTGCTTTCAAATGTTTAATTGCAGATGAGATACGAAATGGGGTCCTGGGCATGGGGCAGGGTGGGGGGAGCCCTGGGGGTGTGCTGGATGCAACAAAATTAACCACTGAAATTTACTGGATGTGACCTGAAACTCTGCAAAAAGAAGAGTTTGCGGTTTTTGGTAGGACAGTAGTTGATGAAAAAGCCTCCTTGCAGAAAGCCTCCCCTGCTCTGGCGCCCTTCTGGGTGCCACCAGGCAGCGGGCACCCCTGCCTCCCAAAACGCAGGCCACTGGGTTTCACGTCAGGGCACTTTGCTGCCTGAGACATCGACGCACGAAACTGAACAGCCGTCTGAAGGAGGGAGCTTCAAGGCAGCCCGGGACGTGCCGCCAAGGGAGCCGGCTGGGCTGGCCCCGCTCCTGCCTCGTGCCTGGCCTCGGTTTGTCTCCTGGCTGGCCAGGGTCGGAAATTCAACCACGCCGTGCCATTTTCATTACATCAAATCTCTAGGGAGATCTTAGAAAACCCTCCTGACCCTAAGACCACAGGAAGAAAATTAAATTCGTGTTATCCTTCCCCCTCACCACTTGCTTCAGAAGTTCACCTCTTCCCTCAAGCTCCACCTTCTTGTACTAGCCGGGCCAAGACTCACCGAGCCAGCTTGAATTTCAGCGTTTCAGAGACAAACATATAGTAATCCTAGTAGTACCCTTCCTTCTTTTCTCTTTTTTTTTAAAGAATGTCCAAAATAGTTTATTCCTGATACTTTATTCTGAACAAGCACCTACACAGCTGCTTGCTGAGAGGCTCCTGAAAGGGACAGCTTTTCTACAAGACGGTGTAGACACATCAAGTACCTTCTGAGGCCTCACAAACCTGCCTTTGCAGGCGTAGCTTCAGGCGATTTGCTGTTTTTTAATGCAGGGTTAGAAGAGGCAGCCCATGCTTGTGTCAGCCACTGCTATGGACGTGCCCCCTCGCTGCCCTGTGGGCCTTGTCCCCAGGGTATCCCCCATGCTTTGGGTCACGCAGCATGCCATGGGGACGGGGAATGCTGGTCCGGCCACCGCAGTGCGGCAAATGGAGTCAGTTACCGGCAGAGGAGATCCGCAGGGAGCTGCTGGGGAGGAGGAGGTTGTGGTGCGGGAGGCTTGCTGCCCCAAGAGGGGGGCTGGAGGCAGGCAGGAGTGCAGGGCAGGGGGACAGGGAGGGCAACGGGTCCCCGAGGAGTGCAGGGTAGGGGGTAGGAGGGGATGTCTCCAGGCACGCTGACGTTTTGGAGTGGTGGCTCACAGGGTTCAAAAAAGTGGTTCCCTAGGACTGTGGAAAGCATAAAAACTGGAGAAGGGATGAATTTAGCTGTAACTCTGCTTCCCTCTCTAATTATAGCAATTTTGAAGGAGCTTCCTGCAGAAAATAAGCCCAGATATTGTTTTCCTTTTGTTTCCTTCCTCCGCTCCACTTCAGCAGGCTGGCATTCCCCATGCATTCCTTTCCTTGACTCAGACCCCGGGGAGACAGAGCCCAGAAGGGACAGGACGGGACGGAGGGGGTGAACGCTGTGCCGTCTCCAGCGTGACAGCGCGGCGGTCCCTGTGCCGTGCCACCCATCCTCAGCTGAGGCGACGGCCGGCGCCGCCACGCAGGGCTGCAGCTGGGGCCATCCCTGCGCCCCTCCATCGCACGCTCCGGAAAGGGGCACAGGGAAAAATCACTGTTCAGATTGTTTCCCTTGTAGCTGCTCTTCCTTTTTTTTCCCCCTTTCAGAGTTATGAAATCCAAGGGCATGAACTCTTCCAGCAGGGGTCCTTTGGCTGGAATATCTGCATATCCTTGGCATAGGCAGCGATGGGGAAGAAGGGCTGAAGGTGCCTGTCAAGAAGGAAGCAGAGAACAGCAAAGGCAGGAGCAGCAGCTTCTCTTCTGCTGTTGCTGGTCTGGGAAAGCTGCTGCCTGCGGCTTCTCTAGCATCACCTGCAACCTCCCGCATCCAAGCTTTGAGGCAGATCCTGCAGAATCCGCAGCTGGGAGTCGCATCTTGGCAATGTCTTTGATTGCCTTCTTTCTCTTCTGCTTTTTTCCCCTAAGGTAATCCAAATTATGCCCCCCCCCCCCCCCCGGGTAATCCATATATTTCCTCCCCGCCCCTGGTAATCATAAAATTAAGCAAAATTTGAGGGCCACGAAGCTGATCCGAGGGCTGGAGCACCTCTGCTATGAAGACGGGCTGAGAGAGCTGGGGTTGTTCAGCCTGGAGAACAGAAGGCGCCCGGGAGACCTTACGGCAGCCTTCCAGTACCTAAAGGGGGGCCTACAGGAAGGATGGGGAGGGACTCTTGATCAGGGAGTGTAGTGATAGGATGAGGGGTAATGGTTTCAAACTGAAAGAGGGGAGATTTAGATGAGATATTAGGAAGAAATTCTTTACTGTGAGGGTGGTGAGACACTGGAACAGGTTGCCCAGAGAAGCTGTGGATGCCCCATCCCTGGAAGTGTTCAAGGCCAGGCTGGATGGGGCTTTGAGCAGCCTGGTCTGGTGGGAGGTGTCCCTGCCCATGGCAGGGGGTTGGAACTAGATGATCTTTAAGGTTCCTTCCAACCCGAACCATTCTGTGATTCTGTTAAAAGGGGCTGAGAGGTGCTTCTGTTACACACAGCACATGGGCCAAGCAGGGAAGAGGCTGTGCTGCCCAGGCGTCGCTCTCCGTCCCCGCTGCCACTGCTTCTGCCCGCCTGTTTGTCCTCACGAGCCCCTGTGGGGACACAAAACAGCCTTTGTCACGCCGTGCTGAGGAAGGGCCTCCCCGCAGCCCCCACACCTCCTCCTGCAGCTCCCAGCGCGATGCCTGGGAGGGAGGCAGCCTCCCACCTCCCCTTCCCTTTGCCATGTGATTTGCCGTGAATTGCTTTGCAATTCAGAAGAAAATCGGAGAAAAACTGCTTGTCGTCATTTTTATTTTGGCATTAGAAAGGCAGATTGCAATTCTCAGCAGATTGGACTGATGTGATTAAATTCTGAGTGGTTCCTGGGCTGTACTTGAGGTAACTCAGCGGAAAGCCAAAAAATGCTTCTTCACTGAGAAATCTGGGAGGCTTACTTTTTACTTTTCAGTCCCGGTAGCTTCCCTGAGGATTTCTTCATTTTTTAAACCAAACCAAACCAAAACAAAACAAAACTCTAGCTTTCTGAATATGAATATACTGATTTGAAAACAAAGCCATAAACTATGAACTCACCCATCCTTAGACCTTGGTGTCTGGGACACGGCCACAGTATTTTGGAAAGAAGGTAACTCCATTTCACGAAGTGGATTTTTTCATTAGTCAAAGCCGACAAACAGCCTCCGGCCTGATTCTTATCATTCTCCTGGAGCTTCCAAGGGCATTTACGGGATCATAAATAAAACAAGAGCCTTTAGTAAAGTTTGTTACAGAGGAAGTTTTTAAGCTATGGTTGACTGCCAAAGGCATGAAGACCACTGGTAATTACATGGATGCCTGAGTTTATGGAGTTAATTCTCTAGTAAAGTCTGTGCTAGTAAAAGATGAAGAGGCAGACCTTCACACACCCCAGTGACACTGATTTCCCTGCCATTGCACTGCTGGAACAGATTTAAGCCGGCACATAAGCAGCAGGAGGGTTGTTCAGTGAGCGGTGCAGCCCATGGAGGTGCCTCCAGGGCAACCCAGAGCCCCTCAGCGAGGGCTGCACCCCTCTCGGTGTACAACCCAGGTCACCCCACATGCTGCTTGCAGCTCCTGATGCTGAGCCTGGGGATGGCAAGCCACTGGAACAGGTTTCCCAGAGAAGCTCTGGATGCCCCATCCCTGGAAGTGTTCAAGGCCAGGCTGGATGGGGCTCTGAGCAGCCTGGTCTAGTGGGAGGTGTCCCTGCCCACGGCAGGGGGCTTGGAACTAGATGAGCTTTAAGGTCTTTTCTAACCCAAATAATTTTATCATTCTATGATTCTGTGATGTCGTCAGGAGGAACTGGCACGGGGACACGCTGGCCCCAGCGTTGGGTGCTTGGGATTCGAGACGGCAGGGCTGGGTGAGTGTTGAGCAGTGTGGGGGACAGCTGCAGCCTGCCCAGGGACAGAGCCTGGGACATTCCTCTGCGCATGCCCAGATTGCCCACGGATTGCATTGCCTGGATAAGCACTGGAGCCGCTGGAACAGCAGTGGAGAAGGCCTGCTTGCTCTTTCTCATTCACATTGGTCACCACACACCTGGAAAGGCCAGTTCTGGAGGGTGGGAGTGACCCTGAATTGTCAGCCAGGACACTCTCCCGATGACAAATCTGCATCTGGTGTAGATGCCCCTAAAAGTCAAACACGGGAGGGGTCCTTACCCCAAGGAGGAACCTGCAATCAGGAGCACTTTTCCCATTCCTGCTGCGGGGCTTTGCTTGCCCAGCTCTGCCCTTCCTGCCATGGAGAAGAATTGCCTTAGGCTTGTCCACTGCCAGCTATTGCCTGGTGTGCTTCCCTGAGGAACGTGGTCTGCAAGGCTGGTTCTTTTGGGGCAGAAGGTGGCCTAGGACCAAATCTGCAACCTCCGCTCTGTGTGTTAACTGAGGCGTTGCTGTGGAAAAAGCTCTGCCAGCACCTACAGCAGAGCTTTGGAGAGAATATGACTTTATCTGGCTGTGGTCAGAGCTCAGCGGAGCCTGGCTGGAGCAGCCTCTCTGGGAATTTCATCCCTGTCCCGGCCATCTTCAAATCCTGGGAGAGCTGAGTTGGCATGGGAGCACCACAAACCATGGTGCTTCTTAGCCAGCGTCGGAGTTCATGATGAAGCTCCTGGTGAACTTGGTGTTCCCTGACGTATGGAGCCCACATCGTGCTGAACCAGCAGTTCCCTGTGTCAGGGACAACCGCGTTCAGCCTGCTGCGAAACCTGGCTCCCTTCAATGCAGAAATTGGAGCCAGGTGGAGAAGTGGTTCAGGCAAAGGACAATTATTTTTTCCTAAGCAGCACATCGTCTTGTGCTCCAGATGGCTTTGTATGCTCCTTCTCCACAAATATACTTGTATCCAAGACCCGAGCTGCGGCTTCTCTGTGCCCAGAGCAGTCATCCTTCTGTACCAGGAGTGAAGGCCCTAAAATAAACAAGCAAAAAATAGAGGAAGAGAAAAAGAGGGCGGCTGAGCTGAGGGAACGTCAGCTGATAGAGTAACAAATCTATTTGCTAACGTAACTTTTACAAACCCTGAGAACCTCAGCCAATTCTCTTGCTTTACTCTGGTGCCAAGCGACTTTCTTTATTATTGGGGGGGGTGTTCTATATTATTCTATATTATTTCTATATTATTCTATATTATTATGTGGTATTATTATTATATTATTATGTGGTAGACCACATCTATATATAGATGTGGTCTACCTTGACTTCAGCAAGGCGTTTGACACGGTCTCCCACAGCATCCTCCTAGGGAAGCTTAGGAAGAGTGGGTTAGATGAGTGGACAGTGA
>VXBO01007196.1:226791-266902 GCA_013400135.1 Rhinoptilus africanus
TATGAAGATAGACTAAGGGAATTAGGTCTCTTTAGCCTGGAAAAGAGGCGTCTGAGGGGGGACCTAATTAACACTTATAAATACTTGAAGGGTGGGTGTCAGGAGGATGGGGCCAGGCTCTTTTCAGTGGTGCCCAGTGATAGGACAAGGGGTAACGGGCACAAACTTGAGCATAGGAAGTTCCACCTAAACATGAGGAGGAACTTCTTTACCTTGAGAGTGGCAGAGCACTGGAACAAGCTGCCCAGGGAGGTGGTGGAGTCTCCGTCTCTGGAGACATTCAAAACCCGCCTGGACGCGTTCCTGTGTAACCTGCTCTAAGGTGGCCCTGCTCTGGCAGGGGGGTTGGACTAGATGATCTACTAAGGTCCCTTCCAACCCTAGGATTCTGTGATTCTATGATTCTATGATTATATATTGTACCATCTATATTAGCTCACATGAAACATGAATTTTAAAGCCCAGCTATCTTGGTGTTTTAAATTTGGGTTCCTGCAGCATTTACTGGTGTGGCTGGCAGAAAGCATGAGCCTGTGCAGCTTGCTTTTGTTCTTTATTTTCCTTTATTTGGATGTTTTAAAATTAGTTCTTTGCCCAAGCAGGGACACTGGTGACAGTCACCTTTATTTCAGCTGAAATGCGCATGTCTTAAAACCTGTTGGAGAGCCTGCAGACAGGCTGATTTGCTTCTCCTCTTGTGTCCTCGGTGTGCCACCCGCCCCAGCCCGGTGTCACTGCCCCAGCGGGAGGTGGCGTTAGTCAAGGCTTCTCTGGTCGGGAGTAACCAGCCTCATGTGGTCAGCAGGGACGGATTTATAACCATGTGCCTTCGGTCCTCAGCAATTAACGGAGCTAAAATATCTCACGGCAGCTGATGTGGGGGTCGGCGTGGCCTGCTGCATCCCGATGGAGACTCTTCCAGCCAGCTATGGCTCCTTTATACAGTGCTGGGCATGGCTTTGCAAGCATTTATGTGCCGTTCATAAACATCAGGTAGGAACAAAGGAACAGGTAGGGTGTGTGCGAAAGGATATACCAGCACTTCCCATAAAAATGCTAATGCTGCTTCAGGCCTCTTGAGGGTGTTCAGTGATGTGCAATAAATCACCTTTATATGGCTTTGCGAGCAGTTGTGAATTTAACACAGTTTTCAAGGAGCAAGAAGTGTCTCTATAATCTCAGTCAAGGAGATGGAATAAAAACCTTTCCAGCCAGCAAGCATAAAAATATCTGGCCTTTACCTTTACCTTCCTGATAATGTTTGAAATTCAGTTAAACCTCTATACCCAGGAGAAAACTAGCACGAATAATAACAGAGAGATTGATGCTAATGCTAGGCAAGGGAGAGAGCCTCTGTCTCTTCAAACACATTTAGTTCCCTTTCCTTCTGTAATAATCAAAGGAATGTTCTAAAATTTTTAGATTATTAGAGGTAAGCTCACCTCCCTACTTGTTATTTGTGATACTCTGCTCCAGCGTAATGAACGTAAGTGATGAGCTGCTGTTTCTGTCAGATCTCATGGGTCTACCCACATGAAGAGTTGGAAGCAAACTGCTCTTCATTTGTAAATTGGAAGTGGAAGAGGTCGATGGGTAGAAAGCTGTTAATAGGTCAGAAAGAATGAGCTGAGGTCTAGAAAGCCACCCGAATTTAAGTGGAAAGCCTGTGTCCCCTTCTCTTCCAAGCCGGCTCCCACGATGGGGTGGATGAAGTCAGGTCTCTGGGGTGTCACCAGGAGACACTCCTTCATGGATCCTGAGCCTCAGATTTACACCTCTCCAAAACAGGGGTGCCGCAGGGCTGACCCAGTGTCGCTGGAAGAAAAGAGCTCAAGGACTGGAATTCAGGTTCTACAGAAACCAGAGTCTTTTGCGGGGGGCTACAAGATGTATTGAGGTGATTTAGGAATTAAGAACCGATTAAGCTTTCCTGTGTGGAGAAGGTAAGTATTTAACTAGTAATTTTGTTTATTTCTGATTTGAAAGACAAAAATTCCCTCACAGAAAATGAACCGTGGTGGGATTTGAGGTACGGCTGTCGTTGGCAGGGGATGGATAGGAGCTCCTTCCTATGCCCTGTGACTGGATGGCCCCAGGATGGATGTGTGCTCAGGAGGTGCTAATGAGCCTTTCAGACTGGCAGGCACCATCAGGTCGACTGATGAACCAGACTCACTCCAGTATTGGTGAGGGATGTCCACTACTGCCGTGACACCTCATCATCGGGGGGAAATCCCACCAAAGCTGTTGGTAGCATGTTCCAGGCGTTGCCTGCCTTCACATCACTCCCTGGTCTGGCTACAGCCCATTGCCTTTTCTACCAGGGACTGAAGAGGCCCCTGGGACCTGTTTTTGCCTTTGAACATGGGTGGCTGGCCAAAAACGTGGGATCGTGCTGTGCTCTAGTGAGGAGAGATTGCCAAAGGAGTGAAGTATTTTTGATTCATCCTGGGCGGCTTTACAGATATATCCCAAAGCCTGCTCCTCTCCTCATTTTTGGGACAAGCTATTTGTGCAGCCCTTGCTGGGATCTTCCTGCACACAATTTTCCTGTCTGCATTGTTCCAACATCAGCTCTCCTCCAAACATGCAATTCAATGTTCTTGCTTTAAATTTGTCCCTCAGTCTGATTCCTTCTGAAGTTGTTTGGAACTTCTACTCTTTACTGCGGCTTTGGTTTCAGGGTCACCAGCACCCTGGGGACAGGCTGTGACCAACAAACTCCTTCCACATCATCTGTTAGAGGGGAAGTTTTGGTTGTGCTGCCTGCAGAACTGCCTGCTGCTAGCTGGCACACCGACAGGCAAAGCACCCCTCTACTCCCCGGCTACACAGTCCTCCACCAGTGCAGTTTTAAATCTCTTTTAAACCAGATTTTACCTTGCGTGTAAATCATACCTCTGTCTGAAGTCAAGCTCTGCAGCATTGGCTTTCCTGCTCCCTGACACCGCATGGGTCAGTCTCTTCTACCAAGTAACAGATGATAGGACAAGAGGAAATGGCCTCAAGTTGCACCAAAGGAAGTTCAGGATGGATATAAGGAAAAATTTCTTCACTGAAAGGGTTATCAAGCACTGGAACAGGCTGCCCATCCCTGGAAGCATTTAAAAGATATGTAGATGTAGTGCTGAGGGACATGGTTTACTGGTAACTTGGCAGTGCTAGGTTAATGGTTGGACTTGATGATCTTAATGATCTCTTCCAACTTAAACAATTCTATGATTCTACGGCCCCTGAGGGCACAGGGCCAGGGCTGAGCAGTGGGAGTGCTGTCCTGGGGAGCCACGGGTATATGTTTTCTCCCAGACCTCCCATAAAACTCAAGGGTTTAGGTAAAATGAAATAAGCACAACAAAACATCTGGATGCATCCCATACATGATGCTCCATCTGCTGTGGTTCCCAGAAGCATGTGCTTGCACTGAGGTCACAACAACCCCAAGCAGCGCTACAGGCTCGGGGCGGAGTGGCTGGAAAGCTGCCCGGCAGAAAGGGACCTGGGGGTGTTGGTGGCAGCCGGCTGGATATGAGCCAGCAGTGTGCCCAGGTGGGCAAGAAGGCCAACAGCATCCTGGCCTGTGTCAGGAATAGTGTGGTGAGCCAGACTAGGGAAGTGATCATCCCCCTGTACTCGGCACTGCTGAGGCCCCACCTCGAGTGCTGCCTTCAGTTTTGGGCCCCTCACTACAGGAAGGACATTGAGGTGTTGGAACGTGTCCAGAGGAGGGCTACGAAGCTGGTGAGGGGTCTGGAGAAAAAGTCTTATGAGGAACGACTGAGGGAACTGGGGTTGCTCAGCCTGGAGAAGAGGAGGCTGAGGGGAGACCTTATCGCTCTCTACAACTACTTGAAAGGAGGTTGTAGCCAGATGGTAGTTGGTCTCTTCTCCCAGGTAACAGGCGATAGGACAAGAGGAAACAACATCAAGTTGCACCAGGGGAGGTTTAGACCAAATATTAGGAAAAATGTTTACACTGCAAGGGTTATTAAGCACTGGAACAGGCTGCCCACGGGAGTGGTCGAGGCACCATCCCTGGAGGTATTTAAAAAATGGGTAGACACAGTGCTTAGAGATATGGGTTAGTGGTGTTTTTTGATGGAGTTAGGTTGATGGTTGGACTAGATGATCTGAAAGGTCTCTTCCAACCTAGGCAATTCTGTGATTCTGGGATTCTGTTACTGTGTTGGCATCTGGCTTGGTCCTCTGTTTGCTGTCGAGGTGATGGAACACCTTGTTAAGGATTTGCCTGTGGTTTGGAAAATCCCCCCCAAAACATGGGGTGCACATTTGCCCTCACTAGCTCCTCTGTGCAAGGGCTCTGGGTGCGTGCGGTGGGACTGAGGTATCTTATCCCACTTCCACAGCAGGCTGCAGGCACGCCAGGAGGGGAGGCTAAGCAGGCTCCCCGTGTGGTGCCCGACCCTGTGGCCACACAAAGCAAGTACCTGGGAGCACAACTAAATGGTTGAATAATACTACAGTACAGGCACTGCTCCTACTCCTTTAGTAGCTGCTCTGGGGAGTAATCAGTGTTTTTTCCATTTTGATTTGGTGCTTTACTCCAATGCGAAGCATCATTCTGTGTGTGCACTTTGCATACCCCTCCCAGAAGAAACCCACCACATTATCACGAGGTCAGCTGCACCACGTTTAAAATGTCATCTTGCTAACCAGACATCCAATCTAGGCTGGAAGGCTTGGAGTTTATGTGGGCCAATCCCTTGGGCTATTTTTAAGTATCGAGGTTAGGATCCCATTACACTGGTGCATTAACATCCACAAATCTCTGCGGGTGACAGCCCTGGGTTTCAAGCTAGGTGCCTGACTCTCTAGGCACACCGAGCAGCCAAGGAGGGCTGGGGACGTGGTCAGGGAAGGTGGGTTTCTGACACTTTCCCCAAGATGATAGAGTTTTGCGCCCCTAGAGTTTGCGTGGGCCTCTCTCCGTGTGTGTGCGCTTGGCTCTGAGCAGGAATGGTCACTCCTGGGCCTATAAATATCTCTCTGTTTCTCCAAGGGGATTAACTTTACAAGTGTCCACAGTAACGATGCAGCTCGGCTGTGTGCAGTTATTGTCCAGGGAATTTAGTGGGAATAGAAAGTGCTCAGGACCTGCTGTGTGTGGACCCCAAGTGCTGGCACTTTTATTTATTCCTCTCGTTTTAATGCCCTGCAACCTTACTGTATTTTGCAGTCAGTCAGCCCCTGGCAAGGCTGCACGACTGGTACCTGCTACATTCTGCTTTTGTTGTCTGCCACATAGCATGCTGTTAACAATCATTCTTTTCTACTGCTTCCCCACCAAAGGATCCTCCTTGATTTTAACGATTTATTTGCACGTGCTCCTTACTCCCAACTTGTTCTCAAACCTCGTGTCTGTTACACCAGTCACTGTTACTGCATCCTGCTGATTCTGCTCCTATTTCACAGAATCACAGAATGGTAGGGGTTGGAAGGGACCTCTGGAGATCATCTAGTCCAACCCCCCTGCCCCAGCATGGTCACCCAGAGCAGGTTGCACAGGAACGCGTCCAGGCGGGTTTGGAATGTCTCCAGAGACAGAGACTCCACCACCTCCCTGGGCAGCCTGTGCCAGTGCTCTGCCACCCTCAAGGGAAAGAAGTTCCTCCTCATGTTTAGGTGGAACTTCCTGTGCTCAAGTTTGTGCCCGTTACCTCTTGTCCTGTCTCTGGGCATCACTGAAAAGAGCGTGGCCCCATCCTCCCGACACCCATCCTTTAAGTATTTATAAGTGTTGATAAGATTCCCCCTCAGCCATCTTTTTTCCAGACTAAAAAGACCCAATTCCCTCAGCCTTTCTTCATAGGAGAGGTGTTCCAGTCCCCTAATCACCTTGGTAGCCCTTTGCTGCACCCTCTCCAGCAATTCCCTGTCCTTCTTGAACCGCGGAGCCCAGAACTGGACACAGGACTCCAGATGTGGTCTCACCAAGGCAGAGTAGAGGGGGAGGATGACCTCCCTCAAATTTTTAAATGTTTCTAGCAGGTAACCAAAAGAGAGGGAGAAGCCAAGACACACAGAGAGCAGTGGGAGTCGCTGCTGGCCTGAGCAGGAGGCAACGGGCTCTGCGGCACCTTGGGGATGCTCTGATGGGGACTGTGCCTGGGCTCCAGTGTCTTCAGTTCACCTGCTTGGCCCCAGTCCCTCTTCTCCATCCCTTTTCTGTCCCCTTACAGGAGCACGGAGCCTTCCCTCCCTGCTTGCAAGCGCTGGGCTCTGGCAGGGTCTGTCCCAGTGGCAGCACTTTGGTGGGCCACCAGGACAGGGCTCGAGCGCTTTGTCTGCTGTGATGCTGCCCTTCGCTGGGCTGAGAGCTCACTGCCAAGATCTCCCACTCCCTCTGCCTTCCCAATGACCTAACTTTTGGCTCAAATTCTCCTCGAAATGGTTACCAGGTCACAGCCAGATATGCTGGGTGGTGTTCCCAGCTGTGTGCCTGGGTTTTGGGGCCCAGACTTCTGCGGGAGGGGATTTTGTTTTCTCTTTTGATATGATTTTAAAAGCGCCACATCCACTCATGCAACCGTGAGGCAGAGCCCTGGCAGCTCTCCCTTGTGCAGCATTTTCTGCACACACGGGCACAGATGCACAAAGCGAAGTCAAAAAAAAACAAGCAAAAAAAGAGGCTGCATTTTATTTTTCTGGCAAGTTAAAATCTGTCCCAGTGAGGTGCAGGGGATGATGTTTTCCCCTGTAGTTTGATTCATGGTTTACAGTTTTTTAAATTGTAGCATTATTTTTACTTGCAGGCCTTTAAAGACTACATGCAATGCCCCATGTTAGGCACCAGGACGAGGGACCAAAGAGCTGAGAGACTTTCTGTTACTTGTAATTAAAGAAGGAGGATTACATGGGTATGATTTCACACCATCTACATATAATAGAGCAACCAAGAGGATAACCTCAGGGACAGACAAGCTTTGTCTCACCCAGACTGGGATTTCAGCCCTAGCAAAGGGCTCCATCATTCAAGAGAAGAAGAAAACCCCATAAATCACTTGCCCAAAGGAAGCCTGACCTACAGCCATTGAAGTGGAGTGGGACACATGGGATGGCACATGGAGGGATTAGAAGACAGCCAGAGATGGAAAAATAACTGGTTGTTCAAGGGAGCAGGGAAGGGACCAGCAGGGTGAAAGAGGAGGATCAAGGGCCATGCTTGTGGAGGTGGCAGCTTTTCAACCATCACACCGAGTGTGCTGGAAGGATCCCCTTCCTCCTAACCTAAATCCAGAGCAGCATTATTAATGAGGTGACAAGTGCAGGATGCAGATTGCCAACAAATCCACCGAGACTTTGGCACAGAGGCAGGCTTGAAGCAGTGGGTCCTGCTCCATCTTCTAAACTTTTAGCGCTTTCTCCAGGGAAAATGACAGAAGCCTGTTGGCTTGGAAAGTTTATCCAAGATACTGAGGTGCCAAAGGGTTTAGCAGGGACGGTGGTTAAATTTAACTGTAGGCACAGATGAAACCGATGGATGAAGTTCCTCACCCTGTGTGGAGGTGCAGTGGAGGGCAGCCCCTCAGGGCCGGCATGACGCCGGCAGCCTCGCCTGGGAGGATGAGGAAGGGAGGGCTGAAGAGCGGGGCTGGCCCCCGCCACAGGCAGCAACTTCAGCAACTTGTTCCTTTGCAGGAACATCCCTCCCACTCCGACGCTGCCCCCAGAGAGAGTGGGAGGCCTGCAAAGCACTGCCTGGCTGGAGGAAAACCCCTAGAAACCCGTGACCGCAGAGATGCCTGGAGCCAGCATCCTCAGATGACCTCCCATGACAATTTCCCCGGGGCTCCGGCTATTTATAAATGCTCCGATAAGGCTAGAGTTCAAGAATGCACTAACGTTTATAACTACAGAGCCAAGTCACCCTCTCAGCCATCCTCCTCCTGCCAGGGAATTCAGAGAGGGTATTTGCTGTATGAGGATGGTCAAAATGGGTCCCCAAAATAATTTGGTGCAACAATATGCTGAAGAATCCATTAATCCTGGAAATCCCTATTGAGGCTAATAGCTGCGGTAGAGCTGGGCTGCAAAGGAAACTTGTTTTTTTCTCCGGGGGGAAGAGCTGCAGGTTCGAAGGTTGATACGATCCCGTGCAGAAACCTATGGTGGTGGTGGTGTGTCGCGAGGGCTCCCGCACGCCCAGGACCACAAACCGCAGCTCCAACTCTCGCCCTCCTCTTCATTTGCTACGAACACTGCAAAAAAACCCGCCAGCTGCCGAGCACGCCAGCCTTATTGCTCTGCAACACCACCCTCGCCGGGTTTGCATTTAGAAAAAGAGTTACACAGTGGTAAATTAAAAAAAATAATAATAAATCTGCCACCTAGTGGCCAAGGAATTTCTGTAAGGGAGGTGCTGATGTGAGCGCGTCTTGCTGTGCTAATGGTAGTTTTCCAAAGGTATTTTCGTTCAGCAAACTCTCATCGAAGTGGTATTTGGATTGTAAGGATTTTGAGAACACCTTGGGGTATGTCCCAAGGTACTTACAGCATGTAGGTATTCACTAAACTAAGTGACTATTTGAGTGGTTTGCTTCTATTGTGGAAAAGGATCTAAAGCAGCTCTGGCCAGCCCAGAGTAGCATTTCATGGGATATAACATTAATCAGGAATTTTCTTCAGAATTCCCACTAAGATGTGCCTCCCAGCCTGCAAATTCTCTTTGAATTTAAACACTAGGAGTCCTAATCAGTAGGAAAAAATGGCTATTCAGGGCTCATTTCTGTAAGAAAATGTATCAACTGAGCAGTTTTTTCCTAAATCCTTATTTAATAACTGTAGTGTGCTTCCCCCTGGATGTTCCTTCATGTCCCCTGGGCTGTCACGCCAACCTTCTTCACATCTACAGCATGATGAGGAGCAGCATGGACCACCCGCCCAGGTTGCAGCCTGTCAAGGGGGGGACCCTTCAGTGACGTGTAGGGCTGAGGGTAAAATGGCCATCCAGACAGGGAACCTTGTGCAATGCAGCATCAGAAAGATACAGAGACCTTTCCATCTTGGGAAGATGATAAAAAAACCAATACCATGTTTCTGCCTCCATACGCTGTATTGGTGGGGTGGAGAGGGAATTACTGCAGCCAGTCCTGGTGGCCACCATCACCAAGGACACCGAAAACTTGAGAAGGAGGGCAAGAACGAGATAAAAATACTAAAAAGTTTGGCACTAGGTCTTTCAATAAGAAACTTCAGAATTCCAAGATTGAAAAGTGACCTACTTATAATGTAGAAGTTCATAGCTGCTACTGAGTTACTGCAAAGTCAGCTTTTGAGGGCTTTTTTCATCTGGCAGAGAAAAAAAGAATAAGAAACGACGATGCCAGACAATCTCGTGTTAGTAACAAGGCATGACATGTAATTACAAGGAAATTACCAATATAAAGAGAGTTGCCAGAGTCATCTCCTGAAGTCTTCAAATAAAGACCTTCCTGGAAGTTAGACTTCGAGCAAGTTATTTGTGGTATAAGATAATATAATGGGAGATTAGGACAGATGACCGGACAGTGCCTTCTAGTCTTGAATGCTGGGAATTAAGTCATATCTTTCAATAAAATCTTGCTGCTCAGGAGTGTAATTTGGTGTTAGGAGCTTAATTTAGGAACAATGTGTGAAGAGGATGTGTTAAAGGATGAGCAATAAGGATGAGAGCAGTCATAGCCAGCCCTATGATTGCTGCGGGACTCGATATATTCTGCAAGTCTGAAGTCACGGGTAGATGGGAGGTGTTGAAATATGTTTCTCCTCTGCGTGCTTAGACAGCTTCTGTAGAAATAGTTACAAAGTGAGAAGACTATATCCCAAAGGGGTTTCAGTTTTACTGCTCGCTGGGTTGCTTCCTAAGAAGATGGTCTTCTCTGGGCATCTGTATCATCTGAGGTATGGCTTATTTCTCAACATCCTGGACCAGCATCAGCAGAATCAGGCTACCTGTGCATAGGCAGCCTTTCAATTTATAAAGGGAGCTTATAAGAAAGATGGAAAGAGATCTTTTACCAAGGCCTGTAGTGACAGAACAAGGGGTTTTAAACTGCAAGAGGGTAGATTTAGATCGGACATAAGGAAGAAACTTTTTATGATGAGGGTGGTGAGACACTGGAAGAGGTTGCCCAGAGAAGTTGTGGCTGCCCCATCCCTGGAAGTGTTCAAGGCTGGGCTGGATGGGCCTCTGAGCAACCTGGTGTAGTGGTACACGGCAGGGGAGGTTGGACTAGATGATCTTCAGAGAGGTCCCTTCCAACCCAAACCATTCCATGGCTCTATGATTCTCTACTAACCCAGCTACACACCAAGCCCATAAAGCTTAAAATTTGTTACCAGTGATTTCTTAAGTGATAGTTGGATGCTGAAAACACACCAGAAGCAGCTCATTTCTTGCACAGAAGTTAAATTACTGAGCCGCTTATGGCCAAGCCAAACTGATCCTCAACCATTTGTTGGGATGTTTGACTGAAGGAGCTGTTTCACGGTGCTGGTGATTTTGGGGAGAAGCCTGTAGTGAGCTGCCCTAAGTGGCTGTGCTCACGCGACAGGAGGCCGAGGTGTTTATGACTTCTCCAGCCTGGTCCGAACGTCATCAAATCAGTGCAGAGGGCTGCTTGAGACTTTTGAATGCGTGGACAGGGATGGCTTGGCTCCTTGATGGAGCATGTCTTCATCTGGGAGGAGAGGAGCAAGGGGCGGTGAACCGGGGGTCTCCCCTCACCATGGTGCTCCCAGCCATTGACTCGCTGCTTTGTAACCCGTCCCCTCCAAATTCACCCTCTTCATATGATTAATGTAAATTGTGAAAGCGGGGCTGGCTGTTTGCAGGCTGAAAATAAAGGTCTGGGGGTTTTTCCTTTATGTGTGAGTGTTTCCAGGGAAATATCCCCGTTGCACCAGTGGGTGGGAGCCCTCAGCACAGGGGGCCTCTCAGCTACCGGAGGTGAGTTGCCCCAGCGGCGCGGTGGCCCTGTGAGGGCTGGGGTCCCCCCTGTGTGATAGCCAACAACTGCATTTCTCAGCCAGGCTAATGGCAGGGGACAGCTCGCCGCTTCTGAGGGGTTTCAAGCAGGCAGCAAACCCTCCCCCCGGACAGGTTAGTTAACGTCAGAGGTTCATTTCTGCAACAGCACAACCTCAAGCATGAAGTTTCCCACCAGGAAAATCTGCTACAGGGGACTGTGCCACAAAAAAAGGAGTCTACCTTCCTCCCCCCAGCCCTGGGGCCTCATGAAGCGCGAACCAGGTGGTGCTCACGGGTGAGATGGCTTGCCCAGGTGGCTTGCAAACACAGGCGTTAGGCACATTTCCCTGTTACACGCCTTTCTGCAGTGAAAACTAACCCTGCTTCCTGCTGGACCGTCTGCCCAAGCACTGAGGCCAGGGCAGCAAATGCCATCCCCCCGCAAGGCTGTGCCTTTGTGTCACCCCGTCCCACTGATCCTGCTTGTCCCTGTGCTCAGGGAGAGCGAGGGCTGTGGCTATGTGAGGTCCCACTTTGGACCTTAAATTTTTCATTAATATTACCTTGAAGAAACTGTATTGACAATTCTCCCCCCTCTTCCAACATGAGAAAGGTTTTCTTATTCATTTGGAGCTATTGATTGCTACAGCAGGAAACACTTTAGTCATCCCCTCCTCTGCTGGTGAGCGCTCTGCCATAGTCCCAGTGTCTTCTAAGGAAAAGCTCTCTGTCCTTCAAACATGGATCTTCCCATCTGGGCAGCCCCTGCAGGAATCAAACCAAGGGGCACAGCTTGGGGTTTTTTGGGGGGGAGGTTCCTCCCCTCAAGCTGCTCATTATCAAGGTTTTCTTCCTAGAAATATCAAATGGAAGTGGTGGGATTGAGAGAAGTGTCCTCATAGAAATGTGACTGATCATAAGTGGTGCCTCTCAACCTTTAAAATCCGTGAGACGGTAACGCAGCAGCAATCCCCAGCCTGAGCCACGCTACCTCCAACCATGACTTCGGAACCCAGCAAGCGACTGCAAGCAAGAATGCCCAAAATCACCTTGGCATTTTCCTGTTGGCATCCCCTCTTTTTTGCCCACCAAATCCCTTCAAAATGAGACTCACACGCATCTGCTCGTAATGCTGTCTTTTATTTCGGCAGAGGCCCGAGGAGGGGCTGGCGCACGGTTATCGGGACAGAGCTAAAGGCGATGGGGAGGCGGGATGTGGCCGAGGAAGGGCTGTGCCCGGGTGCTGCTCCCTGCTGCGGCTCAGTGGCTCGGGAGACAAGGGAAGCACTTGTGTGCTGCTTTGATCTTCACGACGTTATCGGATCCCAGCGAGTAGGTCACCTCGTCCTCTCTCACCCCTGGCGGCAGGCTGATTTCCCTCACGATGGTTCTGTAGTTATATTCCTTCCCTCTTGAGGTGGTGCGCTCCTCCTTGTGCTCTGCGAACACCTCCACCTTCCCATCTTCCACTGTTACAGTGATTTCCTTGGGGACAAAACCCTCCACATCCACCAAAGCCAAAAGCTTGTTGTCATGGGAAGGGTCCAACATCCAGTTAAGTTTTCTTTGCATGCTGGAATAAAAACAAGACAACAGCCCTTCAGTCCAACTCACAGAGGAATGGGTGGACCACCTTAAAGACAAGAGAAGTAAATAGGAAACTATTGGATTTCATCTTCATGCTGATGCACAGCCCTTGGGCTGGTGTCTGCACCATCAGAAGGAGCTCCCACCTGCATGCCACAGCAGTCAGGGGTATTTCAGTGTCCCCTCTTGGGATGAGGCAATAGTGGAGCTGAAAAGTTCTTTCACCTAAATACAGAGAAGCCAGTGCTCCTTTTTCACATGCACGTACACCCATGAAGCCATGTGTGTCCATCTTATGCCCTGTCCTGCATTTACAACAGATCACTTTTCTCAGTTAGGAGTTTTCTTTAAAGTAATCAGTGGACAGGAGACACATCTGGCAAAAAAATCCAACCCAAAATGCTCCTTTGGAGCTGGGCTGGAGGCTCACCTAGCTATTGAAATGATTTCTAATACTGTCAGACTGCTCAACCAGAAGGTTGGCTCTTATTCAAAGCCATTTGTAAAGCAGACAAAGGAAGGGTCACCTCAGTTGTAATAGCTAAATTGGACACAAGGCACCAAATTAAAAAGATAATGGGTGTGATGGAAGAGGAAATAGGGCAAGCAATGAGGGAATGGGCATGACCACTAAGGTGAGAAATCCCTAACGAGTGGTTTATTAGCAAGGTACACCCACTTCAGCAATCCTACTTAAAGCCTGCAATGATTCAACCTGGTATGGTGATTTTGGGGTGTATTTTTTGTGTTCTGTAGGAGCTGGCTCCTGTACCTGCTCCTTTGTGGGGTTTTTTGGTGTTTTTTTTTTGTTTGGGTTTTTGTGGTTTTTTTGTTTGTTGGTTGTGGGGTTGTGTTTTGTTTTTTTTTTTTTTAAATACTGCTGGTTGGAAGAGAATAAGAGTTCTGGGAAGAGTTGGTTCTTCCCAGAATTTTTTATGCAAAGAGGATGGCTGAATTCCCTGGTGCGATGGACTGAAATCCTGCTGTGGTGTGGTTTCAGATGGCAGTCATATGGACTTGTGCTCAAACCAGCAAGTTGTCCTGAGTGTGGCAGGGCCAGGGAGCCTGGCACTCAGGGACAGTGTGCCCTGGCATCCCATGGCCCTTCCTGAGACCCCGCAGCTTCCATTCAGACTGACTTTCCACTCCTTCACTGGGATTTTGGCGTGCAGTGATTCTGCAAGGGGGTGCTACGCCTGCCCAGCTCTGGTACCCAGTGCACCAATGACTATCTGGACACAGACACGTCCTGTAACACCCGGGACCTGAAATCTGCTACTTAATGGCGCTGCGTGAGCTGCAGCTACTGGGTAAGTTTAAAGTAATCCCAGAGCAACTTTTTGTTTTCCTGAAGTCAGTGTAAAATCAACCTGTGGTCAGGCTTTTTTCCTTCTTCCTCTAACTTTATTGCACCCAGTAGATGACACACGTGGTAGACTGTGGGATGATGCTTGCTGCTCTACGGGTAATGAAAATGTCACATTTCTAACTGCCAAGATGAAGGTCTCATCAGCAGCAGGTGCAACATGAGAGGACTCGGACAGAAGCTTGAGCCTAGGGAGAAAATAGCAATGCCACAGATGCAGCAAGAGACTCCCACCGCTGCTGATGGCCAAGGGACCTTTCAGCCCTTCTGATCTCTCAGTGTTTGGTTGTGCCTTGCCACAAATGGTACGGTTTTATCATTCAAAAACTCCTTTTCTGGGAGTTTCTGGGTTTTTACTAGAGTCAATCTTGAACTCATTAACAAAATAAAATCATCACACCAGTAGTCAAAATGGAGGTGTGGAAATCCTGAGCCTTATTCCTCCTACTGTACGAGGTGGGGAAGTATGGACACAGGTCTGTGGTGTGTCAGTGCTGCACCCCACTGCGTACAGGCGTGTTTAGGCTAGTGACGAAGATAATTATGTGTTTAAAGGACTTAAACTGAATTTACATTGAAGATGGACTTTGTTCCCCAGCTGAACAGCTTTGGATCTAGTTGTGTACATTAATTTATACACAGTTTGTGAGATGATTAACGTCAGTCCAAACCCTCTCCGGTGGAGGCGCTGCCTGTGTGGCTCCTCTCAGACTGCCTGGCTGAACAAGCTGTGCCTCCCATTCCCCTTTCAACTAATTTCTCTGAAAATGGCTATTTCTCTCCCATCCTGCTTATCTATTTCCACCATTGCTCTTGATACCGGTACCAAACCTCCCTTCATCCTGCCTTAAAGGATGCTGATGCCCGTAGAAAGCAGGCAAATATCTGCTACCTGCCCAGTTCTTGCTCCACATCCAGGCGTGTGGTGAGGGCCCTGGTCTCCCAGGATTCGGGGTCAGGCTGGTGCGGGCAGGACAGGGGCAGCTCCTCGCGCAGATACTGCAGGTGCAGCTCCAGGTGCCTCATCTGCCTCCCCATCTCTCTCTCCTCCCGCCTCAAAATCCGCTCGTCCGCTTCCAAAAGGCGACGGTGCGATGACATCGTTGCACTGCAAAGCACGTCAGGGCACGAGCGTGGCTGTGTCAGCCTGCGCTCGCGCCGGGGGATAAACTGCCTCGAGAGTTTCGTCTGGAGGTGAGCGTGTGAGCGGAGCCGTGAGCGCTCCTGCAGCCTCCCAGCGGGCACCTTATGACGTCACGGGCCCGCTGACGCGTCACAGCTCTGCAGTCGCCATGGGAAGTGCATCCCGAGTCCGTCCACAGCTGCAACCCCCCCATGGCAGCTCCCACCCGCAGAGCAGGGGAGCCCGTGGCAGGGGGACACGCTGGGGACCGTGGGCATGGCGGGGGGACGCACGCAGTGGCCGGGCGGCGGAGCCACGGGCCATCAGGAACACAACCTGGTGTGGTTCCATGCACAAGCTCCAGCACGGCTGCCCACACCATCCCCTCTCTCCTGCGCTGGCACACCAGTGCAGCCATCCCGCTCCCCTCCCAGGCAGAAATCCCCACGGACCAAAGCCCAGCTCTCCACTCAAGCTTTTAAGCGTGGTCTCCTCTTGAAACGCGTGGGGATTCCCACTCCCATCGCCTGACCACAGCGGCCTCGGGAGAAGGGAAACACAGAGCAGGCAGCTGCCATCCTGCTGCAACACTGCAGCCCCCTGCAGCCTTCCCCTCCTCGCTGTTTCGCTGCCATTCTCCACGGCCTTATGGAAAATGTGTAAACTAAGGAGAGCCACAATTGCTCGTGATGTTTCTTTCCTCCTTTTCAAGTGCTTTGCGCAAGGCGTTGGATGTGAGGTGCCTACATGTGTGTTTTGCTGACACCCAGCATGGACTGCCATGGCGTTAGGCAAAGGCCACCAGGAGCCTTGGCCTGAATATATGCTGGTCTGGTCCGTGGGGTGCTGGAACCCTCAGGAACACCACTGGCACCCTCGTGAGTGCCAGGGAAAGGTGAGGAATTCTTCTCCCTAGCAGAGCACCCTGCTGGCTTTCTTCTCCCAGGGTTTTCTCCAGCAGCTACAAGTTTCAGATGCGACTTCAGACCCACTGCTACCACCAGGACCTTCTCCCTCTGCCTGTTAGCACTCTGCCTTTTTTTTTTTTTTTAATGGAACAGACACGTCAAATGGTTAAAAATGTGCAGAAATTGGAGGTTCTCTTTCTATCCCTTGGCTGACAGCTGCAGTTAAGGTACTTCTGGGAACACTTTGAGAACATGCACCTTCAAACAGATTTTTGTCCCTGCTCTCACACCATATTAAGCAAACCAGGTGCTAAGAAAAGCAGGATATTTGCTTCCCCCCCCCTTACAGATGTTATTCTACAGCTTTCACCTGCCTAGGCGTGAGAACGAGGAGCTGCCTTGGCAAGAGCGGGCAACGTGAGGATTTTGGTCCATGGGAGAGAGAGTAAAAAGGATGTTGCATCCTGTGATTATTGTGCAGAGAAGGAGACAGGGCACACGTGCCATGTGCATTCAGGGCACTGTCGCGAGCACTTTGCTGACAGATTCACCTTCACAACTCTGTGTGTGCTGGGTGCTGCCTGCTCCCTCCGTGAGCTTTGGGCAGAGGGGCTGCAGCCACCAGCTCCTGCCTCCAGGACTTCCGAAGCCATCGTGTCCTATCAGGCCGTTCCATCGGTTTTTGTTGAGAATGAGCCACGCGGGTGTCAGTGTCAGTGATGCTGGTGGCACGGAGGGATTTGCCTGGCTCCCTGAAAGGCGCCTGTGGTGGACTTTCATCACAAGCAGCATTGACACCAAAACCTCCTCAGTCTAATACTGCTAGAAAAACTAAGAGAAGACAACAGGAGAGGGGAGGACTTAATATTTTGGGGAAGTCTGGTCTTTAAGGGCTTGCAGTGGACCGAGTATTAGTGTGAATGCATAGTTCCTGTGTGTTTAAGAGAGCAGGAGAAGAGCCCCTGGGAGCTGCTCTACACTGCTGGCACCTTTCCACGGAGGAAGCGCCTTCCACAATTATCAGTTGTATCCAAAAGCCCCAGTAGCCCCAGACAAGAAAACGTCCCCTGCAGCCTCTGAGGAGGCAAAGCCGAGCTGGCGCCGGGGGCTGCTGCCGTGGGGCTGCCTGCCGACCGCCGGGAGGGGGCCGGACGGGCTGGAGGCCAAGCGGGGAGTGCGAAAGGGGGACCCCAAGAACCACAAAGGGAAGCTGGTCACATCTCATGTTGGACAAGAATACGTGAGGCTTCCTGTTGGACATCGCCCACATTCCAACATTGGTGTAACGTATGCAAGAATAAATTCAAACATTCAAATGTAACTTTATATACATAATGACATTTACATATAGCAGCAATGAAAATCCTTTGTTAAAAGCCAAATGCTTGATATGTACTTACAAGACAAAACTTCTTAACAACCCCTAATTCCCAGCGATGATACTCACCATCAGCTTCCATCCCATCGTCTCCGGTAAGTGCTGTAGCCCTGGACATGAGCCTATTCCCTCTGAACTGACACAAAAGCTAATCCCGGCCTCAGCAGCACCAACAGCCTCGTGTCTCAGGCATCTGCAAACTGGTGAGCTGTTATTTTCCCAGGGCGAAATATGAGTTTGGCTTTTCAATAAATCAAGAGAGACAGCTTATTTTATATTGAATAGTAGTTTCATCCAGAAAAAAAATATGGCTTTAGACTTTATTACTCATAAAAGGCATCACTTTTTCAGTCTGAAGACAAATCTTTTATTTAAAAGCTGAATTCAAAGGCTGCCAACATGTGAAGGGTCCCTCCTGTACGAAGTCTGTATACCTTTCTGATGGCAGTATTTTGTCTTTAAAATTCTGACACTCTCTAGTCTCTTTGGCTCCACATGAAAGAGCCTTTTGGGAGATCTCTCTTGCATGGTGAGAGTCTGAATCCTTTATTTGATGGAGGAAGTTCCGTCTGCCAAGTCCCATCTGAAGAGATGAGATCTGGAGCAGACCACTCGAACGGAGCATCCATCTAAATCTTCCTGTCAGAGCCCTGGGGGTACCGAACTGCAGGAGCTTTTTCAAGGCAAAGACACCGAGCACAAGGATGTGCTGCAGGAAAAGCAACAGCTTGAAAATGACGTGAAGTTAAACCTCCCTGGCGCATGAGGAATTTGAGGAGTCCCCATGCTCCCCGCAGGAGAGCGGAGGGGCTCTGCAGGCAGCGGAGCCTCTGAGGTGCTGCCTCCGTTTGGGTGCATTTTTATGCCAGGGATGTGAGTTTTCCCCACAGGCATGTTCACCCAGGGAGTCTGTTCCCACACCCGGAGAGCATCAGCACGGACCGTGACTGCAGCAAGCAGAGGGACCTGCATGCAAAATAAACTCGCAGGGCATCACCACACATCCCACGTGGGATAAGTGGGTGTCTGAGGACACAGCTCAGCCAAGCAGAGGCTTGTGGAGCTGCTGTTCTCCTCCTCTGCTCCCTTTCCCACCCCACTATCAGAGGTTGAAGCTCCTGGCGCACAGTGGCCCTGCTTCGGGAATAGTGCCTGCTTTTCCTTGTCTTAACGTGTCCCGAAACCTCCCAGGAAATCCTGCAGTAGGATGAAATGCTGTGTCAGCGAGTGTCCTCTGTGAAATCAATTAACCCAGGGGTGGCAATGCTGGTTTACAAAGACTTCCCAAAACACACGTGCACAGAGCTGCTCCTCCCTGGGCGCGCTGGCACAGCAACTGCCTGTCTTCACTTCTATTTTTAGTGCTTAAAAATCGTAAAAACCTACCTACAAGTAGGACATGTCTTTAATCCTGGGGGCTGAGCAGAAGCGTGCACATGCTTTGGCTGGGACAAGTGACCCTCTTGATTGAATATACTGGAAAACAGTTTTGGAAGGCGGCTGCTGCCACTTCGTAGCATTTAGCACTGTTTGCGGCTGGCATCTTCTGCAATGTCACCGTCAGTAGGTGACTGGTGAGGCAGCTAAGGGTATCTTACAGCTCAGTGCTCGGTCACACTCCCTGAGCCCACGCGTGGGGCTCGTCATTGAGTGGGCATCATGAGTGGGTCTTCCATGAGCCTCCTGGGTGACAATGGGCTATGGGCTCTGCTCACCATGATGTTGTGCTAAACTACCCAAACAAAAAGAGCCCGCAGTGTGGCTTGTGAGAGAGATGGTGGCCATGGACTCCATCGCAGCGGGGGGAAAGGAGGAGCGGGTTCCACCTCTTTCCACAGAGGAGGGCTAGATGCGGGTGAAGGATGAAGGTCCCACTCCCAAGCTTCTTCCAGTCTACCCATGGGCTGGGATGAGGGCAGTCCTTCAGCTGTGTGCTACCACCACGTATCACCAGACAAGGACAACACGGAAGCACTCCCTCTGCCACAGCTGTGAGGTCGGCCCCCTGAAGGCAGGTACCATGTCTTAAGGTGACACCATAAGCAGGTAAAGAGACTTTCTGAGGCTGCTGGATCTCCACCAGGGACCTGCATCCTCTCCTGCAGAGCAGTGAGGGAGACTCAAGGCATCTCCAGGTTAATAGAATGAAGAGTATTGCAGGCGGAGCTGCTAAGAAGGCATCTCTTCAGCAAAGCTGGCATGAGAGATCACCAGTCTTTGCCTTTCACTCCCTTATCGGAGGAGAAACAGGGTGGCAGGGCACCTCTTCCAGGGCAGCACCATGCTGGCCATCTCCAGCTGCTCCATGTATGGACCTGGTGAGCTGTGGAGATGGCACAGGAACCAGCCTAGTAAACGGGAAGTGGGGCCACACCAGTGTGAAAGAGCTTCTCCAAAATGCCTGCTACTTTTTCAGCAATTTCTGAAAATACGCAACTCTGTAATGAAGGGTTGGGCTCCTGACTCACGAGGAGCGGTTTAGTTTACAGAAGCAGCTCACTCCTGAGGCCAGATAATCTGCTGAGCCCTAAACAAGCATTTCTTGATGGGCTGCTTCCCACAGCCAGAGCCACGTCCACTCCTCCCCTTCCTCCCCAACTCCTCAGCACTGACGTGCTGTCCCGGGCTTGACCAGCCTCAGATCTCCCATCTGGCTTGACTAGCTTCACATCTCCCGTCGGGCTGGATGGCTGAGTCGGGCCGTGAGAATCACACTGGGAAACCTCACCCAGCATGAGTAATGCTGCTGGTGCCTCTGGGACATACCAGGAAGAGCTTTGTGCTGCAGGAAGGTGAGCTGCTCTGTAATTATTTCCTGTGAGCTGCAGGAGAGCTTGCCTGCCCTTCTGGGCATGGATGGGTAATTACGGGCAGACACTGGAGGAGTAACCAACCACGTGCAGTTGACTTGGCCAATGTCACCTCTGTGGAGGTAGTGACTTCTCAGGCATGGGGAAGTGGCACCCATGTTTATGTGGGTCTGCCAAGCTGGCCCCACTTGAAAGGGGCACCAAACATAGCTGAGAAGGTATGTGGATGGATGGGAACTGCTTTGAGCACAGGTCAACTCCACCTTGAAGGTGTGCTGTCCGTCATTTGGCTCTTCATTTCTGAGCCCTTCAGCATCCCTGGCTGTCAAGATCTTCCAGATACCCATGAAGCCAAGAACCTTTCTCTTAAAATGTAAAAGCAGCGTGGAGGGATGGAAATTGGAAGATGTCCTTCAGACCATTGCTTACCACCAGGTGTGACCCTGTCCTCAGCGTGGAGCCAGGGATCGCCCTACGCAGAGTCCACCTTGTCAGAGGAGTCCATGGAGATTGGACTTTAAGATACTCCAAATGATATGAAACTTGCAAAAAACCCCCCATAATCTAACCTTAAGGGATGGAAGCACTGCTACCTTCATTGCCCTTCCAGATATAATGCCTGAATGAGCCCATTCTTTTGAAGCCTCTCTTGGTCTCTTTTGAGCAAGAACAGATCAAGTATGGAAGGCACCAATCAGCTCAAACAGGGTTTGGTCAATATATTTTCAGACCTAGCAGGTTTTGACAGTGTCTGACATACTGATTTACAGATATCAGCCAGAATCTCTTACCACCCCAACCACTTTATAAAGCGTGGTGCAAGGACATCACTGCAAGCCCAGTCTGGAGTAACCCTGGTACGGGAAGCCAGACGTTTAACTGAGAGAGCAATGGCATACAGAGCATTGCAGCCACACACTGAAATCACGTAAACATGTGCTCTGATGGCTAATAATGATCATTTTCCCCTCTACTCATTACCATATGGAACGGAAGTAATTAGCCATGTAACTGTGCACCTATGTGTCCAGCCAAGTATTGCTGAAAGGCTTGGAGGAGATCCAAGGCGTCAGGCTCCGGCTCAGCCTCCTGCTCTTTGGAGAGGCATTGACTTCCCATACAAACCTGTAGAATTAACTCCTGAACGGTATTTCTGGATTCCCAACACACAGTTTATGTAAATGAGACCACCCTTTGATATTCTCTTTGTTTTACAGATGTATTTAACACTCTCTAACCTTCATGGGAAAAGACATTCACGTTATATCAAGAACTGCTTTTTACATTTTTCCTCAAGGAATTCTTTTTCCACTTGAAACTCATAATGGAGCAATTGAGTTCCTTCAATTCAAATCTAAATGATTCGTTGAATATTTTACATTGACTCACTTCTGAGTGCTCAGACACACTGACGCTTAGTCAACTTTAAAAGGGTTTTCGTTTCCTTGTTTTCCTAGTGCTGTTCTAAGGTGTCTTCCTTTCAAATAATGCTTCCTGCATCATCCTGGGCTCTCTTCCACTTCTGCTCTCCCGCTGGCACATAGTAGCGAGGACCTGAGAGCAGGGCCGCGCTCTCTTACGCCGAAATGAATAAATGTTCTTCTTCCCAACAAGATCTGGTCTAAACAGGTGGAAGAAAAAGAGTGTTACCCTTTCCTTTTATAGCAAACCAGTTAATTAATTGCTGACCTGCTCATGGTATTATTCACTCCGGCTTTGCATGTTTGAATACAATTAAGGCAGTGACAGATCTTTCCCCAGCACACTTCAGGGCACCACGGTATCCGGCATTGCTGCTAAAGATGCTCGATCCCATGTGTACAGAGGATCTTGATGGGAACACCCTGCAGCACCATGCCTTGGAGACCAAAAGCCCACGGTGTGCCTGTCATGACATGTCAGTTGTGCTCATTCACTAAGCTTGCCCCTTCTGGAGCCTCTTCTGACCCCAAGAATGCCCCAACACCTCCCCGCTAGCGCTGGCTTTCTGCCTGCTCACTGCTCCTCTGGTGCGACGGCCTCTGCCGCAGCCTGGCTGTGCCGCCCCTGACATTGCTCCTGCGCTGAGGGGGTGGCAGGGATTGCTTGGAAGATGCACTCGCAGCAGCTGCTTGCCATCATGCAGACTGGGATGCCACGGAAGAGCTCCTCTCTCCCTCCATCAGGACAGTCCACCCTTCCCAAAGGTAGTATCTGGAAGCTGCTGCAGTGCTTAAAGAGAACAGCCTGCTGCTTACATGGGAATTTCTTCTCTCTGTCACAACCAGGGTCATTCCCAGGCACCCACATCACCTTTCTGTAGCACACGCAGGAGGACTGCAGTACTCTTCAGGCCCTAAAGCTGCTCTGAAAATCCCCTTGCTTCAGCTTTTGTTTTCAGCCAACATCACTGCATTCCAACTGCTGGCGTTGAGTTCAAACGGCTCAGCAAACGGTGAGTCTGGCGCCCAGGAGAGATGCAAACCGCGGGGCAGCTGCAGAGGGTGGCTGTCCGTGCTTCCCAGCTCCCAGGTGAATGAAGGAGAGCGAGGGGTATTGCCCAGCAGCCCACAGCTTGCCCCAGGTGGGCAAATGCCCACCTAAAAACAAGTGCCAAAAGCCATTGGTGCCTACACAGTTTAGTTCTTGGTATGTGTGCTGTGTCTTGTTCTTCCATTTTAGGTGTCTACCTATCTCATCTACATAAATGTAAATAAAGGACAGGACTGTCTGTTCAGGACAGTCCTCTACAACTGCAACTCAGCTTTGCTGCAGGAGTAGAAATCAGTGTGCTAGCGCAAGGTAAGAGAGAACTCTTCTAGTGAGAACTGTCTCATTTCTGCAACATCCATGCCCACTTCAACAGAAAATAGTTTGTATGTGCCGAGGCCGTCTTTTGTTTTGTCCTCTGCAGGATGAAGGTAAGGCATACCCACTTCCCAGGGA
The DNA here is from genome assembly GCA_013400135.1 of Rhinoptilus africanus. Taxonomy (NCBI): domain Eukaryota; kingdom Metazoa; phylum Chordata; class Aves; order Charadriiformes; family Glareolidae; genus Rhinoptilus; species Rhinoptilus africanus. The sequence goes on from VXBO01007196.1 coordinate 249,855, forward strand.
TCATAGAATCACAGAATGGTAGGGGTTGGAAGGGACCTCTGGAGATCATCTAGTCCAACCCCCTGCCAGAGCAGGGCCACCTTAGAGCAGGTTGCACAGGAACGCGTCCAGGCGGGTTTGGAATATNGATGTGCCAAGGTTGCTCAAACACAGGTGAAGACCTCTGCATTTCCATCCATGTGCTTATTCCCAAAAGACGGCGTTGGCAATTAGTGCTGTCACACTGGAAGATCACCCTGGGCATCCGACAAGATGCAAATGAGAATTCCCTTTGTGGCAGATGTGCTGGTCTGGCTGCAGCATCGCTGAGCACAGGAGGAGACTTGCCTGTCATCAGGGATCATTGGGCTTCTTGAGGCTTGCACAAGGATGCCTCGAGCTATGTGAATCTCGGAAGTCATGTTTTCTTGAGAAAATTGATTATTCCAAATTCCCTTTCATTCCAAATTGAAACATAACAGAAATATCAAAACCAAGCTTATTGAAGTCCTTTGTTTAGATGGTGGTGTTTTGATATTTTATGGGATTCGTATCAAGATTTAAAGTGCTTGATAATTCTGCCCTATCTCAGTGAAATCCGTGATCATGTGAAACATTTCCATTCTCATCTGTTCTCCTAGGAAGAAAAAAGTCTGTCAGTTTTAATGAGAAACGAGTTACCAAATAAATCTACACCACTCACCAACATCAGCTGGCCACTCCAGACTACCCAGTGTCTTTCTCTGGTGGTCAGCTCTCACCATCATCCTCACATCATTTCTGTGACAGCTTCTCCCTGCACAGACTGACAAAGGCGCGGGTTCTGGTGATGACATGAAAACCCCAACTCTAATTTTGCCTTCCTTTTCTGTTTAAAGAAGGGTGAACAGCTCTTGTTTGCAACACGGATCTCCACGGCAGGGTGCAGCAATGGCAGTGGCCCAGAAGGACGAGCTGTGCAGGTCCTACCTCACCACACAAAGCACGGGCCACCTTCAGCAGTAGTGAAATGGGAGCTAGGTCAGCCTTTTCTCCAGTGAATCTATCCCAGGGCCTCAGAGATTTTATCTACAGTATCCTCAAAGCAGATGTAAATAACCCGGTGGTTAAAATTGAAGAGTTCTTTGTAGCTTGTTTCTGCAGCGCTAGTAACAGTGATGAGCACAAGGAAAGGCTGGTTGAGTGCCCATCATGGGGATCTGAATCTCCACCTGAAAATACCTCTAGGCATCAGCAACATCCTAATGTGTCACCCTATGAGAGGCACTTTCACCACTTAAGTATTGTGGAATGTGAAGTTCCTCAATTTATGGATTTTTCTTTCATTCTATTTTTTCCTCTTTTTCATGGCTGGCTTAAAATTTGGGGACACAAAAACTGAATCAACCCCAAACGAAGGCGGTTCTGAGGCTAAAAGTAAACTTCTCCAGGCTACGTGAAGCTGCCCAAAGGGGGCTGGAACTTCAGAGCAGTGGTGGCAGCAGAGGTAAACGTGTCACTGATCTGCAGCTGCACGCGGAGGAGGAACAGCACAAGATGTCTCTGTCAAATGTTGTTACCCAAGATTTGTTTTAATTGATTTTCATCCTCTGTGGGTAATTATCAAATTAAATGATTTAAGAACAAATATTGGAGAAATTCTTCTTCAAGAGAAAAAAATTTAGTCTTGGAGCTTGGTGTCCTCTCCCAAGAAACCTGTGAAGTATCTCTTGCAACGTGGGAACAGTAATTCGGTTGTATTATAAAACAGACTGGAAAAATGCGCAAATCGGACTGAGATGCACTTCCAGTCAGCGGTGGTTACAAAAACCCAGCTCACAGCATGAGCCCTCTCCAGCCCCCCACATCCAGGGGGTTGCATTTGTGAAAGGGATCAAAGATCAGACAAAACCGTTGTTCTCATCATCTTCATTTTAGATGGATCCTGAACCCCTCCATATGCCACTGTGTAAAATTTCAGTTCTTCCCCTCCTCCTTTGGCATCACTGTTGGGGCGTGAGACGGGGGCAGACAGCAACTTCTCGTATTACTGAGGAGTTTGAAATTAAGCCTGTGCTTTGATGAACCACAATGATCACACCCTAATCTAGAAGCACTGATCTCTGAGATGGCCCACGTGCGTCCGGCAGAGCAGGAGATGCTCTGCACCTCCCAGGTTCCTGTCTGTGAGGGCTGCTGCTTTGCAAGAGGCAGTTACCTATGCACATGGACGCTGTGGTGATGGGCAAGGGTTAGATGTGCCCTGGTGCCCTGCCTCTAACAGTTCTGCCTGTGCTGGATGCTCTGGAAAAGACTCTTTCCGGCTGGAGATAGGGTGCTGGTGCAGCATGTCCTGACGTGAAGGGTCCGATGGACACCCGTGGGTTGCATGGGGCTGTGCCAGCCACGTGCAGCAGCTGCTGTTGCTGCTGGCTTGGTGTTACTGCCGTCACCTTCTCTTTTGTGTCACACCTGCTCTGAACCTGCCTTTCCTGTTCCTCCTCACTACTCAGCAGCTCTGCGTCCCAGCGGGACCTGCTCTGCTCCAGCGCCAGGCGGTGAATGCAGGGATCCAACAGACATGGGGTGACACATTAATGGCTGCACCTGAGGAGGCGATTCACAGGAGGAGCACATCCTTCCTTGAGGGCAACTGTGGCTACCAAAGGGGCAGGGTGAGCAGCTGCCAGAGGCGACCGCTTCAGCCATCCGACCTGCGAGTCACCTTGCGCCTTCGGAGCAAGGACAGGCAGACGGCCCCCTGGCTGCAGCCAGCAGGCACCTTGATGGGGTTCACTTACTTCAGTCCTCTACAGCAAACACATCTTCTCCCCTCTAAATGTCCTCTGCAGCCAGGGGAGGAGAGAGGTGCTCCTAGGACACCATTAATGCCACCAGCAGCTGCACAGCTGAGTCCATCGGGTCCCTTTTTCTCCACACTGGCCATAAAGAAGGCACGGGGAACCAGCTCAGGTGTGGGCATCCATGCTGTAAAAACAGGTGAAATGGGGGCTGCTTTCTGAGTCCCAAAGTGTGGGAACTTTGCACGTATCCTTACATCAGCAAACACCACCGGACATGCTTTCTGTGCATGTACGTAAACCTTTTTGAAATGCAGAGAACCTGCCCTGAACCAGGAAAGCTCCAGGTGCTGCTATATCTCTTGCAAAGTTTTCCCATTGCAGAAACCGTATTGGAAGAAAACACTTTTCTTTAAACTAACAACTGATCTTCTGCCATTACAGAATGTCTTGGAGCCCTTCCTCCCACAGCATCACACAGGGACACAGCTAATGAAAACTGCTAGACCATCGAGTGAGGAGCTAGTCTAAACCTGCCAAGAATATCCAGGGCTGGTTCCATACGTTAATTATATGTTGTGTAAAAAAGGATTTCCTAAGAGCTTTTTTAAAGTTAAACTGAAGATCTGGATCTTTCCTTTTTTTGTGTGTGTCAAGGGACTAGATAAACCAGAATGGAAAATCCTGTAACAGCCATACTTCACTTATCAGCATCGCATTATCAGCGTTACATCTTCTCCAGAGTGCCTCCCTTGCCATGTAATGAATCCTTGTTTTAAAACGAATCTTTCTTTAAAGGAGCATTCTCAAGCTTAACATGTATTCCTGGTTCCTCTTAACTGATCTCATATCTTTGAAGGAGTGGAGATCCCAGGGTCCATCTTCTGCATGCTAATGGATTTTAGCCATGATGGGTCATCTTGGTAGGTGGGCAGGGAGGAGTGGGGAATGCGCTGGGCAGGCATTTAGACATAGCGTCGAAATGGTGGTGGCAGGCAGCAATTTGCCAGTGCCGCTCCATCAGAGGTTTCCCAGACAGACAGAATTTTATGGAGACTCTTAAACCATGGCCAGCTTGCTCTACTTATCACGCACTTGGCAGCCATCACTCCACCACTGAGCTTCACATCACCCGTTTTTGGAAAAAGCTACTGAAGAAGTGTAGACAAGCAATGCCAGGTATACCTGATGTCTTTACCCATCTCATCCCAGTCACAAGCTGGACTGACCGGTGACTTCAAGACAAATGAAAAACTGTGTCCTTGATGACTGCCCAATCTTTCAGCTACCAGTTTCCTTCAAGAAACAGCCAAGTTCAGCTATGAAGTAGACATAGGAAAGAAACCAAATGTCAAGAGCATTAAGATATCACAATTACAGCTACTTGGTAGAGAAATGGGGGCTGTGCCATGTGCACATTGACATTGTGGACCTGCAGCTAAAACATTTTCAGTTGATTCACCTCAGTTTTCTGGAGCGTCCCCATGCAGAAACACCACTTGAGGTGGCAGCATGCCTGCAGGAAATCTCTGCTGGCAAAACCCATCCGGACACTAAGTGCAAAAGAGATGAGAGTGGTGGCCTTTGCCTCCAGAGGGTTAGTCTGGCTTCAGGTTACCTTGTTGAAATCTCAGCATGGGCAAGACTGGAGCCCAGGGAAGCAAGGACCTTCCCTCAGAACCTAATGAAGATGAGTGCAGGCATGTGCTAACAAAGCAGCCTGGTCAGACCTTGCCTGAACACAGAAGGCAGGGCTTCAGTGCCAGTATGGGCAGGACCCCCGTGTGGAGTCTTCAGGGATGGGTCTGGGAATGGCTTGCAGTCCCCGGAAGCTGCACTGGTTTAAAATGGGCTGTGAGGCATTTCCTGATGTTTCATTTCTGGAAATGAATTGTGCACTACAATTCTGCACAGTGGTTTTTGGGAAATGCCCAGGCTGGCAGGTGGTGACGACTCTCTTACAGGTGCCTCCACTGCAAAACTTCTCCAGCGTACTGTGAGGTTTCCTAGCAACTTCCTTCCACCGTCTTTGTGCTCAGATTTGTTGTGAGATGTGGGCCGGCATAAAACAGCATTTCTGCCTATTTAAACTAGTTTAGTTCTTTTAAGCTGGCAAGTACAGCAGCAGTGTCTGATTTAGATCCTTTTCAACTATTCCTTCCAAAACTAACAAAAACCTGAACCAATGTAGGTGGGTTTCTTGCGTTATTTTTTTTTTTATAAACCAGATCACTAATCCATCGCTCAAATTGCTGAGCAATAGGAAAAATCCAAACCCATCTTTAAAAAAAAATAACACACAGGACTAATGTTTTCTCTGATCTCTGCATCTATTACGCTCTTGCTGAGCTCCTCTGGCGTATCTGAAACCAACAGATGTTGATAGTGTGCTTTGGACAACTCTTTCCAAATACCTGATAGATAACACATTTTTGAGCCAAAAAACATTCTTAAAAACAAGCAAAACCGAAGTAGCTAAACCAAGCTAACCTTTGTACGCATGCATGTGTATCCAGTTTAAAATTGGCCACAGGTTTTAAGTCTGTAAATTCACTGATAGCATCCAGGTTTGAATACGTTAAATTCAGTATTGTGCACTGGCTCAGAGTCAGCTTGAAATGACACCCTTAACTAGAAAGGAAGCGAGGGAGCAATTTGGTGCTTGGAGCAAACTTGAAAGAGTTTGGGGATGCAGGAGAGAAACCCAGATCATCCCCATCTCCCAGAGCAGCACTGAAACATTATGTGTTACTGAAGTCATTCACTACACAAATAGCTATTTGTTCAAAGATAGCAGAGGGGAAAAAATTACTCCCCCCCNGCAACTGGAAAGTGAATGCCAAGTGCCTCGGTGTTTTCCTTGGCACTTGTGCTGCTCTGCGAGCTCTCTCGTAGAGAGCCACGAGCAACTGAAGTGCAAGAGGAAATGTGGCATCAAGTCCCCCCCGTGCTCAGCCAGGCTCCTTCCTGCCCTCAGCAGGATCCGTCCCTGCCAGATGCTGAACAAACCCCATATTCACGGGGCTTGGCATCCCACCTGGGCACGGCTGAGGCAAAAACCCAGCCCTTCCACAACCACCCTACAGGAATCTGCCTTCCTCCCCAGGCTCGGCTGCCACCACGACTACTTTAACCCAGCATCAGGCACCCCCACCACAGATTAGCTGCCCTTACACCCTTGTGCGTGCTGGGGACTTGCCAGCTCCTGCCATTTGCCATACCCCACTGCTACAAACCATGGGACTTCTTCCTCAGCACTAGCGTTTGCACCGATGCGGCTATGTCAGCTGTTGGCATCGGTTGCAGAGATCAGGGCAAACTTCCAGAGCAGATCAGGCCTTGTATTTCTATCAAAACCCATCTGTTCCTGGCTGAGAGGTATTCCCACCACCTTTATAGCTGGGTGGGATAATGAGCTATTGAACCCACAAATTAGCACAACATGTAGCTCTTTTAATAGCCTTCCTCCCCTGAAACTCAAGGCTGCTACCGCATCTTGTGTACACCAGCCAGCCCAGCGAGCTAGGAGGACTTCCAGCTGACAGTGCCAATTGTTTTTAAAGCGTTACTGCACTGCTGACATTTGAAAAGCAATTTAATATTTCTCCCATGACAGTCACTTCAAATACTCTGGAAACAACTTGTATGAACCAGCAGCTGACAGCCACGGTGCTTGTCTTTTCTGAGATGCCCAGGCTGGATTTGGGTACAGCTTGTGTCAGGGCTGTGAGGTAAATATCGCAGCAAATACACCTCCTCCATCAACCTACACCCACTTCAGGTTACCCCTGCACCCCAGGCCCTGCCACGGGAGCGCTGTAATTAGAGAGCGCAAGGGCTGAAACGAATCCACAGGGTGCTGCTGTGCCAGCGCTCTGGAGCCCCCGCAGCGAGCCGCAGCACCAAGGGTTAACACGCTGCTGCCTGCCTCTACAAATCTGCATAATGCCTGCCGTTTGGCAGCTCATTTGCATAATTTTAAATGACTCTTTTGTCTTGAAAATAAAATCTAAAACGTAGCTCCAAAAATAATAGGTAGATATTAACGTTTCATATACTACGAAGACTCGGTTAAGTCTATTTGTCTGAACTCGTCAGTTGAGGTTGTAAAAATAATTTTAACAGAGCGATGTTGTTTCTTTATTGCAGAGCCTTGGGTGTTCTTCCCCGGTGCCATTTTGACTACCCCAAATAAGGTCTAACGTCCTCACCCGCCCCACACAGAGGGGCTGAATCTGGCCGACATGCTCAGAGCATCTGGAGGGCTCAGCAGCTCCAGCCTCTGCGAGGGGGGTCCAGCCCCTCTCACTAAGCTGGAGAAATGACGCCAGCAGCAGGAGACTGAATCCCTGTCATCAGTACGTCTTTATCAGGGCCGGACTTACCTCCAGGCTGTAGATGTGTACCCAGAGGCGTTGACACATCAGCATGAGCTCAGTGTCCCACCTCCCACTGCCATGAGGGATTCAGCTCACCAGAGGATGGATACCTACGTTTCATCAGCTGAATCACACTCCCAGCTCCATTGACTGCCATAAGGAAGTCTCCACTGACTGGGGTGAGAGATTAGACACCTAAATTCAGGGATCTGTTGCCTGGATCTGGTTCCCACCCCAAGTTCAGTTGACAGCCTGTGAGTCGGTCTTTGTGCTCTGAGCCCTGTATCTCTCAGCTCTTCTCTCCCTCATCCTGGGAGACAGATACAAAGCACAGTGTCTTCTACTTGCAGTCACGCACAGGAGGAGGGGCTATTAGCCTGAACCGGCACTTTTACGTGTTTTAAATCATAGTTTATCATGGCAGCAGAATAAATCCTAGGAACCAGAAAGCCAAATGGATAAGATATACATTTTACAGTAAACTCACCTGTTGTTATGACTGAAGCCTACCTGAACTCCCCTCCCAGTGCCTCACACACTATAAACTCCCATACATTCTTCAGGCAAAGACCTGTAATTTCTACATTAAAAATTTACAGCATTTCTAAATGGGACATCCCAGAACAATGCACGTGTGCTCATGACTTTGCAGTCCCAAAAGCTAGGTGACACCAGAAGACATTTCCCACTGGAGGCCAGCCCCCCCCGGCAGCGTGCCCAGCAGGCGCCTTGCCCAGAGGAGCAGCCAAGGAGCAGGAGGGGTGGCCACCTCCTCCCCTGCCAGCTGGAAGGCACCACGTCGGGAAGAGCTTTAGGCAAATCTAGCCGGGTCTAGGTAGCTTGTACAAGCTGTACGGGGAAAAGGACAAGGGTAGGTACATAATCCTGAGTGAACACATCTGCCAAATGCTAACAAGTTTCTACCTGGTGTGTTTAGTTCAGTTTTTTTCTTTTGCCCAGTGCTCATAACCCAAGTTTGGGCGAACTTTGAAGTTTCCTGCAAGTCATAATACACTGATTGCCCTCCTTCAGGGTCCTGTGGCATCACAGTTTTCAATAAAATGTTTCGACGATGATTTAGGGCCATCTTTTTCTGTCTTTGCCTTTTGCAATAGCTAAACCTTTTACTTGGCACTTCTGCTAAAAATTAGACAAAGACAGATATGCAGTATTAAACATTTCAGCCCAAATAACCAAAGCCTGATAAATTTACAAACAGCCCAGCTCACGCCGGTCTATAGCAGTAGGCAACATTCATTGCAAGTGAAACGACCTGTATGTTCAGTTAGTAGCAAGTAATTTGGCATTTGCAAACCCGTCTGCAGATTCATGTTATCTACCCGTCTGTATAGGTAGGTACCGACACACACGCAGGCGTATACAACAGACGAGTGTTGCAATTGCTGTTAACTCACAATAAGATGTTCATCCATCAGTTAACTGTGTCCCTTTCCTCTTACACCTCAGTGGAAAAAAAAACCTTCCAGACTATTTATTCAGATTTTCTTTTCTCCATTGGTTTCAGTGAAGCTAAAGGCTAACTACCAAAGCAGTTCCCAACGAAGATCCCCAGGTACTGGATCTCCTATTGACCACTGCCCCCGCTGCACATTTTCTTTCCCCCTTTCATCACTGAAGCTCAATCACCATAAAAATCCTAAAACATTATTTCATCTGTTAAAGCTGCCTCTCTTCACATGAAGTCAACATCTATTTTTTTTGACATTTAATCCCTTCCGTGACTGGTTGTGATGACCCGCTGCAATTATGTTCTCAGCTTGGGAATACGCTACAGGCACGTGAAGGAATAGTTTAAAAACAGCCGTCCTGTTTTATATTAAAATGTCCTTAGTGATTTAAGTGGGGAAAAAACAACAAGAAAAAAGCTCACAAGATTTTTAGCAGAATGGTGAGATCTTTCCCGAAAGCAAAGCCTGTCATTTAAAGGGAACGGGGTGGTCAAAGAGACGAGAACGTTGTCACTCCTGGAGTGCTGTGTTTGAAACTGTGCTGGCACACTTGTGACGGGAGCCTCTGGCTGCTGAAACGTGGAAGAGCTATTTCTGACAGGATGGTGAATTTGCAGCCTCTGCGTACACTCATTCCACACAGGCCAAATTTCTCCTGAACAGCCACTGTTTATCGCTTCTCAAATGACACAGCCTCTGGTTTGCTTAAAATGCCAGCTGTACGTGGAGGCTGCTTCAGAGCTGCTTCTCGAGCAGCTCAGTTTTCTCTCTGTGTGCCAGTGTTACCATTCAAATCAGCAGTCTGGGCTTGAAACTCGTGTCCGTCTCACCACCCTCCTCCGATTCACGTGTTGGAGCAGCCTGAGAGCAGCCAACCTGGCCTTCTTTGGGGTAAAACCAGGTGGAAACCTGCGCTCCCAAAGTGCAGCACAATCTCTGGGGAAGCTGTGGATGCTCAGTCCATGTGGTGCACCCACAGCTGGCCAACACAAACCCCCTCAAAAGGCAGTACTGAGGATGCCTGGGCACTCAGCACCTCCTGCTTTACGCTACAGTTGACTCATCTTGAATTTTTAAGAATTTTAATAACTTTTTGAGTGGAATGAAAGAACTACCTGCTATTTCTTTCCATATTATAAATAGCTGTCCATGACAGGTGGCCATTTGGGGGCAGAGGAACAGTGGCTAAAAAGTAGGCTACTACACAGAAAGGTAAATCCTGGCCCCATTGGAGTCCATGGAATAATTCACTTGCTTTTGCCATTCCTTTGCCTGCCAGAAACAAATTCACTCTGCAGTGATTTCGGAAGGTAGTACATGAATCAAAGGCCACATAAAATTATTGCTGTGAATGCAGTTCACCCTCCCAATTTATAAAGGCAATTTTTTTTCAAAACTGACACTTTTGAAGGTAAATACGGTTAAGGCAAGAGTAACTAACCCAAGCAAATGGAACTAACAAGGAAATAAAAACCCTATTTTGTCCCAGTTAATCCTCCGGACTCCCTTGGAAGCCTGCAGACAGATGAGCAGGAGAAGAAATTCCACAGGGAACCCAGACAACCTGCCGTGTGCCTGCCTTTTAGGTTGCTAAAGTTCAAACAAATTCTGTCTTTCCTTACTAGGAGCTTATAGGAAGCAGCTCTGATGTAAACGAGCAAAATTCTGCTTTTCAGCTGCCTGCACAGGAACACCTGCCCAGGTGACACAGCTGACACAGAGCCTCAGAGACACATCCACCACGTACACTGTGCACGTGAGCTCTGCCCACGCCGCCTTCCGGGGATGGTCATAGAATCATAGAATCATAGAATCCTAGGATCCTAGGGTTGGAAGGGACCTTAGTAGATCATCTAGTCCAACCCCCCTGCCAGAGCAGGGCCACCTTAGAGCAGGTTACACAGGAACGCGTCCAGGCGGGTTTTGAATGTCTCCAGAGACGGAGACTCCACCACCTCCCTGGGCAGCTTGTTCCAGTGCTCTGCCACCCTCAAGGTAAAGAAGTTCCTCCTCATGTTTAGGTGGAACTTCCTATGCTCAAGCTTGTGCCCGTTACCCCTTGTCCTATCACTGGGCACCACTGAAAAGAGCCTGGCCCCATCCTCCTGACACCCACCCTTCAAGTATTTATAAGTGTTAATTAGGTCCCCCCTCAGACGCCTCTTTTCCAGGCTAAAGAGACCTAATTCCCTTAATCTATCTTCATAGGAGAGGTGCTCCAGTCCCTTAATCATCTTAGTAGCCCTATGCTGCACCCTCTCCAGCAATTCCTTGTCCCTCTTGAGCTGGGGAGCCCAGAACTGGACACAGTACTCCAGGTGGGGCCTCACCAAGGCAGAGTAGAGGGGGAGGATGACCTCCCTCGACCTGCTGGCCACACTCTTCTTGATGCACCCCAGGATGCCATTGGCCTTCTTGGCCACAAGGGCACATTGCTGGCTCATGGTCATCCTGTTGTCCACCAGGACTCCCAGGTCCCTTTCCTCAGAGCTGCTCTCCAGCAGGTCAGCTCCCAACCTGTACTGGTGCAGGGGGTTATTCCTCCCCAGGTGCAGCACCCTACACTTGCCCTTATTGAATTTCATGAGGTTCCTCTCCGCCCAGCTCTCCAGCCTGTCCAGGTCTCTCTGGATGGCGGCACAGCCTTCCGGGGTGTCAGCCACCCCTCCCAGCTTTGTGTCGTCAGCAAACTTGCTGAGGGTGCACTCTATCCCCTCATCCAGGTCATTGATGAATATATTGAAGAGCACTGGGCCCAGTACTGACCCCTGGGGAACACCGCTCATCACTGACCTCCAGCTAGACTCCACGCCCCTAATCACAACCCTCTGGGCTCTGTCCTTCAACCAGTTTTCTATCCACCTCACTGTCCATTCATCTAACCCACTCTTCCTAAGCTTCCCTAGGAGGATGCTGTGGGAGACCGTGTCAAACGCCTTGCTGAAGTCAAGGTAGACCACATCGACCGCTCTCCCCTCATCCATCCATCCAGTCACACCATCATAGAAGGCGATCAGATTAGTCAGGCATGATTTCCCCTTGGTGAATCCATGCTGAGTACTTCTGATGGCCTTCTTTTCCTCCATATGCTTTGAGATGACGCCCAGAACGAGCTGTTCCATCATCTTTCCAGGGATGGAGGTGAGGCTGACCGGCCTGTAGTTCCCCGGGTCCTCCTTCTTGCCCTTTTTGAAGACTGGAGTGACATTGGCTTTCCTCCAGTCTTCAGGCACCTCGCCTGTTCTCCAGGACCTTTCAAAGATGGTGGAGAGCGGCCCAGCAATGACATCCGCCAGCTCCTTCAGCACCCTCGGGTGTATCCCATCAGGGCCCATGGACTTCTGAATGTCTAACTGACCTAACTGATCCCTCACTTGATCCTCCTCCACCCAGGGGAAGTCTTCCTCTTTCCCTGTTACTTTCTCCAAGGCCTGGGGCTCTTGAGGGCTGGGCTGAGTAGTAAAGACCGAGGCAAAGAAGGCATTCAATAACTCCGCCTTCTCCGCATCCTCCGTCACCATGGCTCCTGTGTCGGTCAACAGTGGGCCCACAGCTTCTCTGGTCTTCCTTTTTCCTCCAATGTACTTGAAGAAGCCCTTCCTGTTGAGGAAGGTGGCTGTCACACAAGGTGGCTGTCCACAGCCTCTGCTCCCAGGATGTTCAGCTCCTGCACAGTGCCTGGCATGCCTCCTGAGCTCCTCTTGCCATGCTCAGCTGCACTTGTCAGCAAACAGGTCTGGTCTACACATGCAAAACCCATCACATAAAACTTGTGGTTGGGCCTGGAAAAGAAGGGATGTCCTGGATGCCTAGTCAGAAGGACGAGGTGTTCAGAAGCGTCTCTGTGGGAGCCGGGAGAGAAAGATGGAAGTAAGGGGCTACACCAAGGGTGAGGAGCAATGTCGAGTGAGAGATCTGCCAAAACAAAATCTCAGTCTGCCAGATACTGGTGGATCTACGAACTCCATAGGGTACTTGGACCCCACCTCGATCCCAGACATACCATGCCAACTCCCCTAAAGAGAAGAAAGTAACTCTGACTGTATATTAAGGAAAGGAGAAACGGATGCAGAATGCTAATTTCTAGCCCAGCAGTCCTTCACTGCAGAGCCGAGGAGAGGAAACGCCGAGCAGCTCAGACAAGAAAAACGAAAGGAGATCAGGTACCTGCAGCATTGCCTGATTTTAAACAGATTTATTTCAGTCCATGTGCGGTAGCAAGTGTTGTATCAGCAAGCTGTGTGTCAAAGTTTCTAGCTCACCATATTAATTTCTGTACATCTGAGTCCCTTTTGGACAAATTTTGACACGAGGTTCCGGTCTCAGAGGCCTCTGTCAGCTTAATTGACCCAAGCGTCAGAGAGGGGGCAGGAGAACCGGTTAGTACTGCAGCTGAGGGGAAGACCCCAGCAGAGCTCAACCTTTTTCAGTCACTAGAGAATCCACAGGGCGGAGAGAAACGGCGTGTGCACTATTACACACTGAAGAACCCACTGCAAGAAAAAAACATCATGGGAAAGAAGTTTTCATCAGTTCCAAACCTTACCAAGCTACCTGCTCTTCTGTGGCCTTAAACAATACCTCCTAAAGAGCGTCATCATTTTGTGCACAGCACAAATGATTTTTCTATTACAGCAAACTCTTCACAGTTAGAAAATAAGAGATTATAAACACTTAATACCTAGCACCAAGATGAAGTTTCAGCTGTCATAAATAAGCAATGCATTAAAAAAAAAAAATCAGGCTATGACAACCTGGGACATGAACGTGACAAAACGTGCCCCAGGACAGCAGAAAGCAAAGGGGTGGCAGCGCAGTCCTCCTGCCTGGACTGGAATTGTGCGATTTCGAGCGTTAACTTGCAAACTACGCAGGTGCTTGTGTTGCAAAACACATGGACGTCCCCAGCCCCACACGAACTACTCTTACGCCGCATCTAGGCAGAGGGAGAGCAAGAGGCAGCGAGGGGCCCGCTTGGCTTCAGCTTGCGGCAGGAGGTGCTGGACACAAAATGTCTGTCTTTGCTGCTCGCTACAGGAACTTCTGCTCAGCCTGGGGAATAATCTAGAAGCTGCAATTTTCTGTGCAGCATTCTTGCAGACATTTCCAGGAATGCTGGCCTCATTTCTTCCACAGCGAAACGCAATCTTATGCTGCCAGCCTGATGTCATCTCTGTTGACATGTGGAGTTAACAGCCCGGAAAGCCGAACGGGGGCTCTCCTCAGCTGCCTGAAGCCTTTTCTTCGGCTCAGGGCCTCCTTCCCGGACCCCGGCTCGCCCCACCGGCCGCAGGCACCGCTGCCTGGCGTACACCTGCCAGCACCCGCTTGCACTGTTCACACAGCAAAGTCCCTCACAGTCCGCCCATCTCCAGCAGGTCCCCTCCCTCGAGGACTAGCAGATTTCTCTGCAAACCGCCAGACCAGCAGCTGCCAAGCGAGTTCAGGGAGAGGTCAGGAATGTCTGTCCCAGCACACATTATTCTACTGGATCTACTGGTACCGGACATTTGTGGAGCAGGAAGCTGGATGAGATGACCTGCAGAGGTCCCTTCCAACCCATGCACTTCTGCCAGTCTGAAACTTCAGGAAATGCCAACTCTCACCAAAACTCTGTTTTAGACACGACAGCAAAGCTCCCACAGGAGTTATTTTATATGGTGTTACCAACCCGGCAAAAGCTCTCGCACAGACAAGTACAGCGGCAAGGAACTTGTTCTGCTGGTTGGGTGTTGGTGTATTTATAGCTGCACCTTCGTAAGGAAGCTGCTGCTTTATCAGTAGGCCCGAAAATAGCACCATCTATACACCGAGGAGTTGTGCAACACAGGGAACAAGACTTCTTAGGCCAAGAGAGAAGTCCTGTCTTAAAGATACATTTTGTGAAGGAAGAAAATCTAGTTCAGTTTTTGAATTTTTTCGTGACTTGGTAAATACAAATTTTTAAATACCATTTCGTATTGGATGTTGTCATCCAACAGACTTAGACAATCCAGAGAACTTGGGGAAAAGTCTTTTATTTTGATGTTCTTAAAAAACAGAAGTTGCAAGAATGAGCAGTTCTACTATCAGAAAGCTATTCTATTTGGAGTCATTTCAGATAACTAAAGGACCATCAAACCCAGTTACCTGCGAGATTATCTCCTAAGAAATGCATCGGTGGACAACACAGGCATTCGATGCGTTACCACTCACTGGTACTCCAAGAGTCAACCAGCCTTGCATCCTTGCTAGAGAAGTGTGGGCGCTTCTGACACCACGCCGGATCTTCCACCGTGTTACGAACTCCTGTGAGAATAACAACATCGTCAGCTGAACACTTGGTTTTGTGTCCTCTCGTCTACGCTTCGTATTAGTTGCCATTTTAGACAGCAGTATAAACTCTTAGTGTGAACAAACGCTGACATTTGCACTACTCCAGTTTATTCTGGCTCCAAGCACAAGTTCCAGTGGAATCAATTTTAATTTTTCTTTTTCGTTTTTGCCTACCCTGAGTGTTTGCATTGGCACAGCCATAGGCAATGGCTAAAGCTGGGGTTCAGTCATAATGTAAATAAAGCTACAGAAAAGGCTTACTTGTAAATGCCAGCAGCAGACTGCTGAGCCCTAACAGACGCGGGCCCCCCTTGGGCTTTTCCAGCTCTTTTCCTGTCTTTTATCTAATAGGTTTCCATAAGCCATTAACTTTTAAAGCTTGCGTGTGAAGGGTGGAAGGAAGAGAGTAATGGAAATCTCTTCCTTATGCCTAGCCCCTGAGAGAATTCCACTGAACAAGTCGTGTTATTTGGAAATGTAAAAGCTTTGGAGAATTAGGATCTGGATACCAAGAGCAAACATAAGTATCTGGAGCTTCCCAAACCCTACCAAAAATTCCTGAAAGTATTCCCAAGGACGCAACAAGACCCACTGCAGGAGTTCACGTGCCCCATCTTCCTACTCAATGGAAAAGATTGTGAAAGGCAAATATTCCTTTTTTTGTCTGGAAAAAAAAAATCAAATTGAGATGCAGTTGATTATTAAAACACGCAAGTGATTATGATAAAATGACTGAGGTCAAGACAGCTTAGCAGAATCTCTCACGGCAATAAACAACATACATGTTTCCAGGGAAAGCATAAAGACTGACGT
Source organism: Rhinoptilus africanus (assembly GCA_013400135.1). Lineage (NCBI taxonomy): Eukaryota > Metazoa > Chordata > Aves > Charadriiformes > Glareolidae > Rhinoptilus > Rhinoptilus africanus. The sequence continues at coordinate 265,590 of VXBO01007196.1, forward strand.
TCAAGAAAGAAAAAGCATAATAAAACTAACAAACTTTGGTATAATCAAATGCAGCACTAAATAATCCAAAAAACTCTTATCTCTGTCCTAACAGGAAAAAAAAAGACTCGTAAAATATGGCTCTACCCATTTTCAAAAGTACAGCTACTGCAATCTTACTGTCTCTACCAAACAGAACGAGTCCTATTCCCTGCCTTGTGTATTTCCAGAAACCCATTAGGATATTCCTTCTAGGATAAGCTATATTACTTATTCATATTCTTAAATCCACTTGAATTTCACTGTCACTTGAGAACAGAAAATACAGGGAAATGGCATCTGAGAATAAGAAACCTGGACCACATAACTGAGTGTTTCTTCTTTCGACCATATTTCCTCACGTTAACGATGGCCGTATTGAAAAAAAACCAAACACAACTATTCAGACTCTCTAAATCTTTGGGCTGCAGCAGCTACATCAGCTGTCTCTTGGGTTAGCTCCTTTTGGCTGTACTGGAGGAAGAGCAAGGAAAGAAATGGGAATGGCAGAGGGGAAGTTACAAAATTCTGAAGTGGACGAACACACTGAGATTTCCAGGGTTTATGACTACACGGCCTCAGAAATAAATTATAACTGACTGAACTAGGTTATAGATTTTTCATTTTTGTACCATTATTATGTGATTGCCTGCATGCCTCACACGCTAAAAAATTCCAAGCTGGTTTTCTAAATTTCCAATTTCCTGAAAATGAACGAGAGCAGGCTGCAAAAGCAGCAAATTCCAGTAAAAAAAAAAAAAAATAAATCAAGCTTGTTACAATCTCCACCAAGATGTTAGTTTCTATAGAAACAAATGGCTGTTTTATTGACTTTGTTCCTCAACTTTCAGCAAATTGAGATGTTAATTTGTTAAAAACGGCTCCATTTGCAAGGTATGCTCTCTTGGAACAGTACAGTTAAACTCTGTCCAGAGAGAGGGTGCACAGCCGGAGCGGTATCGACTGCTTCACCGCCTCGAGAAGTAACTTTTTATGTTAATGTACCACCAATCTCCCTGAAAAAAAAAAAAAAAGGCTGGATAATTCTGGCTGTTGGAGGGAAGAAGTTACAACTAACTAGGAATTACAAAACCGTTCAAATTACAAATTACAAAAGGGGCCGGCCTCGGAGAGGCGATGAAGGGCAGCGAGTCTGAAGCCCACCTGCGGTCACGCGCACACCGGGGCGGGGAAGCCCTGCCGCCCCCGCCTCCCCCCCGGAGACAGACACGGCCTCGCACCGCCGCTCCCCCGCTCCCACCCCCGGGGCCGCTCCGGCAGGCCGCACCCGCGCC
>VXBO01007196.1:267829-307907 GCA_013400135.1 Rhinoptilus africanus
CTGCCTTCCCCGTCCTGCCTGCGGTGGGTTTTCCTAAATAAGAGAAAGGAGGCCCCATCTCCACGTTCCCGGCTGCGTGCGGCTCTGCTGGGGTGGCAGTGACAGTTGGAAGGGACGCGCAGGGGCTCGTAAACCTCGTGGCTAACTTTATGTCGGATTGGGGGGAGAGGAATTGCAGGCCGGAGAGGAAAACTGGAATGCCGGGGAGAAAATAAACCCGTGAACCGATTTCTTTTGCTGCTTGATGGGTATTTGACAGCGCTGTGCATTGCTGTCACATGTTTCTTTTCTAGTCATCACTAATGGTATGCATTATAGCTTGTAAATTATACTTGTGCTCTTTTACATAGAAATTCTTAAGAGAGGTGTAACTTTTCATCTCCAATTTCTTATAAATTTATATGCGAATAAATAGAGATCTTTAATCATCACTGGATATAAACCAACATATTTTGTACACTATACATAAGTATTACTAATTTTTTCTAAGCGCTATTTAAGTATTTATAAATCTTAAAAATTATGGGCTTTTGGTTGTGTTTTTCTGATTTTGATCTTACCAGGTTCCAGAGCAAGTCGGGGTCCATCTCGGTTCCACTGTTGTTTGTTTGTAGCTGGGTCACTTTGCCTAGTCCAGTCTTTGCTGAGATGCCTCTGTTAAAACACTGCTGAGGTTTGAGGGCTTATGGTGAGGAAAATAGGTCATCGTAAGGATAAAATTTTTGCCAAACGGCATTATCCCTGCCATTAAACAGGGAAAAGAAACTTCTAATGATAAAATAGGTCTGAAGCCTGCAGTGTGTTAGTGTGGGGTGTATTTTTTTTTTCCTTTGTAATACATTTTACAGGATCCTGCTTCCTAGGAGGCCTACCCATTCCTACGGGTATGGCTTTCTCCACAGTAATATATTTGGCATACATCTTCTTCCTGTAGAGTGACAAACTCTGAGAGGTGATGATGTCCTAGAAGTTCTTCCAGTTCTTCATTGTACTGTTTTGATTTAGGGTAAGATCTAGGACTTTCAACTTGAAAGGACCTCAGTGATTTTTTCTTTTTTTTTTTTTTAATGTTGATACGACTTTAGAAAACATTTATCATGTAATTATCACACTTTGCTTGAAGCGAGAGAGCTCATCTGTTTTTTCTTTAATGTCACCTGTTTTGCTGACTTATTGATGTTAAATATGCTGCCACTTCAGTCTTCATAATGCTTCCTAATTTTTCTTCCCTCCCCCTTCCCCCCCCCTTCTTACCACAGCAGCAGCTCTTACAACTTCTATTTTATACAGGAAGCTTCATAATCTGTGGTAATTAATATATGGAGAAAGCTGCAGAAGTGCTATTAAATAGTGACTTATTCTGAAAAATCAAGTGGCTCCTTGATCTGAACTGCAAGTCATAAATTTCCACTTCATAGATATAATTTTACTAGGAGTGCGGTAGCTGTGTATCAGAACTTGTAATGCAGTGAAATCGGAATGATTCATAAATAGGGTTGAGGCACACACACATATGTGCTGGAAATGCCAGTTCAATTTTATCAGTAGCATTGCTGCTTATTACTACTCTGTCAATACAGATCAGGATCTAGATAGCTTAATAAATTCCCATCTATATGCGCATATAAGTTAGGATCTTGGAACATTTCATATCTCTGTGATGTTTCTTTCCCCTCTTACACTTTATAGGCTTTTTTGAGTCTGTGCTGCAGACAGTGGTCAGTAGCCCAGGTTAGTTTTTTTTTCTGTCTGCATTCTGAATGATAATTGCTTCTCAAGATCTGATTTGGGGGCCATAATTCTGCATTGTATACCTTCACTTGTAGTGTATGTAGAACATGATCGATTGTGTTGCTTTCAGTATTGGATCCGTGTTCTGCATCTAAAGAATAACCACATTTTAAGCCACGAGGGATTTATTGGTGCAATCCCTGTGTGTTCAGGATGCATGACAGTTTTGAATTTTTATGATAAAGTACTTGATAGATTATGCTTAATAATCAGTGTAGATCTGTGAAGGGGGTAAAGTGTGTTTGGAAAACATCCTTCTCCTGAAGTATTGCTCTGCTCTTAAGCAGCCTCCAAAATGTGAGGAAGTATTTTTTTTCAGTTTGATTTGGTGCAGTTCGTGTTACTCTGTTTTACAGTTTTTATTAGATTTTCTGTGTAATATGTTATCTCTCTTATTCATGCAGCAACTTGGAGAATGGTAAAACACTCTGAAGAAAAAAGGAAAACGTAACTGTAGAACCACAAGTAATTGGGAAGACTCCTGAGCACACATCATCTGAAAGCACTTCTTAACTAGTGTTTTTGAAAACACTAGTTAATGTTGTATCTTGATGGTAGTTATTAGACCTCTCTCAAATAAGTTTGAAGCAATGTTGGCTTGTTCATGGCATTCACTCAGATGTCTAGAAGCTAGTTGCACTGAAGAAAACTCGTAGAGGACAAAGTTATATTTACTTTTGCAGTTGCATTAGGATTCATTTTTTGAAATGGACAGTAAGCTAAACTTTTGTTTAGGATGATCTAAGGTAATTAAGTTTTTTGCACTAAGTTTATTTAGGAAGATAGGTAACTTGGAATTTTTCCCCCAGGCAATTTGTGAATACGCAAAGTTTAATGGCAGAAAAATTGGGTATTCTCTGCAGTTTGAGAAACAACTCCAGAAAGTATTCGGAATGTAAATAATTAATGGCTTTAATCTTTGAAAAAGAGATGGCTAGCTTCTGTTGCAGTGGATGTTAGGTATATTTTGTTGATTATCCACCTGTTTCATGTATGTTTCAGGGTTGGAGACTTTGTGTTTTGTGAAGGAAGTTTGACACAAAATTTCTTAGATAAGTCAATCTTAGTAAATTTTTCATAGTATACTTCTTAATTTTATGTTGGGTTAGAGAGTGACTGTTACCATGACAAATAACCATTTCTTAGCTGTTACGAAACCTCACAGCAGCAGTTCACTTGCTACTCTGTAAAATGGGAAAGGGAGTCTTTCACCTTACATGAATGGCTTTCCGAACATGAACTAACTTTCAGGGACAGGATTCACTTCAAGTCTTTGCCTTTTATTTTTATGTAAGAAAATTCTTGTCATCTAAACTGCTTAAGTTCTAGCACAGGGTAAGGTGTCGTGTTTGAAGTGCTCATTGACACAATGTTGATATGCTTTTTCTCTCCTCTTGAAGAAGGGTTGTAATGAATTTGGTTAAATAGTATTCTGAATTTAAGATGAGCGTTAAGTGGTATGTCATAAGTTTTTGCAGTAAGCTTTTTGAAACAAGTAACGTGACCAAGAAAAGTTCGTTCGAAGCTTTGGTATTTATGTACAGTCAGCTTTGGGGGAAGAAAGGATTATCTCACTCTTACGTGCGTTGTTTTTCCTTAATAATACATTCAGTACCTTTCTCTGTTATTCAGATCTTACTTATGCTAGGCCGTGCCTGAACTGAAAAGTTAGCTAGTATACTTCACATCACCCGCATTGCTTACACCCTCTGATAATCAATTTCCGTGGAAAAAGTAACGAGCAAGAACATACACTTTCAGTCTGTGCCTGTGTATCTCATAGTTTATGAACATGAAAACATAATTTCAATGTAACGGGCAAGTGATCAGTGGATATGTGGGCTGCTACTCTGGCAGATTTTTTTACCCCCTCCCCTCCTTTGCATGTACCGATGAGCAAATCTGTTAAAAATCCCAAGCAGATGTTGCTGGAAGGAGCTGGCGTAGGGTGTGGTGTGGTTCTGCACAGGGAGCCAGCAGGGATGCGTGGCTGGTGTCCTGGACCCATGCACTGAGAGGGAGAGAGAGTAATACCTGGTAATACAAGGGTTTGTTTATCCCTGAACTCCCTCTTCTGTGTCTCCAGGTGTGCTGGGAAGGTACCTGTCCTCTTGTGGAGAGGAGGGTGGCCCGAACATGCATTTCCCTGCTGTTATTGCATGTCATCTGCGTTGCTGCTCCAGGCTTGGGGAAAGAAGGGATTGACTGACTTGCTCTTAAATAGAAAACCTGCAAGTTGTGTGCACATAATACAGTACTTCTTTCAGCTCACATGGTTTATTTTGGTGCACTTTAAACTGTTTCCTAATCTACTTTAGCTAAAGTGAAGTTAGCCTGCCTCGAACAGGTAGAGATGGTTTAATTACAGGGAAACCATTGCTGATGTAGTACTTTAATTCCCTGAGTTAGAGTTGCTTGATGAGACTTCAGTAACGGGAGAAGTGTTGACTTTTTTTTTAGGATTAATTTCTTCAAAGCATAACAAAATTTGAATTGATTTCTTTGAAAAGAGTGAGAGAATGGCATGACTATCATGGCATTGTTGTTATCATCAGACTCCTAGTTGGAAATATTTTTTTAAAAATAAAATGTTTTAGTTGCATCAAAAGGCTTGCACCAGCACCGTGGTTATATAGACCATTATAGGATTCATACATTGAGAAGCAGTGCATTCAGATTTGATCTTATTTCAGTATTGTTATTTAAGGATGATAATTTGGGAAGTTAAGCATCAGAACTTGCACTTTAACATCGTTTCCTATCTGGTTGAATATAAAAGGTTACTTATACACAGGCTCTAGGTCTTTTTGGACTTTGCTCTGTCAGGGTCCTCTTCTGGTTACGCTGTTTGCTATGCTGCAAACACTGCTTTTTAGAGAGTATGTGTGTAATTGTCTGTGAATGTTCTTGCTGAAACTTTCCCGAAATGTAAGTCAGAGCAATTGTTCTCTTAAGGAGGGAGGTTTGTTTTCCCCACTTCCTACCTTGCACTAACTTGAAGTGTCTGATCCTACAGTAAATTGACTTAATTTGTTAAAATGATGTAACGCTAATCCTGGTAACGTGAATTAAATACAAGTTTGTGCATTAGGAAGTTGAACTGCTTTACTTCTTGATTGTGTGAACATCAGAATAGATGGGTAAAAAAAGGGGGGATTTTGAAAAGTGCTGCAGGAGGGAGAGTTGGGAGTGAAGAAGGGGGAAGAGAAAGCAGGGTTGAGTTACTTCCATTTTGAAAGCAGCAAGTTTATTTTGGCTACTGTAATGTGAAACTGTGCTGTGAATGCGATCTGAACTGTGCGAGTAGTTGTGACCTGTCACAAGAAATGTAGTAAAATAGTAATTGGGGCACAAATGTTGCCTCTTTTTTTCCTTCTCAAGTTATCTGTGAGGTTTGAGTGTATTTGTTGTTAGACCAATGATGAAGTAAGATTAATGGAGTAACATATTAATAACCATATTTTAAAGTTGGCAATGCAAGTCAGAGCTGTCAGAAAACAACCTTTTAAAAATTCTAAGAACAGTAGGGTATCAGTCAGTGACATTTATGTGCTAATTCTTGATGAAAGTTAAAATATGTAATCAACAGCATACTTTTAAGGTAATTCTGGTACAGTAAGTTTGTAATTATTAAAGGTTCTAGCTGCCATGTAGGATACTTTTGTAAAAAAGAATTTTGTCAAAAATTTGTAATTGAACTATAAAATAGTTGTAAAGGGTATGACACCTTTTTCTTAAACTATCTAAAGTGTAAGTAGATGACTGTTCAGTACGCAATTACATTTAGGTGAAAAATTACTTAACGCTTGAGAGAAACAACCAGGGATGTACCTAAACAAGGCAAGCTCTGCCGTGTGCTGTAGCTGCCTTGTTACACTTACGGCATGGTTAATTGTTCGTGACTTATATGAAATAAATGGTAGTATGTATTTGAAAATTACATAAAGAAGTAGAAGGGGTTTCAAGGTGGCTTTTATTGTAGTGATTACAGTAACAGCAACGTCGGTAGTTAAATCTGCAAGATGTTCCCTGTAAAAGCTGCTGTTTTGTCGTTCTCTGCATCAACTCAACAGCCACTCACGCAGAAGAAAACCATATCCAAAAACTGCTTTTGCTTTTCAGTTGCACAGACATTTTTTTTAAGCTTGAATTCAGTGAAGTCCACTAAGGATTTGTCTCTTAGTAACAACTTCACATAGAAGACTACAGTAGTTGGCATCTGTATACGCCCCAGAGAAAACACGGGGACAAGGTGTAGTTGTAATGGCTAGAGAATTTTCAATTGGGAGGAATGATTTGGAGAAAAAATACTGAAATAAGTGTACAAATGTAATTTTCAAGGTGCAGAGGTATTTTGTCCAAAATGGTAAGCCTGTCAGTTTAAATGAGGATAGTCACAGGAATAGTTAGTCCGCTACAGCAATAATTACCCAGGTTTCAGATCTTAATTCTCTTTCTATTTCCTTTTTTTCTGGCATACAACTATTTTGACAGTAAACTGTGTACTCTACTTTTTAAAGTCTTTCTGTGCTTAAAAAAAACAGTCAACCAATACTGCTTCCTTTTCTCTTGCCCTTCCCCTCCAAAGAAAATTAACTATTTTTTTTTTCAATATAAAGAGCTTTTTGCTACATTTGAGGTTGAACGTGTACTGCCTCACTGATACAAATGTATGAAGTTTGCCTTTTCTAAACACTTCAAACTGAGTAGAAAGGCATAAGGGGGGTGTGCTGGTCATCTACAGTTAAGTAAAAGTGCCAGCTTGGATCCAGTTGGGGAGTGGTATAACTATTGAATTTGCGATCTTTGAAATGTTGTCTTCCTCACAAGGCTCGCTGCTGCTGCCAGCACTCGTCAGGGGAAGTTTACATGGTAAATATGCTTCACCCTGTTTTTCAGCAAATCTTAGCTACTGTGCTTTAAAATGCATCAAGTGCACCGTGATTATTTTGTTGCAGTTCTAAAAATGATCTTTAACATAGTGTCTTATGGTTTGTCTCCTTGGCTGGTTTTTGTAATCCCAAGTCTGTTGGTGTTTCGCTGTAAGATGTCTCTTAGCAATTTCTAAAATTGTTTGTATCCACAATGGAGATGGAATATGTTTACTGTAATTTTGTTTTGGACAGCTTTTCTTGATTAAATTACTTGCTATCTTTTATCAGAAAAGATGCCCCAAAGTAGCTTTGATCCCTTATGTTTTAATTTTACATTATGGCATTTTATTTAAGAATGCAGAATAAAAAACTTCCAACATTCACATGATTAGTACTATTTTGAACATTTCTGTGTTGGAACTTCTCACTAAAGGTGTTGCCTTATTGCCAGCTGTGATGTCTGTCAATTTAATTAGTGACAACGGCCGTGTAACTCAACAGATAAAGCATGAAGGCTGCTGGAGACTTCAATAATCTTATGAAATTTGTCTTCAGCACGCACCCCCCCAAGTTCAAGGGGGTGTGTTTTTTGTTTGCTTGGGGTCTTTTGTGTTTTACTCAAAGTAATCAGTATCGTGGACAACTGGCAATATCTTGAGTAATCTAGGGTGATTATACTCTTGCAGCCTGTTCATTAGGAAATTGCCCAGAAAGAAACTGTGCTCTGCACACAGGGCTTGGTTGTGGTATTATTTTCTGCAGCATGTTTGCTTTTATCTCTAGTTAAGCTGGATGCTAATTTTTGTCTTTTTTCACACTGTGTAGAAATAGTAGTTGACTAGTTTAAGCCAAGTCTGTGTTAAATCAGCATTTTTAAAAATTTGCTTACAGTCTTTCATTATGCTTTGTTCTCCGTTAGATTTCCTCAAACTCTGACCATTTTCATCTTTGCGATAGATTATATACGTAGGTAGTTCAAATACAATGTGATGGGTCTTGACTGGAATCTCTAGATTCTACTAAGAATTATAATTTCACGATATAGTTTCCAGGGTGGAGTCTGGCATTGACTCAATATGCGAAAATGTTTGTGCTACAGTGTTTTTACCAAAAACTTAACTGGAAAATAAATACTTACCCATGTGAATGCAGTTGAATGAGAGCTATGGGCCTTACTCCATTGTCACTCAAAGTCATTGGGATTTGTCACTTCTTTCAGTAAGTGTGGTATCATTTTCATTTCTCATTCGTCTTGCAAAATTAATTTTCTTAAATGTGTCTCTCTGTTTTTATTCTTTCATTTATGATATGAAGTTTTGCTGTTCTCTATTCAGCCTGTAAGTGATCAGACCTGCATTTTTTTTCTCTCTCTAGTAAATATCAAGAAGTGTTCTTCTAAAAAGGATTTATGGCTTTTAATCATTTTTATATTGTTTTTCCTTGTAATATAACTGAGTTATTGTTGTCTGACCTTTAATGAAGATCTCTTTTTTTAGGCTGTTCAAACTCTTCTCCAGCTTTGACGATGTTTAGTATGTTAGTAGCCGCAGTTTTCCTTCTCTCTTTTTCTTTTTTTCTTTTTTCTTAAGGCACTGTTTATGCAATTTGATGACTTTGGCAAAATGTCTTTGTCTCTAGAGCAGAGATTTAAAGGTACTTAATAAAACATTCCAATGATACGAATCATAGCATCTTGTCATTGTGGGGCAGATTGGGTAGGCAGAATGTAACGTGGCTAGGATTGCCCTGCTCTTGATGGGAGGGCGTGGGGGGATAACAGGCAGTTTGCTGGCATAGCCAAAGCTTTGTTTCTTTCTCATGGTGCAAAATTTGTGTCTGGCAAGATTCTTACCTGAAATAGTATGGCCCTAGGCAAAATGTGAAGCAGGAGGTGCGCCACGTGCTGCTTCATGAGCTCTGGTAGAGGAACCAAAATACTAGTTGTGCTGAGGGTAAGCATCTGGAGTTTTGTGGCTGTTGTACAGACAGATGGAAAAGAGAGAATCTGTTTCTCGGCAATGCAAAAAAGTATTGTGATGAGCTGTGCACCTCAAAAGCTGGGGTTTCTTTTGGGTTATTTGGCCTTCAGCGTGCATCTGACAAAGCGATTTGGCTGCTTGTTTTTCTGGCATGGTGCTTGCTCTCTTCTCCCTATGCCAAGCCTCATTCTCTTCCTATGTAAATCAAAGATGCTGTGTCTGAGAGGAAGGTTTTGAAGACACATGCTTAGTAGAAGACAGTGCAGTGCGAGGAGGGGAGCTGTGGTATTTAAAAGGCAGTTATTAGTGAGTTTGAAAAAGTGACATGCAGATAGTACTATGATATCAGAGATTTTGTTGAAGACCTGAAGCCTTGCAATTGGAGGAATTGTCAAGTAAAGGACAGGACATGCTAAATGATCTTTCCCTATTGCTAAAACTAATCCAGCTTATGAATAATAAGCATGCTGGACTTCATTGCAAAGCAATTAGAATTCAGTGTCTTGTTCATACTTTGTTTTCAATCAAATCACTTGTACAAAATATATTGGTGCTTTTCTCCAGCTGAGACACAAAGTATTTAATAACATTACATTTCTTTTTAAAAATATTTTTGTAGCATTTGAATGCTCTAATCAAAGGCCATTTTCCATCTTTGCACATATTGATCGTGGCTTCCAAAAGCTTAGAGCAAGAGGAAAAGGGAGAATGGTGGAAAGATTATGGTTTGGGTTCCCACAGTAGCCTCAGTTGGGACCAGAACCTGTCTGTCCTGGCTTTAACTGGTGTGCTGGCAAATAGACAGCCTCCCTGGTGGCTCATAATTAACTCTTGGAGGAGCTTTAACAATCTATCACTATGAGACACAAAAAGGTTTTAAGATTTTACAGTGACTGGATTTTTAGTTCGATAATTTCTTTTTAGTGGAATCATTACGCTCTGACAATAAAAAATAGGATTTTTTTTTTTACCCCTTTGTCTAAATGTGGTCTTTTAAGTTTCACTCGTTCTAGTTAAACAAGTGTACAGCTTCCTAGCTACATTTTGGTAGCTATCGTTCATATCTTACTCCATATAGTAATACTGCCTCAGGTTGTTCATGTGAGTATTTTTCAAGTGTCCTTGAAGACAGCCATGGGGTTCTAAGTTCCCATTATCCACCTTTTACTGTCATGGAAGGATATACTTGTTGAAATGGTGGATAGCTAAATAGCTTGCAACTCTCATTGCTGTAAGATTTGGAACTCATATCCAAGTGAGTTGGTTGATCCAACTGTTTGGCTTTTAGTGGTCTTCTGTTTGAAGAAATAACCTGATAAATGTTAAACAGAAATTCTTTGCAGCTACAAGGACTTTGTGCAGTTGAACAGAATCTGGGAACACAGAATGATGATTTGATGCATTCTATGCCAGAGAACACATTTTTGTCTTGTATTGCCTGAGTCTGCGACCCAAATTCTTGGAAGTCAGCTGTCACAGGATAACATGAGATTGAAGCTGGCTCATTCTCCTGTAGTGTGTTTTTCTTTTTTCCACAGAAACACCACTAGGCATTTAGGCAAACTGTAGCTGTACATCTACTTTACTACTAAATCCTTTGGATATTGTGCTAAATAACATACGTAGGTGTGCTCTGACCGCTATGTGCTAATCCTGTCAGGATCATACCGCTTGTGATTTCTTTCTCTTTGTACTCAGACTTTTCATTACAACTTTTTTTTTCACAAAAAGGGCTGCACTCTGTCATAGCTGATTTAGGATTGGGTTTTTGCTTATTTAAAAAGTGTCATTGACTTTATATTCCTCTTGAGGTAGGTTATGGCTGTGCTTTGTACTGTGGGTTTGGTGGTGTGGTTTTTTGCTTTTTTTGGGTTTGTTTTATTGTGTTGTTTTTTTTTTTTAATTCTTATTCAGAAAGTTGTGGTTTTGATGTCTTTTAAATGATAGATCTGAAGAAAGGGTCTAAGTAGGTTTTGAAGTAGAGGAACCAGTCAGCAGCCTAGAAATTCATCATTAATTGTAGGCATCTAGCTCTGGCAAACCTAATGCTGCATTTTACAAGTCCTGCAGGTGGCTGCCCCCTGGTCTTGCTGAAGTGGTTCTGTTCCTGATGGAGAAACAGAGTACGTTCATCTGGATATTTTAGTACCCGTGAATATTTTTACTCGATGTCTAAATAATAGTTCTCAGACACTTCCCTCGTGCCTTGGTCTGACTTTTTTTTTTTAATCCTTTACAGGGATTCTATAGCAAAACATGAACTCCTAGCTTTTCAGTGGCAAAAACCTCATCCTTTTGTTGCCATGCCTCAAAGTCCAGTGTGTGGACATCACATCCTGAAAGCAAAAAACCCTCAGAATCACAGGATGGCTGAGGGTGAAAGGGGCCTCTGGCGGTCACCTGGTCCAACTCCCATGCTTAAGCAGGGCCATCTAGAGGTGGTTGCCCAGGACCGTGTTCAGACAGTTTTTGAATAATCTTCAAGGATGGGGACTCCACGACCTGTATGGGGAACCTGTGCCAATTGTCAGTCACCCTTACAGTAAAAAAGTGTTCCTGATGTTCAGAGGGAACTTCCTGTGCTTCAGTTTGTCCCCGTCGCCTCCGGTCCTGTCACTGGGCACCACTGAAAAGAGCCTGGCTCCATCCTCTTTGCACCCTCCCTGTAGATGTTTATGTATGTTGAGAAGATCACCACAGAGCCTTCTCTTCTACAGGCTGAACAGTCCCAGATCTCTGAGCCCTTCCTCATTTGAGAGATGCTTCAGTCTCTTAATCATCTTTGCTGCCTTTTGTGGGACTCTCTCCAGTCTCTCTTGAACTGAGTGTCCCAGAACTGGAGACTGTACTCCAGGTGTGGTCGCACCAGTGCTCAGTAAAGGGAAGGATCACCTCCTTCAGCCTGCTGGCAGCACTTTGTCTAATGCAGCCCAGGATGCCATTCGCCTTCTTCACCCCAAGGCGTGGTGGCTCATGTTCAACCTGGCGTCCACCAAGACTCCCATGTCCTTTTCTGCAGAGCTGCTTTCCAAGACTCCCAGGTCCTTTTCTGCAGAGCTGCTTTCCAGCTGGGCAGTTCCCAGCATATACCGGTGCATGGGGTTCTTTCTCCCCAGGTGCAGGACTTTGTGCTTCCCTTTATTGGACTTCGTGCTTCCCTTTATTGGACTTCATGAGGTTGCTGTGCTCTGGATGGCAGTGTGGGCCATCTGGCATATAGGCCACTCCTCCCGGTTTGGTGTCGATCTACAAGCTTGATGAGGGTACGCTCTGTCCCCTCATCCAGATCATTAATGAAGAGCGCTAGTCACTGGCCTCCAACTGGACTTCATGCTGCTGATCACCACCCTCTGGGTCCAGTTGTTCAGCCAGTTTTCTGTTCATCTCACTGTCTGCTCATGCATCCATACTTCATGAGTCTCTTTGTGAGGATGTTATGGGAGACAGTGTCAAAAGCCTTACTAAAGCCTGGGTAGACAATATCCACTGCTTTCCCCTTGTACTCCTATACAGTGATGTGAAATCTGCCCTGCTTTCTTAAAACGAGAACTGACATCTGTGCGTACCCCCTCTGTAGGGTAAAGAAGATAGGTAAGTCATTTTACCTGCCTATTCAGTATGTGTTTAATTTGGAATATTAGATATTGGTGGGTATCTTTAGCCTTCTGATATTGTTGCTGCTGTCTTGTCTTTGCTCATTTTCCTTGTCCTGCTTCAACCTTGTTGTGCACTAGCTTATACCTAACTTTAGATGTATGTCGTTATCTACATCAGTGTTGTTATATCATGAAATAATAATGATCTATTATAAGGGAATTTACTTTCTGCAATCATTTTATTACTTGAAGACTTCTCAGTGATATTGCAGAAAACTGTTTTCAAGAGATTAATTTGTTTGATATTTGCCATATTAGCTTTCTCCTATAGCTTACTGATTCAGCACGGTGTGTTGCTGTTGCTCCAGAGAGGACTATTAAACAGTCAGAACTACCTTTCTCAACCAAACTCTGACAGTCTTACAAAATAGAAAATAATGTTTGGGAGCCATATTCTGTAAACCCATGTTGGCTGATACCATGAAACATAAAAATAGTTGTTATGGACGAGATCCATCTTATTTTCCTCCTGTTTGTGGCAGTGACCAGTGCTAGATGACAGGAGAAGTGTGTTAGAATAGAGCAAGCATACAGTGATGTTTTCCCAGCTTGTAAGAATTTGCAGCTCAGGGATTTCTTGAGCAATAGATGTTCGTTTAGTATGTAGTAAGCGAATGAATATTCCTAATTTTTATTTCTTGGAATGGGGAGAGAACATGGTGTAAGCCGTGGTATACCTGATTACTGACTGAGTGGATCAATGACTTTTTTTGTCATCTTGTTTGTTTTGCTGATCTGTGTATTGTGGTCTAAAAACGTTATCCTGCCCCACTGCTGAGTAGTATTGCTTACCTTGGAAGCTGTTGTTTTGTACTTGAGTTTGGGATTATTTTTTTTCTCATGTACATGACTTTTCTACAGATAATCTTATTGCCTCCTTTTGTGTGGAACTTTAGTGTTGTGGTTTGGTTTGGTTTGTTATTTAATGGATGCTCCCTCTTACTAAGAATGACATAAAACTTAAAGCACACTTAAATCTTCTTCTCCCTTTCTCTCCCCCCCACCCCACCGTCTTTGCTCCAATTCATTGATGGAAAAGAGGTTTTTCACCTTTTTTTCTTCATTTATTCCATTAGGAGAAAGATGTTTTGGTGTGCAAACTGTGGAAGGCTGCCTCTTTAGAAACTGCTTTCTAACATTTGATGTGTCACTTTGGACGTGGCAATTGGAGGCAGGATCCTTTTGTATGCTGTATTATAGCATGCAAGACAGCTGGATGTGAGTTTACCTCAATGACAGCATCCAGTGTCCAAGACATCATGGGATCAGGAAACAGAGATAACATATTTGCTTAAGCTTCTCACAGGTGTCCATTTTCTGCATATCTGAGACTTGTGTGATTCAAGATAGGCAAGCGGGAGAGGGCTTTGATCTGGAGGCTGTGCAGCTCATTAACAGGGCTAAAACCTGTTAATGGGCCACATAGCTGCCTCCTTGGGTCTGGCTTGCTGTGCTGAGAGCACTTCAGGGGCTCGGCTGAGGGATGGAGATGAAGGCTGTGTTTACTTTTTAGTACTGACAGGTATGTTACTCGATACTGTTTTCCACTGGTTGAGTTGGGTTTTTTTCCCCCTCTTGGATATCTGCTTACTGTTACCCTTCCCTTGGAGAAGCATTGTATCCGTCCTTGTATACTTCTTTCTGCTCTGGTGTGGAAGTCTCATAAATTTATTGGCTTACAGACTTCATTGACATATTAAGTTGTCTTGAAGAGTCCCGATCACTTAGGAAAACATACTCCAAGTTGTTCATCGTACTGAGCTGGTTTTTATAAAATGTACCTTTCCTTTTCCTCCTCTGCAACTCTTAACCATCACCACGTGATGCTGAAGTGAGGAAAGCTCTTGTGATGGGGCCCCTTGCCTGATATTTTAACTTTTAAGTGTACAGGTAACTTTTTAAGGCTGTAAAGGAGCAACTTCAGGAAAAATCCAAGCGAATCTTCTGAATATTACGGATGGGACTCTGTTAGTGCTACTTGTCAAGTACAGAAGGACATCCTTCTGGAGACATGCAGCATGTGAACATTTTATTTTACATCTCTGTGGTTAAATCCTTTGTTTGGATTGCTTCACTTAAGTGATTTTTACTGTGTGTTCTTTAAAGACCTAGCTGACGTTTAAAAAAAATTACTCTAAAGTTGCAGAGAGAAATGAAAAATAGCTTTATATTGTTACAGAAATGAAATCTCTGAGATGGCAGAAATTGTTTTACTACTTATAAATAGATGTGCTAGATACACTGTTATTTCGCCAAAGCTACAAAATGTCAGATTAGGTAGTAGCACCTGTAAGTACTGTTTCTGTTCAACAGCAAGTAAGTTTTTGAGGGGAAAATTATGTAAATCTTGCTACATGAGATTTGTATTTACAGTGGACTATACTTTTTGTGTTATTTGCCTGCTTGAGAAGGTCTTGCAGATACTGACTGAGTGTAGATGATTTAGGTGTGGTTGGCTTTTTTTTTTCTTTATTTTTGTAACTGTTAGTTTCCTAACATACAGGAGAAGAATGGGCATATGTTCATTGAACTATGCTAAAACTTTATAGCAGTAAGAAAGTTCTGCTTATGGTTTGTTTGTCTGTCTGTGAACTGTTGCTGGCAAGATGGAAATACTTGAGAAGGCTGAGTATTCCTGGAGGATGACTGGTAAGGTTTGACTGCTGGAGGGAACTGAGTGTGGTGAACACATATTATAGAAGTCTACAGTGTCTTTAAGAAAAATAATTCTCAGGACAGCCTGCCTATTTTAAAACAGAAGATTTCCGTTCTTCCAAGTTGTGTAAAAGCACAAATTGTAAACCAGATTTTTGCTTATGTGCATTTAAGCATTTGTTTAAATAGGGTAAAGTTACTTTAAAATGTACTGAAGTTCAGTACTTCTGTAAAATACTTAGTATTTTACGGTAGAGTTTCTCTGTAGCTCTCTTGCGTTTCTGAGCCTAACTTGGTTTTATAAAGCAAGATGTGGTGGATGGATCCTCAGATAAACTTCTCTGGAAATAGAAGTGTACTTTGAGAGAAGTAGGATCTTGTGATGAATAAAAGCATCACTTGTGAAGTCTGAGCTCCTGTAGTCCTGACCTGGAGCCTCTTTGGTTGCCTACTGTGAGGGTAGTTCCTTTCTATTATGATCAGTTTGGAGAGGTTAGAAGTTGTGGCTGCAAAACTTAAAGCAGTCCCTAATTGGTAACTGGTTTTGGAATAATTTTGATAGAATAGTTAAAGAGCATGTGTCTTAACACAGAAGCCATCATCACTAAACTTTCTCTCTAAAATTGTGGTGATCTAGTGCATTTCCCCAAAAATCATTTTGTGAGCAAAATATGTGTTGCTTCTAACTTCATTCTTTGAAATAGTTCATTTGCCTTTAACGAAAATTTTTCAAAGCTTACCCTGTCCAGGCATACATATCAGAGATTATTTTTACCACAGAAAGGTCTCAGTGGAAGTGTTGACCTTTCTTAATGCAAGAATTGATTAAATCATCTCTGCCTGTGCCTCTTCCTCCAGTGC
Organism: Rhinoptilus africanus; assembly: GCA_013400135.1. Taxonomy (NCBI): domain Eukaryota; kingdom Metazoa; phylum Chordata; class Aves; order Charadriiformes; family Glareolidae; genus Rhinoptilus; species Rhinoptilus africanus. The sequence continues at coordinate 283,646 of VXBO01007196.1, forward strand.
ACCATCAGTTGAAATTGTTGAATTGTGTTGTTAAAATTAACGTCATCTTAAATATGCATTTTGCATTTTTCCTTCGGAGGGTCAGTAGTACAGTACCATGCAACTATACCAGTAGAAAGGCTTAGATTGCTGCAGAGAATGTTTTTGTGAAATTATTTGGAGTTTTTATTTGCACAAACATGTTCTCCATACAGAATATACAAACACATCTTTCAGCTTTACTCTTGTTTTCCTGCTGGTTTACTTTTGTGACTGGTGTTCAGGCAAATGCTGGTGGCAGCACAAGGAAGGGGGAGGAATGGGGGTGAAACCAGCAGCCCAGCCGGGACCCGGCGCTGGGGAACTGCTCCTTTTTCATTCAGTGGCGTTCTGCATCAAATGCAAGTCCTTATGGATCTCTAAGCTTATTAGGCAGTACTTGTTAATTCTGCTCTTACAGCAGTTGCGTACAAGGTGGTTGGGGAGCGAGGTGGTTTTTACTTCCTTTTCTTTCTGTAGGAGAGTTCAGTGCTTTCAGCATCATCACTTACACCCTCCCTGCTCCCTCCCATTAACTGTTCATGGCAGCCTCTCTTCAATAACGTGTGATATCTTTTGACCTATGCTTTTGCAGATAGACCTACGCTCTCGAGATTGGCATTACTAATAGATTCACTGAGTATGCAAGTCTTGGCTTTCTGTGCATATTTCTTCCCTATCGCTTCATTTTTTTTTTACAAGTAAAAAAGGTTTATGATGATTTTTTACAAATTGAAAAATGTCTCTTTCTTTGGTAGTGCCCAGGTTTTGTGACACAATGCTCAGATAAGGAAGCTTTAAATGTTGCTCATAGACTAGTCTAGTAACCATCTCCAATAAAGCACTACTTTATTTGCCGTCAGCTTTTCATATAGGCAGTGCAATGAACTTAAAGGTAGATTTTCCTATTCTGTAATTCCTACTTATGCTTGCCAAGAGAAATGCTAATGGAAAACTGCTCAGGATTCCTGTGGGAAACTGTTAGGTGGTATACTTAAGACAGGAAACTTCAGGGATGTTTAACTTGTTGTATATTATGCAGCAGATCCCTGCTTGCTCTATAAAACCGTATGGTAAGCTGTGGAGTGTGTGCCATTCATCTTCAGGGTTCATTCCACGTTCTTCCACAGTAGTTTGCTCTTGTGCAGATTGCCTGTGAAATTTTTCTTCTCTCTTTACCTTTTCTGGGTTGTCTTCACAGAAACCTTATCTGTGTACGTACTGTTGGCCTGTGTAAAGCAGTTGCGGATGGAAATTGGGAGTGTGGAATTGCCTGCTTGTAAACCAGCTGCTTGGCTTGGATAGCAAGTCAATTCTAAGCATGTTCACTTCCTGCTGTCCTTTCACTGTGGTCCTTTCTTCTTCTGCTTGAAAGTTATATCAGTATTATGTATCCTGTTTCTCGAACAGACATATCTTTTTTTCCTTTTTTCCCCTCAGGACAAGCGCGTTAAGAGTTAAACACAGTCGGTAACGTGAAGACTTGGCTGCTTGGACCTCTAATCTGTATTCTTTCTCATTCTCAGGGTTTGCAAGTAACTGAAGTCTGTTGTCTGTAGCAGTCTGGGTAGACAGTGAAGTGAAGCAAGTAAAAAGAAAGGGTTTAAAGACATGGATTAAGACAGAGGAAGGTGGTGCTGGTGCATATTTCTTTTTGTTAGGTTTAGAAAGATGTTACTGATTAAGAAGGAGATTTGTGGAATGCTAGGATGAACATGGTTCCAAAGTTGGGATTTTTTTTTTCTTAATTAAGAAGACCTTGTATTATTTTTACAGGACTCCTTGTTTTTATATCTTAATACAATGCAAATATTCTAACTAAAATTGGAAGCTATTGGGGGGCTTTTTTGGATTGCTTGTCATCTTAGGGAAGAAATGAGCCAAAGTTTTACCTGAAATGCCTACTTGATATTACAAGAGTATCTTTGCTTCCTGGAGAGGATCTTTTCTAAACGGGTTAGAAATTACCTTAGAAATTACTGAGTTGGTTTCCACTTCTGGACACCATACCCTCTAAGCAGCAGTGGTCTGTGGGTTGGCCCTTTTTTGGGTTCTAATCTTCATTTTGGTGAGGTGCCATGAAAGTGTGATGGAAGTACCTTTGGAAACATTCTTTCCCTTTCAATAACAGCGTTGTTTTACATAACCCTTTATATACTGAATTCTCTCTGGATTGTTTCTACTTGTCAAAGTTTGTTGTTTGTCCCTTTTGATGCCGGCTTTTGTGCCTCTGTTTTCCTGTCTTTTCTGTTTTGGGGAACTTACTGTCATACTGTGGCTCTGACGTGCCACATACTTGGATTTCCTAGAAAGTTACAATTCTGTCTGCTCTGGGATACTGTATTCAATCTTATATGAGGAAACACAAGTATATCTGCAGTTAATGCTCACTGCTTCATCTGCTTATTTTGTATGTAAAGTTGTAAATGGTGGTAGCAAGACAGGAGTAGTGCTTTTTGATAGTGACTTGTAAAACCATAGGAATGCAAGAAAGCATGGGTTTTGTGGCAAGAGAGTAGGTGTAAAGGTAAAACCATAAAGCACAATACCTTCAAAAAAACCCCTGATTTGAAGCTTACTACCACCCAGTTCTTATACAGACTCCCAACACCAAGTAGTATTTGTATTAAGCTTAATTAAATGTGGTGGTAAGTTATTCCCATAATATCGTAAATATGCTGCTTACGTGGATGTTGTGTACTGTGGAGGATGTCTTTCAAACAAAAGCTTAATTTCTTTTTGTTTCAGATTAAGGGAAGTTTCAGAGAAGCTGAATAAATATAATTTAAACAGGTAAGGCATATCACATGCTGCTTTAAATAATTTAGGAAAGTGCAGTTTTTCTAATAGCAACAATAAGCAAATGATTGTACTGTAGATATAGTCTTAGAAAGCCTCAATGCTACTAGTAACTAATGTTCAGAAATGCTTCAGATAACACAATTCTTACATTTGGAATAAAGTGTTAGGTTTTCGGCTATCATATTTTTAGATAACCCTTCATATTGAATCACTACTTAATTTGAAGTATAACCCATGTTGTTTATTGCTGATGAAATTAAATGAAAACTCTTACCACCTTTTAATGTTCATGTTTTGCATTTTCTGGGCGTAATGACCAAAAATACATCATAGTTGCTTCAACTAATGCACGTGTTTAGTCATTCTTGAATATATTTCTATCAATAATAGTCACTACACCTTGTTCCTTCCATATACCATTTGGTTTTCATTTTTTTCAGACTTTAAAACTTTAGAAATGTTATACATGCTCTCTTTTTGTTTTCAGCCACCCCCCTTTGAATGTATTGGAACAGGCCACTATTAAACAGTGTGTGGTGGGACCAAATCATGCTGCGTTTCTTCTTGAGGTAAATTACTTAAATGTGCTAACAAACTGGAAACCATACAGTTAAAATTAATTCTTCTAACATTAAATTGATCAGCATTCTTCAGTAACTGAAGACTTGGCTTTGTTTGTATTTTTTTTTTTCCTGTAAGTTGTCTTACATTTCAATTTTGGACATTTGGTTTTCTTGTTTTAAATATAGGATGGTAGAGTCTGCAGGATTGGTTTTTCAGTTCAACTAGACAGATTGGAATTGGGTAAACCTGATAATAATGATGGGTAAGAAACATTTTTCTTCATATTAAATCATTCTTTTAAACTGGATAAGCAGCTTGGCTGCTGTTTTGGTTTTGTTTCTTTGTTTTTAAACTGGATTGCCTTTGGAATGGGTACTTCGTGTAGGTGCATAATGGTAATGCAGCCAAACAGCCTAGCTTGACAGACTGGTGTAGGAATAAATAGTAGATGTGATTCTAAAAGAAGTGAGACAGGATCTCTGTAACTTCAAGAAACAAACCCTTCTAAAAATAATCGTTATGAAAGAAACTGCGTTTAGTTGTTAAGCTTCATGTAAAATCCACTCTGAAAGTGGTTCCATCTGGAGAGACTCACTTTTTAGACCTGTTATCTTCCATCCAGGTAAGTCCCCCTTAATAGGACTATTTAGTGGTTCATATTTGGATGTAAACTGCTTCTTAATATCAAAGTAGCATACTCAGGCTCAGGTTTATGGATAGAACGCTTGGTGATTACAATTTGTACGTATACGCTAACTGAAAACTTAGTGCAGTGGCTAACTCAAATCACTAATTAGCTTAATATGTATTTGCAACTGTGCTATTATGGATAGCCAATGTACATAAGATCTGTTAGGCATGCTTTCCACTTTCTTTCTCCAGTGTACTTCTTAATATACAGTTAGATTAGTTTGGAATATTCCCCAAGGGTGTTGCTTAAGCTGGTATGTTACCAGACTAAGTCCCTGAGAATTTAGACCTGGGATTCCAGGTTTTGTTCTTAACCCATTTGGGATTGTTTTGTGACTGATTTACCATCTTTTACTTTCAGTTCAAAGTTGAGCAGTGGCTCAGGGGCAGGAAGGACATCCAGGCCAGGCAGGACTAGTGACTCCCCATGGTTTCTGTCTGGTTCTGAAACTCTGGGCAGACTGGCAGGCAACACCCTTGGGTAAGTTTTGATAGGATTGAGGCTGCAATCTGTTTGTTCCATATTTGAGTATATGTGTATACACATATATAAATTGTATGCAGTATGTGTAAGGGAACCTATAATTACAGCCATTGTGTAGGTAGGGTATAATAAAAAACTTTACTGACTTGGTTCAAATAACAGATGTGCAAATGACCTTTCAGTACCTAGGATACAGAGCGTTCTTCATATATGTGTGCAGAATAATTTGGTTTTGGCTGTGTTGTCTTTTTTTGAATGTTTTTTACCTCCTTGATTTTTGAAAAGCAGGTTTTTTTAAAGGGACACTATCAATTTAAACCCTGAGAGGCTAGCAGTATAAAGGAAAATGAGTGCATTTATGCAGGAAGAATCTTCATTATCTGTATTTGCAGACCTTTGTGTACTCAGTTTTATTGTGCCTTCCTCTCCCCTGCCTCAAGTAACGGGCAGTGTTCTCTAAGTTGGCGTCTTTTACATAGCAATAGGAAGGGAACATTTGGAAAAGGTTGTTGCTCGAAACCTTTAAAATTGTACTATATACTAAATGTTCTATACAGATTAAATTTCTTTATCATTAGCTTTAAAATTGATGGTGTCCCTTTATATGGCAATGTAAATTAATCTTCCTTACATGATCACTGTGAACTCTTCATTATATGATTTTATAAGACACGTTGAACAGTGCTGCTTCCTAAGGTTACTAACCGTAGTAAGGAGAATTATTTATACAAACTGTGGGTTTTGCATGTGAATGATTTGTTAAGAGGGAGGAGCTACAGCTTTTCCATGGAAGTGAATTTGTTGCTTATGTTGCCAGATAAGCTAATTTCATCTGAGGTTTAGCTACATGAAAGGTAACCCACCCCCTTAGACCCCCAAACTTTTTGTGAAACCTTTGTGCATCTGAACCTAAAATCCATGGGTTAAACTTTAAAGGCAAACTGTTATTGTCGTGTTTAAAATGTTACTGTGGAAAGCACAAGACTTTTTTTCCTTGTTATTTTTACCTGAGCATAACTGGTTAAAATTGTTTGAAGCTATGTTCTTAGGAGATCAACCCTGAAGACTTCCTCATTTCTTCCCTTGCATGTTTCAGAACTAGGTAGTTGAAAGTCACCAAATTAGTAGAGTAGCAGTAGACACTGTAACTGCTCTGTTAAATGAAGGGAATGCTTAACTTAATAAACTGAGTCTAAAAACATTCAAACCATGGACCCCTTAGATAAGATCACCAGACCAAGTTAGGACATGTTTGGAATATTTGAATTATTATATGAATATAAATGTTTTTAACTGTTAGATATCTAAAATAGAAAATACATCTAAAATTAATTATTAAAATCTAAGACTTAATCGTTTCTTTAAACCTACATCTTCCCTGCTGAGAGTTGAATTGGGAACTGTTGTGTAGGAAGAATTTGACTTCCCCTCAGCCCCCTTCCTGCCTTCCCCTTCCCCCTTCCCTCTTTAGAAACAGATTATTTGTCTCCTTTTATTTAAAATGTCCAAAGTGTTCTTCGGTTGGTTTTGGTTTTGTTGTTGTTTTCCATTTTCAGTACTATCTTTTTTTTAGAACTCTTTTTCTAACTCATGAGACAGGACTTTTCCTAAAGCCATCCTTTAATTGCTTTTTGTCTTGTCGTTATCTGCATGGTAGCTGGCTAGAATCCTGAAAATGTAGATGTTTCTGTGACAGGTCTTAATTTTAGGCAGATAGCTGAGTTATTCTGTGATTGCATGGTTTTGTCAGGGGGGAAAAAAACCCCCAACAACAGAAGGGTGTTAGTAATCAACTTAAGCCATAAACTTAAGACAATTATTCTTGTGTAATTAGGTTTTATAGCTACATGTGGTATACTTTTACGTGAATTTATTAGATATGGTTTCAGAGAACGTACCTTTTTTTTTCTTGTCTTGCTTTAAAAGCTATTCTTTTTCGTAAAAGGAGAGTGAGGATTAGGGTGGCTGAGAGAAGGGAAGTTCTGCTGATACTGATTATTAAATAGCAATAATACCATATCCAGTATCTTTTAAGGGAGATTGGTACAACAAAGTTCAGTTAATCTTGAAGAAAAAACTGGAGTCTTTTAGCCTTTCATGACATCAGAGTATCTAGTCTTACCTCCAGAACAGAATTCAGTTGAGATAGTTCAGTGGGGTTGAGATAAGTGGGATATTGTAATGATGGCGAGTTGTCTATTTCTACAAATTGCTGCCCTTTTACTCCCTTGATTTGATACTGACTTACAGAAATGAAAAACCGGTCCAGTCAGTTTAGGCATGTTTTTGCCATGTATACAGTTGTTGTTGATTTCTCCAATATATTTCTGTATGTATGCATCCACACAACTGTACGAGTAGGAAAGAGCGCAACTTTCAGTTGAGGTCCTATTTTATATTTCTTCTGTGTAATTCAGGGCTTTATCAATTGCCTGCTGCTTTTTTTGTTCTTACTGGTTTTGAGAGAGACTTTAATAGTGTTTGTCTATGCAGTCAATCTGCAGTATTTTTCAGAGACTGTCTACAAGTTATTAATAATAAAACTAAAGCTTTACTTCTTGAAGTAGTCCCCAAAGTATGCTGTTATATATAAAAAAAAATTGTAATCCAAATCTTCTAGGAGTCGCTGGAGTTCAGGGGTTGGTGGAAGTGGAGGAGGATCTTCTGGGAGATCATCTGCTGGAGCTCGAGATTCTCGAAGGCAGACCAGAGTTATACGCACAGGTCGTGATAGAGGATCTGGATTGCTGGGGAGTCAGCCACAACCAGTGATTCCAGCATCAGTCATTCCAGAGGAACTCATTTCACAGGTATGTGAGCTAGAAACTGCTTGTTGCCAAAAATCTGGAGAGCTTCTAATAGTGTGTGAACAGGAATGTTTTGTAGTAGTAGCGCATTTTCTCCAAGGAGAAATGGCATATAATTGAAAAGATTAGCTTTCTCTAGCTGAATTGCTTTTATTCTTAAATGCCTAGTGCCAGTGATAGACTTGTTTTGTATTCTAGAATTTTTGTTTCCTAAACTTCCACTAAGATGAGGTATGTGTTTAATCTAGACGAGGAATGTCATACGTTGTGCGTTTGCAGATGGAAGATGTAGTGAGAAAATAAAATATTTGAGAATTGTATGAAGCATGTAGCCAATAAAGTTAAGTTTCTTGAAGGAGTATAAGGAAAGGGGGCAGGTTGACTTTTTTTTTCTTGTGTGAAAAAAAAGGAGTAATCCATTTTAAATTTAAATGAAAGACATTAAACCTATTTAATCTCTTTAAATACTAATAATTCTTATTCATGGACACCTCTACTTATTTTTGTTATAAATGTAACTGATGAATGTTTGGTATAAATTACTCTGGTTTTGCCTCTAAATGCACTAAAGCCGGAGTAAGCTGACAGACTTTGCAACGTGTGACTAAATGGAGTTTGTTAAAATGTTTTAACAAAACACGTTTAACAAACATGTTTGAAGACAATGTATTCAAAATATGTGGCTAGTTAATGCATTTTAATTCTGAGTTCAAAACGAGTTGCTGATCTCCATTTGGAATACAGATGTTAGTTGCTAGGCCGAAGATAATCTGCTTGTATGCTTTGAATGGCCTATAGCGTGACTGCACAAGATAGGAACTAGCGGGCAAGGTATCTGCAGACCCACCAGTGACAGACTGGCTTCTAGTACCTTTCTCTTTTTGAATTCAAAACCTCACATAAAAAGCTGGGGGCTTCTGCCTTCACAGAGGTAAGATACTGGAGGTGTTGGTTACTCTGAAGTTAGCCCTGCTTTCAGGAGACATCGTGGTTAGATGACCTCCAGTGGTCTATTTTAACTTGTGGAGTGGTAGGGTTTTTTCGACTACGTTGTTCACCTCTAGGTTGTTTGTTTTTTTTTTCTTTTGAGATTGTTAACTGACATCCTTGATGTCACCTTACATGAAATAGAAAAACAGACAGGTATCTCTTGGTCCAGACAGTTCCATTCTGTAATCTAATGTACGGTTTGTTGGTTAAGTTGTAACTTTGCTTCGTTGCTGTGGTATTTTGCCTTTTTTAAAAAAAATAGCTTACTTTGTCTGCCTTTAAAATGGAAGGTGTCTAAAACATTTTTGGGATAACTCTAAAGCAGATCAATGGGAAAGAATCTTCCCAGCTGGTCTATATATCATAGATTCTGCTGTGTCTGGAAGATCTGTAAACTTCTGGCATAGAATGTTATGAGAAAAATATAAACTTTATGTGCAATTAAAATATCTCTTTCATTTTTTGGTTGTTAACAGGCGATTTTACTTGGTGCCTCATCTTTACTGTGTTGTGAAAACACTGAGTACTGGTTTCTTCCCTCCTTCATGCAGTTTGTGATGATCTCTGCCATCTTCTATGGCATTTGGTAGAGGGTCGTCTGTTTGGAAAAACAAAATGCCCTGAGTCCTAGGGTTAGCGGAATGGACCAGAATGTTTCTAGTTTTTGTACATTCATTGCATCTATTTAATATTTGAAAGGTTTTTTCTGCATTTGCACTTTGCTAATAAAAATCTAAATGTTCCAGAAACTGCTGGAAAGAAGCTTTTAGAAACAGAATTATTAGAAAAGCAGATGAAGTAAGGTTGAATATTGAAGGGCAATGCAAAGAGAAACCAGTGTCAAAAAGACAGGGATTGAGGTGTAGTTTTGGAACAGCAGTTGATTGCAAAACTCTTGTTGATTGACATAGTAAGTTTAAGCTTTTATAGAAACATATAGAACATTATCAAAACCAGATTTTTCTTATCCTTTAACTACAGTTTTATGCATTTCAAGAAGTAGATTCTAAGATTCCATTAGAAAATTTAGTGCCAAAGTTGGAATTCAGTGGCCTAACTTGAACTGAGGAAATGTTAACTATTTAGTACAAGACACTGAAAAATTTGTGAGCCTTTGTCTGTATGTACTGTGATTTACTTTTATTTTTTATTAGACTTCTTTGAGAATTAAGGTTCTTTTCTTATGAATGGTGGTTGGTGAGCTGAGAATGACCAGTAACCAATTATACTCTGCTCTTACAGGCGCAAGTTGTTTTACAAGGAAAGTCCAGAAGTATTATTATTCGGGAACTCCAGCGAACAAATCTTGATGTAAACCTTGCTGTAAATAATTTGTTGAGTCGTGATGATGAGGATGGAGATGATGGAGATGACACAGCAAGTGAATCTTATCTTCCTGGAGGTTTGTATCCTGCAACTTTTGATAAGAAAATGCCGGTGTGTTCTTATTTTTCTGTATTTAAGCACTGACGGTGTGGTCCATGCTGTGCAAGGTATACAGCAAAGACAGTTCTTGCTTATCGGAGCAAAGTCTGAAGATGCACAAAAGAAAAGATGCACTGGGATGTCTTGAGGGATTGGGTTAGGTATTGAAGAATAACTGTTGACACTCTTTGTGGGTGGCATCAAAGTTTTTTTTTTTTTAGGATCCCAAGCTTTGTAACATCAGCATTACTTACATCTGTATTTTGCTGCTCAACGAGATGCTGAGACTGCTGTGTGGCTTGCTTGTAAAAGCTAATTCTAAAACCTTCTAGTGACTTGCATGTTTTTTACTACTAACATATATTCTAAAGATACAGCAGTTTTTAGAGCAAAAATTGTACAGCTTTTTTTTTTTTTTTAATCAAATTGCCTCAAGCAAAGGTAAAACGGCTTACAGTTATTACAGTTTTTCAGTTAGACTGAGAATTTATTCTTCATCTTAAGTTCCCTTCATAAATGCTGTAGTATTATGGCTGTACCGGTAAAATGCTGTAATTGAAGTCCAGCTATTCTTGAAATATTGTGTCTCATACAACTGCTTTTTATAAAAGACTTGAAATCTTCTTTTTGCATTGGCTGAATGATTTAGGTAATCTTTTCTTGCTGAGTAAACATATTTGAAAACATAGCTAAATCTAATGTTTGTGTTAGGTGCACTGCATGAAAAGAACACATCTAAACTCTGACTACATATTAGCTTTTCTTTCTGTGTGTCAAAATGACTTTCTGGTACTTTTCTAATAAATATGGTTTGTTTTTTTTTTTTCTGCTCATCTGGTTCACCAGGAAGGTTCATGGGCTTCCTCCATCTTTATCTTGTCAATCATGTAATCAGACAAAGGTTTTTTTGTTCTGCAGCAAAGGCTTTATATTTCATTTTGCCTCTTCTAGTTTTAGTTGCGTCTGTCAAGCTTCTTTATTTTGCTGTAGAACCAATAATCCTCTGGTGAAGGGGGTGAAAAATCTTTAATTTCAGTCTTGTTTTTTAGCATCAGCTTAATAGCATGAGACAGATGCATTGGAGGAAGTAAATTCTCCCAACTCTTTTCAAGTATTCAAAGCAGGAGTTCTTACTTAGAGCACACCTGAATGCATTCCTCCAGAACCCGCCTTCAGAAGATAAATCACTGTTAGTAATCGCTTACGGTAGACGTTCTTTTAACCGTACTAACCAGCTTTCTGCAGCATTAACTATTCTCTTAGTGCCTCTTGAGGTCATGAGGATCAGTTAATAGGGACCGTCTGACAACCTGTGGCTGGTAACTTTTATTTGAAGGTGCCTGCGCTACCATCTGTGAGCCTTTTGTATTTGAGATAGGTTAAAGGAGTACGCAGAGTTTCGCCGTCCAGAAAACACTTTTGTCCTTGGCTTAATTTTCAAAGCTTCTCCCCTATTTAGACTAATCTTTCCTATAAAGGATTGCAACCTCCTAATATTAGTATTTTCTTTACTTTTTTCTTTTGCCCCACAGAGAAACTGAGTTATCTTCTCCCCAGTTCTTGTGGGAAAAGATGTGGAAATGACAACTGAAATGAAACTTGATATGTCTTAACTCCAGTCTTCAAACATGTAATTTGCAGTTTGTAGAACACGCTCTGCCTTTTTTTGGCCTAAGTTATTTTGGTTTTATGGGCAAAAATAAGTTTATGGCACAGAAATGTATTAATTTGGTATCTGAATGTGATCAAAACACTAGGAAAAGTATCTGAACATTAGTCAGTGCTGTTACGGATCTACTGTTGGTACATTAAATAGTACAAATTACAGTCCTTGCTTGTGTCACATAACCTTGCAGTCTAGTTTTCAGGAAAACGTGATGGCCAGAGAAACTTGCTTATAGGTTTCTAGAAAAAAACAACATTTTGTCCATCAGAGCTGTGTAGAACCTTTTTAAAAGTCTCTTGCTGTAGAAACGTTGCACACTTCTTGCTTTCACTTGTCATCTCGCCCCTGGACGCTCTTTGGGAACGATAACATCAGAGTTCATATAAGAAAACTGTAGTTAATTGATAAATCATATATGCAGTCAATCCTTAGGTTTTTATAAATGATTCTGAAAGATAAAGAACTTCTACCTTTAAAAAAAAAAAAATACATCAAATACTTTAAAGCTTTCTCATTTTGTTCCTCCAAGCAGAAAAAAAAAAGCAAATGACAAGGCTGCTTTTGCCTCAGGACTTTTGAGGCTTTTGCATTTTGATTAAAGCATATGCTAATTTTTACTTTCTCCCTTCTGCATGTCTGCTGCTTTGTGACCCTTAAATTTAGGGCTTACTCCTCTAAGCCTTCCAAGACAGAGAAGCTTTTTTTTAAAACACTAAGTAATTTACACTTGATTTTTTTTTTTTAAAACATAAAAGCTAAGATACTTTCCAACCACTGTGAAATTAACAAATTCTCGTTTAATACATCAATAAATTCTTGTTTAATACATCATAATTTCATTAATGTATCAGTTGTGATAATTCCAGTTAGTACTGTAAACATTATGCATCTGGATTTTTTTAGGTAACAAAAAACATGTCTCAGTTCTTCACAAATTCTTCAAAATGTCTTCAGTGAAGAGCAGAGCTTTACTTTTCTTTACAGATTGCCTTCAATAAGTGTCTCTTAGATATTTATTTTTGGACCATTATGTACTTTGATTTTGAGTTCTCTAATCTAGGCCTGTTGCTTTTGTTTTATGCTAGTTAACAGAGAAAAATGTGGTTCACTTGATACATAGCAAGCACATAAGGAAAATAGTCCAGGTAAAAACTACGTAGAACAAGATCACTTAGCGCAGAAAAGACTTGAAGGTCTATAGATTAATTTTCCAGCTCATATCAAGTTGTATTTGAGGCTTCTTCTCAGCTTTATGTTCGATTAATCTTCTGTATAGAGATTCTGTAAAAGTGAAAATATTTTGTTGGTTTTATAGTTCAGATATGTGCATGTGTGTGCAGTAACTTCTGCATGATGTAGTTAGTGGGTTCTTGCTGCTGGGCCTTGTGAAACATAGGTTTGGCAACATCCAGACTACTTTGGCTTTTGGAATTGAAATAAGCTTGTTTAAAAAAAATTTTCTTTTTTTAAAGGAGAGAAGAGAGATGGGCTGGTATTGTAGCAGTACTTGTATTGGCTTGCAGTGAGGGGAGATGGGAACCAGAGCTTAGCGTAGGATCAGTTCAGCGGCTTGCCTTCGGGGAGAACAATTAGGTGTATGTTTTTTCTGTGGTTTTGTTGCTGTGGTTTGATTTTCATTTTTTTATTTTATTTTTTTTTTTTTTTTGTAAGATGAACTTCAAGTTAGGCAATGTTTTGAATAAATAGTCTTACCAAGAAATGAGTGCTGGAGTTCTGTTTGAGTCTGGTTTCCTAGGAAACCGAAGTACATGTTTCTCTCCCTTCGCTGTCACAGTTACACCAATTTAATCCAAACTTTAAAGAGAGGAGGTACTGAAGACATTGAATTCTTGAATATTTCATAAAAATATGCAGCTGAGAAGAGAGAACTTAATGATTGCCCCCTTAAGGGAAAAGTTTTAATGTGAGCTCAACTTGAGATGGGAATTGATCTAGGCAGCACCTTCAGTTAATGAATCCAGTTGTAATGCTTTGCATGGAGCTATTGAAAATAAAAATTTTCTCAGGACTTGAATTTCTGCTTATGTGCATACTGAAACTTTTTTTTTAATGGGAAGGGGTTGGTGGTGTTTGTGGGGTTTTCTTTTTGTTTGCTTGTTTTTTTCTTTCTCTGTGATGGATATCCATTTCCTTACAATTTTCAATGGTGTTTGCTAGTGAATCATAAGTACTTTCTTACCTAAGCAGGTTGATCAGAATTATCACATCTAAGTGTGAAGGGTGCAGTCTGATTCTGGTCTGACATAGCACAAGAGATGAAGGATACCATCCCGTGGGACTTTTCTGAAGAGCAGGAAAATAAAGTTATAGAGAATGAGGTTTTTTGGGGTTTTTTGTTCTTTTTTTTTTGCTGGATTCTTGAACTGGATGTAGCCTTGCAGTATCTGTGTTTTCACAGCACTAAAAAAATTCCAGTGATGTTTGAAGGGGAGTGGATTTGGCTCCTATCCCTACTGGTTTTAGCACCTTTGTTTGCTTGAATAGAAAATAGAAGAAGGGAGATCTCTTGCAGAAATATTGGAAGAAAATTAAAATCTGATTTGAAGCTGAAATAAGAGGGTAAGAAAAGGCTTTGTTTCCTCACTTGTCTTAATGCACATTTATCCACAACCCACATAGTTATGGTTCTTAAGTCTGATGGCTTGAATTTTTACTTTACTTTTTGGAAATACAGCTAAACTCAAGATACCTAACATGGCAGAAGGGGGTTTGTGTGTGTGCGTGTGTCACAAGTTAGTGTGTATTGTCTGTCAAGTGGATTTCTGGCTTCCCTTACCTTAAAAAAACCCAAAACATTTGGAATGAGGCTGGAGAGTTCTTTTCTTTGCTGGCCAATCCTATTCCTAAAAAGAGATCCAAGTTTTTTGCAGTTTTTGTCTGGATATTGACCAGAAAAAATTTAGACGAGTTGCTAGGCTGTACAGAGGTTGGAACTTGCTTAGGAAGAGAAGGTCGTGGTGTCTATGGGAGGAGGGAAGAGGAGCAGCATGGGAATGCTGGGAGATACAACAGAGTCTCAGCTGTGTTTCCAGCTCTTAAAGTCTGGTACTTAAAAGTTGACACTCTTACGGTCAGGTGTACTGCTGCTTTATTGGTGCAGAAAGCCAGTGGAAAATAGGTAAAGTAGCAGGCAGGATAAGGCCACTCTGGGTGATCTGAAGTGTTTTAGTAAGACAGAGCCTGTTTGCCAAATCCATTTAAAAAAAATTTTTTTTTATTTTTTTTACTAGGACTTTCAAGCAGTCTGTCACAGATGACTTCCTAAAACGTACTGCATGAACCACTGAGTCCCAAATGGTGTGCTTTTAGAAGCACAGGCTACACTTGAGTGGATCACTTACTTAATGCAAAAAGCATTTGTGCAGGTCTTGCTTTGAAATCCACAGCGCTCACTAGTTACAGCGCAGTTTTTTCTGTGGACAGCTGATTGGAGTTGGTATGTGTTATGTTTCCTGGAGATGAGAGTTTAGAAATTTAAGGATGAATATTCTGATGTGCAGGGATAGGAAAGTCTCTTAATGCTTTCAATATCAGTGAGTGGAATGGTTAAGTGAATTAATATGTTCTGTAAGCGTGGAGTTCTGGCTCCTTTTCAGTGTTTGGATACATTCTCCTTTGTGTTCCTCCCTCCTCTCCTTCATTCCAGACACAGAAAAAGACCCATAATAATCAGTTCCTACTTTTAAGAATGCTTTTATTTAACTTCAAACTTGATTTCTAGCCGCTATTTTGTTTTATGCATACGATGAGGTAGAGGCTGAGAACCGAATGTGTTGAAGTTGTCTGTGCTCCGTGTTTCCTGGAGGGACTCTGTGCATAGGCTCGTGTTGGCTTCACCAGTGGTTTAAGCAGATGAGGTTGTCCTGCTGCCAGAAGCAGCTAGCCTGCCATTCCCTTGCACGGTGGTGAGGTTTGTGTGCCTGTGTGGGTTAGCTGAAACCTAGTATGGGGAGCCTGATTTTTTTCAGTCAGATTTGCTTGAAAGCTTGGGAATGGGCAAAACTTCTCCTTTGGCAGCAGTAGGGTCCAGTCTGCTTTGCTGCATGTGGTGAGGCATCACCTCTGGGGCTCTGTTTGACTCCCCAGTTAAGTCAGTCTGAAGATTGCTTCCCACTTTACTTCTGGACTCTGTGAAGTACACTCCAGCCAGGTGAACACTCTAGTTGTAGATTTAGAAATCCCAGCTTGCCCCAGGGAGGTGCCAGCCACAGGGATGAAGGAGGGAAGTAGGACTGTCCTTTCTGTAGCAGCAAGATGGTACTTGGGTTTAGTTGTCTTATCAGTCCATATTGCTGGACTTCAATAAATGAATTTTCCATAGCCCCTTTTGTATGTACATTATAGCTATAGCTTAGTAAATGGAGGAAGTTGTTTTACACTTCAATGATGATCAGTGCTTCAGAGGAACTCAAGTTTTCTAACATAGAAGTTAGGGCAGTCACAGTATTTATGTTCGTCTTTTTGGTTTTGGTTGTATTTTGTGGTTTGGGTTTTTTTTTTTTTGTTTTAATTGCATGATATTAAAAAATGGTGCTTTTTCCAGAAAACTGTAGTTGTTCTTAATGTAGCTACCATTTAAAGCTTTGTACTGAGAGCTGCAAGCTGCTAGCCTGTGAATTAAACAAGCACATCAGTCTCTGAAAGAAGCGTTCCATGGAGAACGGACCGTCTTTGACATCAAAGATGTGGCTTTGTGAAGGCCAGCTTTCACCATCGGTTCTGTCCTCCCTTAATTCTAGGTCATCTCTGGAGTTCTGCGTTACGTGCATGAGTGTGTGTGCACATGTATGTGTATGTATCTGTCTTGCCCTAGCGCTTTGTTCTTTCAAGTGACAGGCTAAAGTTTGAATTTCTGGGTCACAGAAAAATGTGTTTTCATAGAATCATAGAATCATAGGGTTGGAAGGGACCTTAGTAGATCATCTAGTCCAACCCCCCTGCCAGAGCAGGGCCACCTTACAGCAGGTTACACAGGAACGCGTCCAGGCGGGTTTTGAATGTCTCCAGAGACGGAGACTCCACCACCTCCCTGGGCAGCCTGTTCCAGTGCTCTGCCACCCTCAAGGTAAAGAAGTTCCTCCTCATGTTTAGGTGGAACTTCCTATGCTCAAGTTTGTGCCCATTACCCCTTGTC
Source organism: Rhinoptilus africanus (assembly GCA_013400135.1). Classification (NCBI taxonomy): domain Eukaryota; kingdom Metazoa; phylum Chordata; class Aves; order Charadriiformes; family Glareolidae; genus Rhinoptilus; species Rhinoptilus africanus. Next base: position 300,247 of record VXBO01007196.1, read on the forward strand.
CTATCACTGGGCACCACTGAAAAGAGCCTGGCCCCATCCTCCTGACACCCACCCTTCAAGTATTTATAAGTGTTAATTAGGTCCCCCCTCAGACGCCTCTTTTCCAGGCTAAAGAGACCTAATTCCCTTAATCTATCTTCATAGGAGAGGTGTTCCAGTCCCCTAATCATCTTAGTAGCCCTATGCTGCACCCTCTCCAGCAATTCCTTGTCCCTCTTGAGCTGGGGAGCCCAGAACTGGACACAGTACTCCAGGTGGGGCCTCACCAAGGCAGAGTAGAGGGGGAGGATGACCTCCCTCGACCTGCTGGCCACACTCTTCTTGATGCACCCCAGGATGCCATTGGCCTTCTTGGGCACAAGGGCACATTGCTGGCTCATGGTCATCCTGTTGTCCACCAGGACTCCCAGGTCCCTTTCCTCAGAGCTGCTCTCCAGCAGGTCAGCTCCCAACCTGTCCTGGTGCAGGGGGTTATTCCTCCCCAGGTGCAGCACCCTACACTTGCCCTTATTGAATTTCATGAGGTTCCTCTCCGCCCAGCTCTCTAGCCTGTCCAGGTTTTGGGCAAGTCTTGTTTGGGAAATGCAGTTAGATAAGTGACAGAGCAGTTCTTGTAGGGAAGCTGGTTTGTTTACTGGTCTGTCAAGCTTGATTGTAAATGTGGTTGCATAGGAGGCACATGAGTTTGCACTGGTGAATCTGAAGAGCAGAAATTCAATTAATAGGTAGGATTTTTTTTGTTTTGATATTTGTTTAGTTGATGGTCTCTCTAGCTGATGTTTTAAGTAGCTGATTATTCACTTAAGACCCTTGTCTCCTCTTATAGAGGATCTTATGTCTCTTCTGGATGCTGACATACATTCTGCTCACCCAAGTGTCATTATTGATGCTGATGCTATGTTTTCAGAAGATATTAGTTACTTTGGTTATCCATCCTTTCGGCGCTCATCACTTTCCAGGCTAGGCTCATCCAGAGGTAATTTTGCACCTTTTTTCTTTGTAATAAGTAGTTTGCTGTGGGAAAAGCTAGTGATAGTACACACTGGTGGTTTAGATTCTGATTAAATGTGTAAGTAGACTGTGATGTGTTGTCAAATACAGAGTAGACAAATAGACTGTTACTCATTACAAAATTATTAACAAATTCTGAATATTAGCAGGTAAGTTCTGCAAGAACCTAGTATTTTAAATCTTATTGTTGATTATTGGTGTTGGAAGGTGTCAGAAAATTTTTGCATGCAAGTTTAAAATAAACTGTAGCGTAAGTACCTACTAATTCATAGATTGCATTACAAATATTTAATTTGGCTCAAAAATGAGTAAGGATTGATGACATGCAGCATTCTTAATCTTTCATTTTTTTCTTTTTTTTTTTTCTTTTGGGTTGCTCTTTGTTCACTGTTCTTCACGTTTCCTTAATTATTCTGTGACAGAAGTTACCTTTATGGAGTGAGGAACTTTAGCTACTAAGGAGGCAGAAGAAAACTAAATTTTACTTTTTGGAAGCATTTTTATAGTTGGATAAGGAGAACTATTGGCAGCTGATAAAAAACCAAAACAAAACCAACTCCTTGAGCAGTGTTAAGGCATTTTAATTTTTTTTTTTAAAAAGCATATTACAGTTAAAAGACTTATAACCAACCATGCAGCAATTTCCTGTCTTTTTGAAGCTGTTGCACAAATGCCTAGAGTATTTCCAAACTGTTAATCCAACCTCTGCTGTGATTGTTTGTTTAGTGTGGTTTTGTTGCCTTTCATGAACATGTTTTAGTATATTAATTGCTGAACGCATAAGTTCCTGTTACAAAATTTAGTCAGAGGTCAGTGTGATGTGTGCTAGAAAATAAGTACAGTACTTTATGAAATGTGTCTGTAAGACAAGCTGTCGTGTTTGGCTTATGTAAAAACTTTCCCACTTGTCTAATACAGCAAAAGACCCAAGACCTGGCGTAATTTGTTGAAACTATGATATAATACTGTGGTCATCTCATACATGTGATTCCAGTTGATATTTGTGAGCATAAGTGAAGTACTTTATAGGTTAAATGCATTATGTGCATGTACAAATATTCAGCATCTGACGTAACTCCTTCTAAATTCCTCCTTTTTTTTCCTTTCCTAAGGTTATTCTATATAAGACGTTACCACTAATTTTATAATCCTTATTTTCCATGCATAGTTGACTCTTGGAAAGTTAGTTTGATTACCTGATTTAAAAAATTTATCTGCATGAGCGAACTGCAGAGTACTGGCTTTAGACAGTTTGTAGGCCAATTGGAGGGGAAGCATTTTGGTAAGGAACATTTTCCTACAAGGATCCTTTTTAAAACTTGTCTGACTCTTGAAAAGTTTTCATTTGATCTATTCAAAATAGATACACTTTAATTTATTAAATCCAGTCCTATGGAATATTGCTTTAAACAAAAGGGGTTGGATTATCAAACATATATACGAGAGCTTTTTTTAATGCTTGCTTTCTTTAACCTTTTCAAATGACTGTTTTTTTGGGAAAGTTGTTGTGAAACTCTCTAATAAATACTCTTTTTTGGTTTGCATAAAGATGTCTCACAGACTATATAGACTTAGATTTTTTTTTTTTGGTTGTGTGTTACTACGCTGATGAAACAATACTACGAGAATCTGCATATTGTATTATAAAACTTTAAATTGCAATTTTAAATGTATTTGGCCTCATGATGTAAGTGAAAATGCTTTAGCATTTTTTATAGTGCACAAAACTGTAAGACTTCTTTATTTCTAGCTTATGTTTATGTTTAGTAATTCTAAAGTACATATGCTTGAAAGGGTTAATGTATTGAATGTTGCATGTCAGGACTTTAATTTAATCTGTGTGAGTAGATTTAACTGCTGTTAGTTGCATCCTGAAGGGTCTTTACTAGAGAGTGGCTTACTTTTATCCCACTGGTGTGACCCAATTGCATACCAGTTCTCCTTCTTCCCTTAGAGAGAGACTCTGAGCTGTTGCGTGAACGTGAGTCCGTTTTACGTTTGCGTGAACGAAGGTGGCTTGATGGAGCCTCATTTGATAATGAAAGAGGCTCTACAAGTAAGGAGGGGGAACCAAACCTGGACAAGAAGAATGCACCTGTTCAAAGTCCTGTTTCTTTAGGAGAAGACTTGCAGTGGTGGCCAGATAAGGTACTGAATTTTTTTTTTTTTTACTATTTTATTTGCATGCTGTGCAGTAGATCTGTTCATTTTTTCCAAACAAATACTCTGTATACTCACTTTTGAATATCACATCTCAGATATGAGGTAATGTAATAAAGCATAGTCTTTATTATGCACTTAGGAAAATTATGAATAACTAGTTACACCCTTATAGCTGCACTTCTGTTACTACTGTTTTAATTTTCTTCTCCATGTGTTTTGAAGATAGATCATGAGGTTTGGGGTTTTTCTTTTCTCTTCTTTTTTTACTTAGGTGCTCAAAGCATTTCATAGTCAATAGGAAACTCATGAAGCAATTTAAACTATACTTCATCAAGGAAACCTTTTTTTGAATAGCATTATTATTCCCAGACATATTTTCCATTTGAGTGGGTCGGGCTTTTAAGCAACAGTGGTGAAAGTTTATATTTATTTGCAGTTGTGTTTCGAATTCACCAATAACTTCCATGAGGATTCGTTGCTCCTTCAGAATCCCTTTGTCTTAGGTTAGCTGGTTTTCTTTTTAACCCTAATTCCATTTTCAAGGCAAGAAGTAATTCTCACATGAGATACGGGAACAATAGGAACACCCATCTCTGGTATCTGTAGCCATTTTCATTATGAATTACCTAGATGCTTGGGGAAATTACTTTAAAAGGCAAACCAAACCGAACTCAAGCTAACCAAGCAAACGAAAAAAAATTCCAGGGAATGGAAGTGATTATCTATGTTTATTAGATCAGTTTTTATGAACTTGGGGTCTCTTTCTAGTGTTCCCATTTCTTTCTGTCCATGGTATCTGTGAGATTGCTATTTTGGTATGTCACGCTTCCATTTTCTATGTCTCTGTTTTTTTTGGTTTCAGACTAAATATAGAGAGTTTGAAGAGGGAGGTGAATTTAGAGGCTTATTTCTGCTTCCAGCAGCTCACCTTTGGCTGCTATCATCTTCATTCGGGTATTCAAACTGAGAAATGAAGATACCTAGAAAGAATGTTTGTCTAATGGTTGCTTACCCAACCAGACCTTTTATGTCTAAAGTGTGATTTTATTTTTTTTTCAGCCAGTAATGTTGAACTTCTGTATCAGTGAAAATTGGCAGCTTTTGTCCTCCTTGCTTTGCCGTAATAGTAGAATGAGAGAGTCATTTAGCTTGAGTAGAGAGAGATTTCAGGGGTCTTAGCATCAAAGAATAAATGTAGTTTAGATTTGCAATACTAACTTATCTTTATTACCACTGATGTGTTTTGGTGACATTATTATGGCCATTATTACTGTTGTGTTATTTGTTTTCTTCTGTTTTTTTACTACTTTGGGAATTTTTTTCCTGTTAACCCCGTTTTTCTCTCAGGCCCTCAAACTTAGTTACTAAATTAAGGTCTGGAATTTTTTTTTTCCTCCTGGATGAGGTTTTTTGTTACTTGCAAACTCATCAGATCCTGCCCTAGGACAATTATTGCAGTATTTTATTGGGCATCTTTTATGGAACTAACTTGCTGTGATATGTAATTGCATGCTTGTTCTATTTAAATATACTGAACTTCTTCCAAGAGACCTCTTTGCATATGCACTCATATAAACCCTAGCTTCCAGTTAAATGAAGGTGTCCTACTGGAAAGGCCTTTCATCTTTATCCAAAAGTAGTTAAACTTTTCATCCTGTCCTTCAAGCTGAACATTCATAAGAAATTGTTCTGCATCTTTCTTGCTATAGCCCCACTGAAGTTTTTGTTGGTGATATTTTCCAACAGAAATTCTGCAAGGTATATCCTGAGGGAGATGATTTAGCTAAGATGCCAGTTCAGATGTTTCTTCCATTTTTAAAATTGGAGAGGAGATTTTGAAATGTTAATGGAAAAGACAGTAAGCTAGGGGAGGGATTAAAGTACCTGAGGATTCACTACAAAATAACCAATCTTGCATGCAAATATTTTCCCTTTATTTTTCATTATTTTGACGTTTAGCATTTGAGACAGTTCTGTTGAGGACAGTCTTGTGTTGAGGATGGTTAACTTGTTTTTACGGGAGGTAAAGTACCAACCTGAGAGGAATGGATGAAACTTTTGGAAAACTATGTTCCCAAATACATCAGTTTCACACACAGTCTGAGACTGATGATGTTGGGACGTAATGCATAGGTACTGAGTTTTCTCCACAAAATAAGTGAAATCAGCTGCTCAAGAATTCAAGTCAGTGAATGAATTCTTTTGATAGTTCAAATCTCATCGGAATGTAGTACTGTTAGTCTACTCTGCCATGTACCAACATTATGCCATGAATAGCAGAGACACTCTATAGTATGGCAAGTATAGCCCTGTTTTTTCCTGCTAGACTGTAGTTAGGTGCAAGCTGAGCCTTGATTTTGTTCAAGTAGGTATATGCTGTTTAGCTCTTGAGATATTAAGATTTTTGTCAGCACTCTGCATCATCTTCAAGTATGTAATTTCTCTGGTCTGAAGTCAGAATTTATAGTTGGACACATAAGACTGTGGTTACAGAGCCAGAGTTGTCGTGTTGTTCGTGCATCTTTGTTCCATTAGTCTTTTGAATGGCCTCATGGACGTGTATGTAGCATTGGTCCTGATTTTTAGATCACAACTGCTAATATTTTGATGGAAAGGAGAGAAAAACTTGGAATGGCAAGTCTCATTACAGTTGAGCTTGTGGTATAAAACTGTTTGTTTATAAAGAGTTGTAAAACATATTAGCAGGATTAAAGGTCATAATGATACTGTCTTGGGGCAAAAATTCATTGCTTTCCATACTTAAGTTTGAGGCATTAGGCCAGATAACTTCTGAAGATTCGTTTATGCTGATGAAGTAGAGATGCATCTCATTAGACTACAGTAGGTTCTGATGGTGGTTCTTTCTCAGAATATGCAATATTTATATGATGTCAAGTATTAAATCATGAGACAGAGTAGCATTCATGCTACTTCTGTGCTGTATTGTAAATATACTGTGGAATCACTCTAATTCACAGGTCTATAGGTTGATATTTATTTCAATGCAAGGGAGAACAGGAACTTTGAAAAGGGGAGATTGTCCCTGTTACGTAGTTGCTGCAACATTGGCATAAACCCAAATTTCAGAGCGGGAGAAAACAGGCCAGTTAGATCAGGGTGAGGTATAGGATGACGCAGTTGAGCAAAGTGGTACTATCTCAGTAGTAGAAAGATGCCATATGAGCTTTTGGAAAATGTTAAAAAGGAGAAAAGACAGGGGGAGAGGGGGGAGAATAACCCATAATTAGAATTTTTTCCAGCATAGCAGGTAATAATAATGCATTAATGTGACATATAGCGTGCTGATTTTTTTTAATGTTTTTTTTAAACTTGATCTTGTTTGCTGTTACTTAACTTCAGAAGTGAAAGACATGAATTGTTTAATTGATGATGTAGTGAAATTGATGATTGATTTCTCAGGTAGCTGGAAGATAACTTCCTTAGGAATGGAATAATGTTGCTCTTTTGTTCATTTCAAAAAGTCAGCATTTTAGAGGCAAACTCTTTTTTTAATGTCAGAAGTCAAGAAATTTTCCCATCTTTAATTTTATGAGCAATGTTGTGTTCTTAAAATACTGTGGAAGCTCTTAATAAACTGTCCCAGTTAATTCCCAAGATAGTGCTAAATTTTAGGAAAATAATATCTATTTCTTTCTTCCCTCGCTCTGTCAGAAGCAATAATGTTTGAGGGCATGCTGAGCTTCAGACAAACTGGATGTATCTATATTGTCAAGTTCAACGTTCATGGGAACTTTGAAAGAAACAGTTCATGTTTTTTGCATATATATATATGTATGCATTTTTAGATTGCTGTCTTAGACTACATATTTCTGTGTTTGTAGGATGGAACAAAGTTTATTTCTATTGGAGCTCTGTATTCTGAGCTCGTGGCTGTTAGCAGTAAAGGAGAGCTCTATCAGTGGAAGTGGAGTGAATCAGAGCCTTACAGAAATGCACAGGTACTGTATATCTTAAAATGCTTACCTTCAGAATTATTGATATGCTTCAAATATCTAAAATATTTTTTGTTTCCAAAGAATCCTTCGCTACATCATCCACGAGCCATGTTCTTGGGATTAACCAATGAAAAGATAGTGCTCCTTTCTGCAAATAGTATTAGAGCAACTGTTGCCACTGAAAATAACAAGGTATGAGATGTGTGCTGGTTGCTGAATTAGATTAATCTGTTTTTTCAGTTATTTGCGGTATAATATAGAGAAGTTGGTTCTTCCACTTCATCAGTAGTAGAAAGTACTTAATTTGTTCATTTGTTCCACTTCTTTTCCTCTATACAGATGTAAAAACAAAACAGAAACCCAACTGGCGTTTTGTAAAAATGTAAAAAGGTTAAAGAAAATAATCTGGTAGATTTACAGCTTGAAACGGTGAAAAGATATCTGTTTTACCTGATTACCTGCAGTACTTGATTTTTTGCTGTTACAATAGAAACTGACACTAGTTTAAGAATCGAGAAGCTTGTTAATGTA